>OY757012.1:118993892-119370678 GCA_963580285.1 Lucinisca nassula
TCTCTATCTCAGATATCTTCTGTAATCTATAGTTCTGCCCATCTTCAACAGGCAATTCAGGATATAATGGTGCAGTAGGTTGTTTCATTTTTTTCTTGATAACATATATTTTTTTTTATTCAATAAATAATTCAATTATCATCGAAGCCACAGTATTAACACATGTAGCATTATTAGTCTGGCAAACAAAATCAATTGCATCACCAGCTTCAACCTTTAACGGTGTATCAAAGTTATCGTGTTTCCTTAAAATATTATTCAATAATATACCATATCCTGCTTGTGGATTTCCATTTATAGAAACAACAACAGATACATCACCTTTTGTTCTTTTACTCGATAACCCCACACCCAATATTTGACCTGGAAAGTTCATCACATATCCACAACCTACCTCTCTACCACCATTACCAAAACTAAACACTTCATTCTCCTGCAATGATCCTTTACTCTCTGCACAGATGCTTATCAATTTTTTGTCTGACATATTTTCAACTTTATTGTATAACAACCGATGATTGACATACATATCCCGAAATCTATCTTGAAGTCCTGTATGTCTATCATTCAATGTATTTAGTTGTGTAAATGCTTGACTTCTCATATTAAATATTTCTTGTTTCAGCCCCAATGCATCTACGTGTTTTCTCTTAGCACCAAATATACTCATTTTTTTATTATAATTATATAATTTCCAAAACGCAATTAATTGGTAGATGATTAATTACCTTGTTGTTATTTTCATCCCTGATTTCTAATTTCAATTCTGCTATAGCATCATTCACCAAACACTTATATTCTGGATGCTCAAATCTCACTGTTGTTATCTCTCCAAACTCTTTATTTTCCACTGGAACAACAGCCAACACAGTACTCGGCATACCATCTAAATAATTATTTGAAGTATTAATCTGTTCCAAATGAACATACAATGATTTATAAACAGCAAAATCTACAGCTCTCTCACCATAATGAGTTTCATTAACAGCAAACTTTCGCTTATTTCCAAACCCCAACATTTGTTTTAAGCCCTTGCTTATCTTCAATTCATCCGGTGTAATTAAAGAAGCAATTCCATTTGTTTCATTTACAGATAATGTAATATTATTACTTTGAAATAAATCTGCTATTTGTTGGAAACTATAATAACCATCTATAATCTTATGAGGTCTCTCTTTAGTCTTCTGCAAATATTCATCAACAACATTATACCATCCAACACCATATGTTATAGATTTCAAACCAATACGTTTATTCCCATCTCTGTTATCAATGTATTGTTGCAAGTTTATTGTCTTGTCAATATTCGAAATTGTATGATACATTTTTATTTTTTATATATAATCAATAATAAAAATGATAACTAAAGAATTCAAGTACAATCCCAATGCATCATATAACCCCAATACTAAATATACCGAAAAGAATATTGAACTTATAAAACAAACGATTTATGTTAATAAAGACGACCATTTTCCAGTAAAGTTTCCCGACTTATTTCAAAACTATCAAAATCCAACATTACACACCAATGAACCGTGGAATACATGGCTTCATTCATCATTTGACTGGTGGCAATGTCAATTAAATTTTGCTGTTTGGTGTGCCACTGCAGGATGTGGAGTAAGTTATCAAGACCATTTGCAAAACACTTCAGGACTAACTAAAACAGTATATACATTTCATGTTTATTATTGTATTGCTCGTATTTTGAAAGAACTTAAAACACCTTTACCAACAGATGAATCATTTTGTTATTACAAAAACCCATACGACAAAGCAACCTATCAAAAGTTATGCAATGAATTCAATGTTTCACCTAATACAGATTGGCGTCAAAAATTAGAAAGTAGTTCTAAATGCAGTGGTCTAGGGAGTTACACACAATATTTTAAACCAAGTGGAAAATATAGACAAGAACATCGAAGTGAAGGTCCATTCTTTAATCCAAATGATAAAATAGAACATACAGTAGATATAAGTGACGCCTGGACAATGTTTATATTAGACAAATCAGAAGGATTAACAAAAACAGGTATTGAACGAATTAACGAAAGTATTAGAATGTTTGTATGGGCACTATTAGCAGCACAATCTCAAACACGTGTAGAAATTCTAAAAATAGGCACAGGATTTGATGCTCAGAAACAATTTCTTGCTAACATTGAAGATGCTATTAATAGTCCAGTTGATTTACCAAGTCAAATACAAAGATATCAAAACACACTCAAATATGCAAGAAGTAAAGTAGATTTTGTTTATGGTATTGGATTATATATGTCTCCCAGTGATATGGTTTTACAAGTTGGCACTATCGCTGGATATAATAATAAAATTGTAATTGCAACAGAAAATCAAACACTTGGTTTCAATAGTGATGTAAATGTTAAACCTGTTGCATCTGCTACACAACCTGCAACTATACAAGGCACACAAACAAAGAAATCTCTACCAGATTATCATCAACAAGCAGTTGATTATGCAAAGAAACACAATCTGTCAAAAAGTTGGGTTGATGGTGCTGGTACCTCCGATGCTAGAATAGCAGATTGGTTTAATCATCACAAACTTGCTAACCAATCTACTACAAAGAAATCTCTACCACAATCTCTACAAGGCACACCAACAAATAAATCTCTACCACAATCTCATCAATCTCTACCAGAAAAAAAAGAAGCCATACAACATGAAGACAACAAAACAGCATTAATAGTAGGAAGTATAGTAATTGGACTATTAATTATGTATGAAATTTATTAAGTTCTTTTTTTTCTTATAAACGCTCTCGCAGATGCATATAACAATCCAGCAACCAATACAACTAATGCCCATAAATGTTCTCCAAACCAACCAACAACTTTACCCGCAGAAGACAACAACCAAGACACAATAGAACCAATAACACCTGGTAATGCAGTAGCTACTTTTCCTGCAAGGGTAGAAAGTAATTTACCAAGATTTGATAATTGTTTCTTAACCCAATCTTTAACACCACCTTTTGGTGGAGAAGGAGGGGTTGAAGTAGTACCACCACCAGTAGGAATAACAGCCTCAACAATAACTCCAATAATCATTCCAAAAGCGGTTAAAATACTAACAATTGTAATGCCTTGTTCTCTGAATAATGTTCTAATTCTTTCACCCAATGTAGTGTCTTCTTTTAATACTTTGTTTATAGTCTCTTTGATTCTATTTACCTGACTACGTAGTTTATCTTTATTAACATTAATAACTTCCAATCTTGCACTTCTCTCACTTTCTAACTCTTTGATTCGACTACTTATCCTCTCTATTTGAAATTCATCATTGTCTGCTTTGGCTTGTTCTAATTTTGTATTTTCTTTTGCTAAGTCTTTATTTGTTTCATTCAGTTTTGCCAATTCATTTGCTATCTCTTCTTTGACTGTTGTCATTGCATTTGCTATTCCATCAATCTCTCTTTTTGTCCAATCTGTTTGTGTTTCTTGTTCATTAGTAAATGATGTCTCCAATGTTTTCACAGCAGTTTCTACATCAACTGTTGTATTTAATAGTTCTTGAGTTTGTTCTTGTGATGATATATCTTGTAAAGGTATTTCTTCTTCTGTTTGTGTTATTTGAGTTCTCGTTTGAAGTAATTGTGTGAATGCTTTTCTACCTTCTTTAAGTCTTGTAGCAGAAGGTTTAAAATCATCTACACCTAATACATTCCTAACAAAATCAACACCATATTTCCTTTGCAAAGTATTAAATGATAAAAATGTTGCTATTTCATCAGGGTTGTTAGATTTATACCATGTTAATGCAACATCATCACCAGCTTCATCTTTAGTATATAACATTGGTCTTCCCAACTTATCCTTCTTGAGAGACAAACCTTTGACTTTGCGTGTAGGTTCTTCATTCCTTTCGTAAAATCTATCTATCATTTGTTTACCTATGCTATTACGCAGAGTTTTCCAATCATCACCGGTTAAATCATTCAAACCAGCAAACTGACTATTTAATGTTCTCTGAAACTGCTCTTCATCTGTAAAAGATGTTTCTGCTTCTTCATCATAATCCTCCCTGTCATACTCAGGATTTTCAAATTCAGCCATTATTTATTTATTATTTAAAAATATTTTTTATCTTTTAATAAAAACATGTCAGCTTACGGAGATAAACTAAACCCTTACAGAAAATTAAGAGAACCACGAGGTGTGAGAGGCATCCGCCAAAGTGTAGTAATAACAAATAACCCTTCAACTATTGACCAAAATCAACAATTGTTAGTGAGATTTCCTAATCTAAGTGGTAATGATGTTATTGTTCCCGGAACAGTCAGATTAGCATTTGAAATTGAACTAAACTCTAAAGATGCAAATGCAACTATATTTCAAAACATAGGAAGAGCAATAATTAAGAAAACAACAATTAGAATTAGTGGAAATGAAATCATGTCAATTGATGACAGCGACATCTATCATTGTTATATTGATTTATGGAAGACTATTACAGAACGTGTAAATATGGCATACCAAGGCATTGGCAAAGAGAACATGTTGAAACATAGAGTGGGTGCAGGAAACGCAACAGCAGATAAAGAAGATCAAGCCATCGCAAAAGCATATGGAAACAGGTTTTGCATCCCACTTGATTTTGAATTATTGGAAACCCATATGCCTTTTTATCAAGCTGGATTAGGAGATAGACTTGAATATGAACTTACATTCAATGATTATAATAAAGTAATTAAATCAGGCGATGCAACTTCATCTTATACAATCAAAAATATTTGTTTGGAATTTGATATTGTTTCTGATACTGAATTAGCAAGACAAATAAGACAGCAAGTTGATGGTAAAATGGTTATTTTGTATGACAGAATACTAAGACACAGAAAAATACCTAAAAACAAATCTGATACACTATGGAATATCAATCTAAATGTTCCTGCAAGAAGTATGAAAGGAATTCTTATGCTATTCGAAGATCCTGAAAGGGCCAGCACAGAAGAATATTATAATCCAGAAATTACAAAAGTGGAAATGACAATAGAAGGGATTCCGAATCAATTGTATAGTCAAGGAATGAAGTCCCACCAACACTGGGACGAAATAAATAAATTCTTTGCTTTGAATTCAAAAAGAAACAAAGAAACAAGTATGGTCATTAAAGATTTATATTTTACTGATACAACAATAGAGAAATATCTAACGAACAGGTATGCTTTATGGTTGGATTTACGTTCAACTGATGATAATACACTTCATGGTTCTGGAAGAAGAATTGAAAATGCATCAGAAGGTATCACAATACAAATAACGAAAGAAGCAGGAGCAGATGAACCAATCAATCTTTATTTGTTTGTTATACAAGATGCACAAATCAACTTTGAAGATGGTAGATTTAAAGAAGTCAGTTATTAATATTTTTTTACAAATAAAAATGGAACTACCAAAATATCCTCATTGTGCTATTATATGTGGTCAAACTGGATGCGGGAAAACAGAGTTTGTCCTTGACCTTTTGGAAGAGGAATATCGTCAAGTATTTAAACATATTGTTATACTTTGCCCAACCATTCAATGGAACAAGGCTTATAAAAATCGTGAGTGGATTGGTGATGTCAGGAAACCTAAAACAAAGAATCTTATAATTGTTAATCCTATTATTAATGATGAAGAGAAATTACAAGAACTACTAAGAATGTTCTTTAATAAATATGCTGGTCATTCTACTCTCTACATTATTGATGATTGCAGTGCAACGAAAGAACTAACAAAGAAAAAAGATATGTTATCAGAATTAGCATTTTCTGGTAGGCATGCAGAACAATCAGTGTGGGTTATTTCGCAGAGATATAATTCTGTGTTAAAAGATTTAAGAGAACAAACAAAATGGCTATGCATGTTCTACACAAAAGATAGAGATAGTTTTGAAAATTGTTTAAGAGAGAATGATGTTATTCCTACTTTGGAAGAACGACAGAGAATAAAAGAAGAACTGAAAAAAAAGAAGCATCGTAAAGTAGAAGTAAAACAAAGATCAGGAATTGATACAATTAACTTACTCCACCCATAAAAGACACCAAAGGGAAAGAAATACAAACATTAAGCGACCAGACCATAATGGAAACCCAAACAAAGGAAGGCCATAAGGACAGTTACTTTCCCACAAAATGGCCATATGGTCATCCAAAACCAAAAGACACAAGTGATACACACAGTAAGTAACAAACAACAACATAAATAAATCGCCACAGAAGAGCCGCCTTGGAACGGTCAGTGGAAGATTTCCACTGGGGGGCTTAAATCGATTTTACGTGGCCACAATCCTCGCCCTTACTTCCGTCGCGATTTAGACAAATAATTTGTTCAGTCCGCATGAAGGCCTCCTAACTCATCAGTGCAACATCTCCGTGAACACAAAAATCAAAGAACCACAGAGGTGAGACAACGGTGAGGACTCGACAGCAAGAAACCACTGAAATGCTGGAGCAAAAGAAAACCAACAGTTAGACTCCGATGAGCCCGACCAGAGACAGAGCATCAGGCACCAACCAACATTACCTTGAATTAGATCTCTCTAATTCTCAATAAGCCTTTACGTTGGAGCCGTCATAGAATCTGAGGCCTGACCCACCGGCGTGCAATTAAAGAGGGAAGCAAAGTTGCCAACCGTGATTGGGTTAACTACCATGCATGCAGTCTGTCGTATAATATCCATGTTGTACCCAATCTTTTTATATCGAAGAATGATTTTACGAAATTGGGTGCTGAAGTCATTGCGGTTATATATTTTTCTGAATTTATATGCTAAGTCACCATAAAATTCGGGTTCCGATAGACCTTGTTGCAGAAGAGATTTAAGTCCAATATTGAATTTTGAAATTAAATCAGAATGGCGTCTATAAAATTTTGAAAAGGCTTTGCGTAGTTTATGGTACCGATAACCCTGATTAAGGAGTTTAGCCGTTAATAATTTATTACGAGTGTTGAAGTCAGTTACATGACTACACACTCTAGCAAATCGAATTAATTGCGAAATATAAACGCCATAGGATGGCGCACGAGGAACATCACCATCCAAAAAAGGAAAATTTACAATCTCAAAATCAAAGTCATCGCGTTTATCATAAATTTTGCACGAAACAAATCCATCTACAATAGACAGATGTAAATCCAAAAACGGGGCCTCGGTATCAGAAGAATTTGCTTTATTTAACTGAAGTTCAAGGGGGTAAATCTGACTGATCAAACCATCAAAATAGGTATTATCAATATTTAATAAATCATCTAAATATCTAGAAGTAGAGCTAAAAGCTTCAATAATTTCAGATTGGTTATCAATGGAAAGCGACAAAATGAAGTCTCTTTCATAACAATACAAGAACAGATCAGCCACAAGAGGTGCGCAATTAGTACCCATCGGAATACCCACAATTTGTCTAAATAACTTAGTACCGAATCTAATATAAATATTGTCAAGTAGAAAGGTGAGGGCATCACACACTTTCTGACATGACCAAAGTGTATAATTCTTATGCTCTTTAGAAGTGAAAAATGCATTTCTGACATTACATGCAAGATAGAGAGAATCTTCTCTGTGAAAAGTCCATTCAATTAAATCATTAAGCTTTTCTTTTATAAGATTATGAGGAAGTGTACTGTAAAGAGTGGAAAAATCGTAGGTAGACAGACTAGAAGCACGAAAATGTCTAGATTTCAATTTATTTAAAACCTCATTCGAATTTTTTATAGACCAAAACAGATTTCTTCCTGATCTTTCAAAGACTTTATCACAATATTTAATTACATGCGTTTTAATAGCAGTAAGACAGGAAGTTAATAATTTAGAAAGTTCAGTGGTAGTGCAAGAGCTAGAATTTGCAATAAACCGTGCTTTGTAAGGTTTTTTATGAAGTTTTGGTAACCAGTATAGCGTAGGAAGCTTGTCTTGGCCTTCGTTAACACACACAGCAAACTTGGTGGCTGAAAGACAAACATGTTTATCTACTATAGCTCTCTCTTCAGCTAAAGGCTGAAGTTCATAGGCCATAGTACCACCAAGCTCCTGCTTAAGCGTGTTAACATAGTGGAGCCGTCACACAACGACGACGTTGTTAGCGGCCTTGTCTGCAGGGGCCAAAACAAACTTCTTATGAAATTCTTGAATACCTAGTTTAAGATGACGTAAAGACGTCTTGGGCTTAGGAGGTAATAAGTTAGTATTTTGAGAATAGAAAGAAATGCGTTTATTTACTAGTTTTAAAATGCTAAGTTTCCAGTCCTTAAGGGCTTTATGCTCAACATACTCTCGCTTACACCATCGATTACCGAATTCATTCAAGGAAGCAGCGATTTCATCTCTACATTTACTGAAATCAATTTTAGAAGGAAACCGATATTTCGGTCCTTTAGAAATTATATTCCTTATCCTAGAATCAGGAATAATTTTCAAATTGCCAGTAATTACATGACCAGCAGCAGGATAGCAATACTTTGAGTTTTTACAATCACATGAATCAGGAGTATTAGTATCAATATCAAGATCTGAAACAAGTTTATTGAAATTAAAAATGATAGATCTAACAGGTTTGTTATATTTATAGCAAATTATAGGTGTTTCAGTATTTTGAAAATAAGCAGGAATGGAAGAAAGCACCGATCTCTCACGGAAGATACTGGGCAAATCTATAAAATCCATACCCTTATTAATGAAGGATATTTTGAAGAAATGGCGTTTATGATTAATTTCAGAATCAATGTAAGGACGGAGAGTATGCTGAGTATAGCCTCTAGTTAAGAGAGCCGCATCATATAACTGATGAGAACTATCGTAGAATTTATTCGCCTCGGTGTCCAGAAGACGTAAAACAGAAACGGGTAATGAACTTAAAAATGAAAGCATAGAGTGGCGTCCATGATTTAATAATATAATTGACAGTCACTTCAGTCTAGTATTGTTTCGTTTAAACGCACGTGTTTTACGTTTAAAGTTACCATTTTTCCTGGTAAGTTAATTTTGAAGACTGACCAGCCTACTGGTTATTGGTTGGTTGATTGATTATTTTTTTTAGCAATGATTAAGTAATGTTTATGCAATGCTATAGCAAATCTTAAGTAATGCTATAGCAAATCTTAAGTAATGTTTTAAGTAAAATAGCAATACTAAAAAACAATGCTGTTAGAAATATTATCAATCACTGCAATCTTATCAATAATCATAACAAACACTGCAATCTTATTAATAGTCGGATATGCGATGTTTTATTTTTTAAAAATAAAAAATAAATTACATAAAATAAAAATGAATGCTGAAGAATTATTATAAGACATTGAATGTGAAAGCACTTATGTAGAAAATAATGAACAAGAAACAAAACGTGAGCGATTATCAGCCATTGTTGCTGGTGGTGGTAGTAAGCAGTATCTTGGTAAAGACTTACAACTATCAGACATTGATACAATGACAGCAGAACAAATAAACAAACTTTACTGCAGATATGAAGCAAGATTGGGAGCAAGTATGACTAAGACATTGGGTAATTCTTTCATTAGCTTATACGTGATGGGTGTATCAAAGTATTTCAATGTTGTTAATCCACCTAAACTGATACAAGACTTAGAGGAAGACCCTTTTATCAATCACGCTTTGACAAGTTCATGTTGTGAATTGTACTATAGATATGGAATGTATCTTGCTCCATTAACTGCAATGCTAACAACAGCAAGACATATTGATTTTAATAAAAAAGAAAATATTTCCTTAGAAAAAGATGAGCGAAGTTAATGAAACTGTTAAAACAAAAGACCCAAGACGAGTATCTGCTGGTAAGAAAGGTGCAGAAGCAAGAAAAAGAAATGCAGAATTAAGAAGAAAGGAGGCTGAAACTATAAAGAAAGAAAACATGGAATTAAAATCTATAACAAGAGATGATGATGATGTGCAAACAAACAATTCACAGAATATAAATATATACAAAAATTATATACCATTATGTATAACAATTGGAGTTGTTGGAATAGGATTGTATATGTACAAGTCTAAACAAGTTGTACCACAACAACCTATGATGCAACAACCTGCACCTATTATACAACAAAAAGAAATTGACCCATTTGAATTTAATTAATTTAAAAAAATAATATTCTCATTAAAAAAAATGACAACCTCAATAGACGGAAAACAAATTGCAAACATGTTATATCATGCCGGAGTGGAAACTGTATTAACTGTTGGATATTCAGAATTAGGAAGAAAACTATTGAAAAGACCAGCACCAAAAGTAGA
This sequence comes from Lucinisca nassula, assembly GCA_963580285.1. Classification (NCBI taxonomy): domain Eukaryota; kingdom Metazoa; phylum Mollusca; class Bivalvia; order Lucinida; family Lucinidae; genus Lucinisca; species Lucinisca nassula. The sequence continues at coordinate 119,004,150 of OY757012.1, forward strand.
TTTTAATATGACAGATATTGGTATGTTGTCCATTGATATATTACTTGCAATGGCAACAAAGGATATGCTTGTTAAGCAAGGTATTATTCCTGCGGATATTATGAAGTAATTTTAATATTTTTTTTTCCATTATATAAAAATGGCAAGTGCAGTAGCATTAATGGTTGGAGGAGCAATTACAAACGCCTTAGCCTTTTCAGGTAGTAATTATTTATTTTCACATATGGGTAGTAATAGTGATAAAGAGAGAAAAAGACATGATAAGGCGATGGAACAATTAGAATCAGCAACAACTGCGTGGAATGAGAAGAGAACAGAAAGATTGGATTTTATTAATGAGCAACTGAAGAAGGAACATCATGCTGTGGATGAGTTCAGTGATGCTGACACTGCTATGAAACAATATTATTATATTACAGGAAAACAATTGCCAGATAATTTATCCACACCATTACCACCAAAACCTACATTGAGTGATTTTTACACTCCATCAGAAGACCAGAAAAATAGAGAGATTGCATTTGTTGTTGGTGGTATGGCATTGACAGGATTTGTTGCTTGGAAGTTGATGTAGGTAAAAAAAAAAATATTTTTTGACATAATCTTTCTTTGGAAAAACTAAATCATAAGCATGATATTTATTTTTTTTATTATTCTTACATGGTTTCAAACCAAGTGGTCTTACATAAAATGGTGGTTCTTTACCTTCTATCTTCTTTGTGAGATGTGCAGGACTCCATACTTCACCATTGTCTTTGAGAGTTAAAATTACACTCACACCATTGTCTGTGTTAATTTCTCTGTAGTCGGTGATTGTATAAATGTTGTTGATTTCTAAATCAGTCCATTTCTTTGTGTCAAATTGACTTTGTTCCTTTAACAGCTCTTCAAACTCTTCTTTTGTAGGTGTATAGTCATCATCAAGCAATTGTGCTATTTTTTGCGTTTGTGCGTTCTTTGACATCTTTTTATATATAAATATTTTTTCTTAAATAAAAATAAATGGAGAAGATATACTATAGTCCAAAAGGTTTCTGGAAAGGACACTCAGCTGTTGGTAAGTTAGCAAAAGAAGCAAAGGTTAGTCAGAAACAAGCATTAGAGTTCTTAAAGAAACAAGCAGTATGGCAAATATATTTACCTGCACCTAAGAAAATAATAAAACCTAAATTTGATGTGTCTGCAGAGAATGAAGTTCATCAAGCTGATTTGTTGTTTTTACCTCACGATACTATTGGTAGAAAAACATACAAGTATGCATTAACAGTGGTTGATATTGGAACAAGATATAAAGAAGCCGAACCTTTGACGTCGAAAGATAGTAAAGAAGTTGCAAATGCTTTTGAGAAGATTTATAAAAGACATTTGAAGTATCCTAAACTATTGCAAGTTGATCCTGGTAGAGAATTTATGAGTTCCGTTTCAACTTTGATGGAAAAGCATAATACCAAAATAAGAAGAGGTAGAAAAGAAATACACAGAGACCAAGGAATAGTAGAAAGATTTAATAGAACCTTAGCAGAAAGATTGTTTGGTTATCAGTATGCTAAAGAGATTGATACTAAAAAAAGAAACAGAGAATGGGTTAAGAGATTATCTGATGTTATTAAAGCATTAAATAAGGAGACGAAAAAACCTCCTCCAATTATAACAAGAAAAGTTGATGCTGAAATTTGTCCTTATGTAAATGTTAGATATTTGTATCAACCTGGAGAATTAGAAGGTGGTGGAAAGAGAAGGGCTACTGACCCAGTATGGTCTGTTGATATTCATAAGATTGACTATCATATTATAACGCAGGGAATAAGAGTTTATTATTTGAAATCTCCTGCACCTAAGAGAGGGTTTGTCAAAGAGGAATTACTTATTGTTCCGGCTGATACCCATACGCGTATGTCGTGATTCCATCTGGTGCTATGTATCTTTTTGTGTCTAAAGGAGAAAGTGTAGTCTTATTTACTTTTAATCCATATATGTTGTGATGCATTGAGCGTAGCATGTTCATTGAGTGTGTGTATTTCTTTTTGTTGAATAATGCATCTCTGTAGTTTTCAAAATTGATTTGTTTTTTGATTACATATTTTTTTGTTCCTTTCGCTTTTTTGATGACTTGTTCATCTGCTCTTAATACTGAATATAATTTAGGACGAAGACCAATATATTCTGATATTGAAACACCATCACATTCATCCTTCATCTTACCTATGACCTTCTTGTTTGTTTCATCGTATAGTGGATGTTCTTTTGGATAATCAGAGAAATCGTATTCATCTTTCATTTCAGACATATCTTTGTAAGCATCTTTGGTTTTGATATCTACTAATAAACTGTCTGTGTCGGTGTATAACAAGGTGCAGTTATCACCATACTTCTTTTTCAATGTATTATAATACCAATCATACATAAGATGTTTTGATAAATCTAAAACACAGAAGCCAACATATATTGGTTTATTTAGAGTTAATCTTGTTTTATTCACTTGAATGGCAGATAACTCATCAGAGAACTTTACTCTACGATTGAAGTTTGGTTTGGCTATTATCTTGCGGATTTTTTCATTTTCACTGCCATCTGTTTTGACTAATTTAATATCAACTCTTTTACGTATGTTTTCCATTGTTTTGCCAAATACTGAGTTGTTCATAAGTTTAAAGAAATCTTTTTCAAATGTAGTCTTTGCTTTTTTACGTAATTCTGTATTCAGACGTATGTAAGGTTCCATCCAAGGTTTCTCATCAAATTCTAATATTCTGTGTATTTTTGTTATTTTCATACCAAGTTGTTTGTATAGTCTCAAGTTCTTGTAATGTACTACATATTTCTTCTTATCCATTAGATTGGGGACAAGTTTTTCTGTTTTTAACATACTATTTTCAATTAGTTCATTTTGATAGTCGGATAGCCATTCTTTTTTAATTGCTAATTTTTCAGGTGCAAGTGGATAGTCGTTATGTAGTTTATGTAAATGTTTGGGATATTCTAAATCTACTTCATATATTCTTCCTCTACCTTTTTTTAGTGGTTGAAGTTCTCCATCTATTAAATCTTTATTAGTTATCCATTTGAAACCACCATATGGAAGTGGTTGGCTCATTGAATGACCATATAAATTATTTGCATCTAAATACATTATGTAATTGTCTTCTTCATCTGGATTATAATCTGCGACATATTTATTGTTTGCTTTTGCGTGTCTTTTAGAAACCATACTTATTCCACCTCTCATTCCTTTTTCAATGAAAAGATGCATATCCAAATCTGATAGAAGTTGTAATTCTATTTTTGTGTATTTTAGAAGAGCATCCCAAGATAGACCAGGTGCAGTGTAGTAATGTAGAGGGTCAAGTTTATAGTTATTCATACAGGTTTCTCTAAACTTTTGAAAAACATCTGCAAGTAAGAGAACATCTGTTTTGAGATATAAATCATGATAATCACCAAGTGTTTTACAGTTAAATTGTTTCCATACTTTTTGAGCGTGTTCATAGTCTTTTTGTTTGATACTTTCATCTGTAAGACTGCTGTAGAATTTGTCTATGGGTGGTAGTTGTGTTTCATCAAATCTATCAAAACTATCAATGTATTCATATGGATAGATACCTTTACGAGCAAGAAGATGTGAGTTAGTTGTATGTTTTACAGTTAATGGTAAGTCTGATTTGTTGAGTTTTTTATATCTTGTATTGTGACATTTTTTACATTTCGCTGTTAATAACCAATTTTCATTGATGTTTATTTCTTCTGTACCTTTACATTTTTCACATTCTGTCTTTACACCAATTGCTCCATCTACCAACTTTTCAAGAGAGGAAGCCATAAATTGAAAACTGTCTAAGAATTTCAGTTGTCCAATACTGAATGAGATGAATTTCTCTGAATTATTTGCAATACAAGTAATGTTTCCACTTGCTTTGTGTATTTTCTGCATTATTAGATGGCTATCATAACCTTTTAAGTTGTGGAAGATAACTGGAATTTTGGTTTTATTTGGTTTGATTGCAAGTTTGAGATTACAGGATTTGTGTGCTGGTCCTCTATATTCTCCTGTGAAATGACAGTGGTCTTTTACTTTTGGATTCTTTTCATTATTAATTTCTTTTTCACATATCCAACAATGGGAAGCATTTTCATAATCTTGTATGTTCTGTTCTGTTGGCATTATTAATGGTTTAGGATGTCTAAAGATGTTGTTGATGTTATTCACTTCACATTTTAAATGATTTAGAAAAACCTCTGCAACATCTTCACCTCTGTATATTACTGGTTTGTCTGCTTTACCATCATATCTAACAACTTGATATCCAAATCCACACGCTTCGTGTTCGCTTGTTATTTCTGATTTATCTCCTTTTTGTTGTGATTTGGGTTTGATTTGTGCTTCAAAGTCAGCATAGATAACATATGGAACGGGCATTTGATTTTGATGGTTTTTAAACTTGATAAGACCTTTTGATGGCATTTCTATTCGCATTGGAGATTTATTTATGCCATCACAGTCTTCTTTATGTTCGGTTAGTAAATCTTCTCTTGAAAAACCGTGAAGACATCTTTCACAAAAGTAAGTAGCTCCGTGTTTGTTATTCTGATTACGAAGTAATCTATTTAGGCTTTTAATCCAACAGTAGTGATATTTTGTTTCCTTTTGTGGTTTTTCATCTGGATTATAATTTTCATCTATTTCTCCTTCTTCATTATCATCAATTTCCTCTTCAACTTCTGTTATCAAAAGCAGGTTAATTCTTTCTTTATCATTTGATTGATTTGAAATATGATATGGAAATACAGTAAGTTTCTCTGTCTTTTTTGTGATTGTATATCCATAAACATTGATTGCTATATTGTTTTGTTTCTCAACTTTTGGTATTTGTGAGATTGGTGTGGGAATGTCAATTCCTTCCATATTCAGATTAGGACATTTTTTATAACTATATACATTATTTAAGTTATTCTTTGCTGGATATAAAGCAGATTTCAATGACCATTCTAAACATCTATTATCATTGTTTTTCATATTAATTATTGCTTGTTTGTTTGCTATTACTTTTGGAAGAGGAATATATGAAGAACCTTTGAGTGGTTCATATTTTGCTATGTTAATATAGAGTTTGATACAATGGTCAATTTCTAAACCTGTTGCGGTATTTGTGAATTTTTCAATCCATGTTTGTATATAAGCTGTTTGTTTGTTATAGTTTTCATCTAAATTATTTTCATTAAGAACTGCACATTGTTCTCCATGTGATGCACCGATAACTTCTTTTCTTTCACCATTAAGTTCATCTTTAAAAAACTTTATAGATAACCCAATTGAAAATTTAATACCATTGTATTCTTTAATGTTTTCATTAATTTTATCTATAATGACAGATTTTTTATCATTAAACAAAATATTTGGGTCTTTATATTTATGAGCATCTATTTCATACGCTTTGAAGTAATTGCATAATGGTTTATCAACCAGTTTCAGAGCATTTTTCTCTTCTTTAGTATCTTCATCATTAATTTTTTCACTTGTTTTAACAGCATTTTGTTGCTGTCGTTTTCTTATCTTTTTATTTCTACGTCTTTTACGCAGATTATCTAATGCAGAAGTTTGTTGTGGTGCATCACTCTTCTGTTTCTCAATATCTAAGGATTTAAGACCCTTGTCTAAAGCCTCATCACTGATTCTTCCTTCACTATGCAATTGTATTGGTCTCTCTACAGAACTCATTTTTTGTTTTCTTTTAAACTATAAAAATTTTTTTTAAATTTAATAATAAAAATGGATATAGAAAAAGCAAAGATGCAAAATATATGTGCTATGTTGCCGTTAGGTTCAAATAAACCATGTAAAAACAAATCAGTAAAGCATTCTATATACTGCAAGGCTCATAATTTTATTATAAAACATAACAAAAGTAAAGTAGTGAAATGTTTGCAATGTGGTAAAGGTACTACAGCAAAATATCAAATCTGTGATAAGTGTGGTGGAAAGAATTTTAGAGAAAAACAGAGATATTTTAACTCTATAAAACCTTTTAAGCAGGAAATTGCAAGATTGAGTATGATAGAGTGTTGAGGATGATTCAGGTGTTATTGAGAGGGCGATAATTTAATTTTTTTATGCTCAAGTCGGCGATATAGTTTGTATCGCCGTCGGAAAATTGTGGTATAATAATATATGCTCCAATTGATGATATAGCGGAAGAAAGTGAGGTATGTCTATACGGACAATGAATATATCGCCGTTGGAGCATAATCTATATATATGATTTTTTTTTCTATGTTTTTTCTATGTTGTGTCATTCTGTCTTTTGTCGCGTCTATGTTATGTCTGGTCTATGTTTTGTCTTTCTATGTTTTGTCATAGACCCAATACACAGGCAGGTAGATCATTCCGGTGAATAATAGTCCTGGGAAAGAAAGTGTGCTTGTAGTAGTCTGTATGGGTATAAATCTATCTGTATGCAAGGGGATGGTTGTGGGCTGATGGTCTTGTGTTGAGGATGAGGTACTCAGATGCGGGTATTGCATCAAGATCATATATATATAGGTGATCTTATACATCATAGCGAGGCGGTTTCGTTCGGGGGGTTGGGGGGTGCCAATTTAGGCCCTTCAGCATAGCTTTAACACTTGAAGTGTAGCAATAGTCACATGCTATCCACCTGTAAGCCCTTCTTTGGACTGCTTCCACTTTGTATATGTCAGTTGCAGTATCAGGATACCATATTGTGGATGCATACTCTAGCTGCAAGGATCTTGTATGCAACTGATTTCAGGTCCTTATTATGGACCCAAATGTTTCTTTTCAAAAATCCAAGGGTCTGATTTGCGTTATTGGTTATGTTGTCAACGTGTGGCTCCAGTTTAGATCATCAGAGATGGTGACCCAAAGGTACTTAGCTGCAGAGACACTCTCTAGCTGGGTACCATGCAAGAGGTACACAGTTGGAATGGGGTTCTTACATTGGGTAACATGAAGGACCTGACATTTAGAAGGATTGAAGTTCATGTCCCATTCTCTGCAGTGAATCAGTTGCTCAGTGGGCACTCACTTTTAACCCATTTTGTACTGGAAACCCCAAAACGGGTACCCTGACAAACAGTGGAGGCCCAGATCAGACGCTGCACAATGAGCAAGATAAACAAAGCTTTGTCAAGTTTATTTGAGGTGTGCAACATGACAGAGAAATTAGATCATTACTTGTTCTACTGTCAGATATTAACTGCAGAAAGGGGTGTGTAAACTTATTATCTTTTACCAGATTGTGGATGCCCACTTTCGTAAATAAATTTGTTAAATGTGGAATATGGGTCATTGCACAGTAATCTCACCAGGGATGAAGCATGTACTGAGGAAAGGTACTTAAGACTGAGTAGTGACTGCTTTGAAAGTACTCGAGTAAGTACTGAGTACTGACTGCTTTGAAAGTACTTGAGTAAGTACTGAGTACACCTTTTATAAATGTACTTAAGTAAGTACTGAGGGCTCTCCCATGTTTTTTGCAATGTGGACATAATCCCCCCATGCTCTTTACAAGGTGAACAAAATCCCTTCTGTAAATTTGACGACTAGGACAAAATCCCTCCCGGCTGACATCCTCTACATTAACCCTTATCTTGCTGTTCACGACAACCCCTATCTTTGCAAACAGTGTAGATCCAGATCAGATGAAGAAGCCATCTGATCAGGATGTACACTGTTTGGCATTCAGTTTATGAATTTGTAGCATTAAATTACATCAAGTAATTTGATTGGTTGATAGACAGAAATGGGTGTGGCTTAAATGAATATTCAGCAAGATAAGGGTTAACTCTCCAACTGATATTGGCTACTATTTTAGCATCTTCCTCAAGACTCAAATTGCACCAGTAAATGCTTGGAGGATCCTCATTCTTGCATTGAAATGTCCTACATTAGCATGTTCTCCAAGTGAAAACTCCAATGAGACTGCACAACCACACGTGATAAAGTAAGAAATGTTATGCATAGGCTCAGAAAAAAAAAACTTTATCAACATTTTAACTAGAATTGTGCAGTCTATGACACGCCATTGCATATCCCCGCGCCACTACATAATCCACTCATCATGCCGTTCGCTTTGACATGTTACACGGCCATGTTTTGGAAATTTTGATTTTTGACCCCCAGCCTGCCTCACCCCCTGGGCCCACCCCTAGGGGTGTGATCAAAATTCTGAAAGTGTCATGCACTCCCTAGACCAAAGAGCTATCAGTTCCCAAAGTTTCAAGTTTCTTTCTATAACCGTCTAGGAGGAGTTATCCGGACGTACGTACGGACGACGAAGACCATTGCAATATCCCCACTTTTTCTTCGAAAAGCGTGGGGATAATTAAGCAAACAAACAGAACATTGTTCTCTAAATAATTGTTTGTGTCTAACAGCAATGATAACCATTTTTAGCTCACCTGTCACATAGTGACAAGGTGAGCTTTTGTGAGCACTTTTTGTCCGTCGTCCGTCGTGCGTGCGTGCGTCCGTAAACAATTTCAAATAAGTATATCTCTAATACCCCATGGTCAATCTTAATCAAATTTCATGAGAAGCATCATCAGGTAGGGGGAAAGGCTGCATAAGGTTTTTGGGCTGATCAGATTGGAATTCTGGTTGCTATGGCAACATATAGCTCCCATAGACTTACAATGGGAAAAAATTAAAATATCTTCTTCCCTGAAACCACAGGGCCCAGAGCTTAGATATTTAGCATGTAGCAACAGCAAGTGGTCACCTACATAATTCCTGCCAATAATGCCCCTGGGGTCCAAATTGGCCACGCCCCAAGGCCCCTTCGCTCCCATAGACTCATAATGGAACAAAAAGCTTCAAAAATCTTCTTCTCAGAAACCACAGGGCCCAGAGCTTAGATATTTAGCATGTAGCAATGGCAAGTGGTCACCTACATAATTCCTGCCAATCATGCCCCTTGGGTCCAAACGGGCCACGCCCCGGGGCCCTTTAGCTCCTATAGACTCATAATGGAAAAAAAGCTTCAAAAATCTTCTTCTCTGAAACCACAGGGCCCAGAGCTGAGATATTTGGCATGTAGCAATGGCAAGTGGTCATCTACATAATTCCTGCCTATCATGCCCCTAGGGTCCAAATTGGCCACGCCCCGGGGCCCCTTTGCTCCCATAGACTCATTATGGAACAAAAAGCTTCAAAAATCTTCTTCTCGGAAACCACAGGGCCCAGAGCTTAGATATTTAGCATGTAGCAACAGCAAGTGGTCACCTACATAATTCCTGCCAATCATGCCCCTTGGGCCAATCGGGCCACGCCCCGGGGCCCTTTAGCTCCTATAGTCTCATAATGGAAAAAAGCTTCAAAAATCTTCTTCTCTGAAACCACAGGGCCAAGAGCTGAGGTATTTGGCATGTAGCAACGGCAAGTGGTCACCGACATAATTCCTGCCAATCATGCCCCTGGGGTCCAAGTTGGCCACACCCCTTGGCCCCTTCGCTCCCTTAGACTCATAATGGAAAAAAAGCTTCAAAAATCTTCTTCTCTGAAACCACAAGGCCCAGAGCTTAGATATTTAGCATGTAGCAACAGCCAGTGGTCACCTACATAATTCCTGCCAATCATGCCCTTGGGTTCAAAATGGGTGGCTCCCCGGGGCCCCTTCGCTCCCATAGACTCATAATGGAACAAAAAGCTTCAAAAATCTTCTTCTTGGAAACCACAAGGCCCAGAGCTGAGATATTTGGCATGTAGCAACGGCAAGTTGTCACCTACATAAACCCTGCCAATCATGCCCCTAGGGTCCAAATGGGCCACACCCCGGGGCCCCTTAGCTCCCATAGACTCATAATGGAAAAAAAGCTACAAAAATGTTCTTCGCTGAAACCACAGGGCCCAGAGCTTAGATATTTAGCATGTAGCAATGGCAAGTGGTCACCTACATAATTCCTGCCAATCATGCCCCTTGGGTCCAAATGGGCCACGCCCCTGGGCCCTTTAGCTCCTAGAGACTCATAATGGAAAAAAGCTTCAAAAATCTTCTTCTCTAAAACCACAGGGCCCAGGGCTGAGATATTTGGCATGTAGCAACGGCAAGTGGTCACCTACATAATTCCTGCCAATCATGCCCCTGGGGTCCAAATTGGCCACGCCCCTTGGCTCCCATAGACTCATTATGGAACAAAAAGCTTAAAAATCTTCTTCTCAGAAACCACCTGGCCCAGAGCTGAGATATTTAGCATGTAGCAAAGGCAAGTGGTCACCTACATAATTCCTGCCAATCATGCCCCTGGTGTCCAAAAGGGCCACACCCCGGGCCCTTTAGCTCCTATAGTGTCATTATGGAAAAAAGCTTCAAAAATCTTCTTCTCTGAAACCACAGGGACCAGAGCTGAGATATTTAGCATGTAGCAACGGCCATTGGTCACCTACATAATTCCTGCAAATCATGCCCCTGGGTTCCAAATGGGAGACGCCCCGGGGCCCCTTCGCTCCCATAGACTCATAATGGAACAAAAAGCTTCAAAAATCTTCTTCTCGGAAACCACAGGGCCCAGAGCTGAGATATTTGGCATGAAGCAATAGCAAGTGGTCACCTATATAATTCCTGCCAATCATGCCCCTGGGGGTCAAACGGGCCAGGCCCCGGGGCCCTTTAGCTCCTATAGTCTCATAATGGAAAAAAGCTTCAAAAATCTTCTTCTCTGAAACCACAAGGCCCAGAGCTGAGATATTTGGCATGTAGCAATGGCAAGTGGTCACCTACATAATTTATGCCAATCATGCGTCTGGGGACCAAGTTGGCCACACCCCTTGGCCCCTTAGCTCCCATAGACTCATAATGGAAAAAAGGTTCAAAAATCCCTTCTCTGAAACCACAAGGCCCAGAGCTTAGATATTTAGCATGTAGCAACAGCCAGTGGTCACCTACATAATTCCTGCCAATCATGCCCCTGGCTTCCAAATGGGCGACGCCCCAGGGCCCCTTCGCTCCCATAGACTCATAATGGAACAAAAATCTTCAAAAATCTTTTTCTCGGAAACCACAGGGCCCAGAGCTTAGATATTTAGCAAGTAGCAAAGGCAAGTGGTCACCTACATAATTCCTGCCAATCATGCCCCTGGGGGCCAAACGGGCCACGCCCCGGGGCCCTTTAGCTCCTATAGACACATAATGGAAAAAAGCTTCAAAAATCTTCTTCTCCGAAACCACAAGGCCCAGAGCTGAGATATTTGGCATGTAGCAATGGCAAGTGGTCACCTACATAATTCCTGCCAATCATGCCCTAGGGTCCAAATTGGCCACACCCCTGGGTCCCTTAGCTCCAATAGACTCGTAATGGAAAAAAAAAGCTTCAGAAATCTTCTTCTCTGAAACCACAGGGCCCAGAGCTTAGATATTTAGCATGTAGCAAAGGCAACTGGTCTCCTACATAATTCCTGCCAATCATGCCCCTTGGGTCCAAATGGGCCACGCCCCAGGGCCCTTTAGCTCATATAGACTCATAATGGAAAAAAGCTTCAAAAATCTTCTTCTCTAAAACCACAGGGCCCAGGGCTGAGATATTTGGCATGTAGCAACGGCAAGTGGTCACCTACATAATTCCTGCCAATCATGCCCCTGGTGTCCAAATTGGCCATCCCCCTGAGCCCCTTCACTCCCATAGACTCCTAATGGAACAAAAAGCTTCAAAAATCTTCTCGGAAACCACAGGGCCCAGAGCTTAGATATTTAGCATAAAGCAACAGCAAGTGGTCACCTACATAATTCCTGCCAATCATGCCCCTGGGGTCCAAAAGGGCCATGCCCTGGGGCCCTTTAGCTACTATAGTCTCATAATGGGAAAAAGCTTCAGAAATTTTTTTCTCGGAAACCACAGGGCCCAGAGCTGAGATATATTGCATCTGAAACCATAAGTCCCAGAGCTTAGGTATTAAGCATGTAGCAATGTCGAGTGGTCGCCTACATGAATCCTGCCAATCATGCCCCTGGGGTCCAAATCCTTTGGCCCCTTAACTCCAACAAACTTATAATGGAAAAAAGCTTCAATCATCTTCTTTGAAACCATGAAGTACAGACGTTAGATATTTAGTATATAGCAACACAAAATGTTCGCCTACATAAATCCTGCCAACCGTGCCCTTTGGTTCAAAATTGGTCAAGCGCCAGGGCTCATTAGCTCCGATAGACTTATACTGGAAAAAATTTTAAATCTTTTTCTCCAAAACCATAAGGCACAGATTTTGTTTGATTTGAGGTTTTACATCCCCGTCAACACTGTATAGGTCATTTTGGAGATGTCTCTTCCAATTTTGTGGGACTTTTACCCGACATTGAGATGAAATTACATCTCAAGCCCTGTCGCCCAATGAAACCAGTAGGGTCTATAAGCATGGACACCGCTTTGCCTGAACTTAGATATTTAGTATGTAGCAATGTCAAGTGGTCTCCTACACTAATGATTTTCTGGTACACAGGTGAGCGATATAGGGCCATTGGGCCCTCTTGTTCAATTTAAGTATAGAAAGATTATAAAGATATACTAGGGACAAAAAATAAGGGAACCCCCAAATTCAAATAGAAAGAAGTGAAACTTCAATGTCATAGGGAAGGTTTATATGCAAAGGGGATCAGTATCTGGTCCATGCACCACGAGCATTGATGCATGCACGACACCTTCTGGGCATGCTATACATATACAGGCCACTGTATGACAAAATCAATAGTTTGTCTTTGAGTCCAGCCAAAACTCCGATTAGCGTCGGAACCTTCGCCCCGGTCTTCGCTGAATGAACACAAAGCCCAAATCATTGTTTTATCATACAAAAAAAAAAAACAACAACTAAAAAGGCATGTTTTCAAACTGTTTTGATACAACATATATGTTCATGGTAGTCATATTCAGCATAGGAACTTAACCCTTCTCTTGCTGAATATTCATATATGCCACACCCACTATCGATTATCAACCAATCAGATTACTTGATGCAAATTATTGCAACAAATTCACAATCTGAATGGCAAACAATGTAGATCCTGATCAGATGGCTTCGTCAGAAGCCATCTGATCTGGATCTTCATTGTTTGGAAAATAAGGCAGGACAAGGGTTAGCCCTTCTCTTGCTGAATATTCATTTTAGGCACACCCATCTCTGACTTTGAACCAATCAGATTACTTGATGTAATTTATTCCTACAAATTCATAAACTGAATTTAAAACAGTGTAGATACTGATCAGAAGCCATCTGATCTGGATCTACACTGTTTGCAAAGATAGGGGTTGTAGTGAACAGCAAGATAAGAGTTAAATTACAAGACACTTGAAGACAGATATCTGTGTGCTGAGGAAGCCTCCATGGTGCAGTGGTAACGCTACTCGCCTTGTAAACCAGGGGTTGCAGGATCGATCCCGGGCTTTTCCAGACTTTCGGATGAGTCTTTAAACCGAGGTCCCGTCTCCGTATGACCTTAGCTGTTGGTGGGACGTAAAACTCAAACACACACTCATCTGTGTGCTGAATCATCTGTGTACACGGAAGAGTATGCAGTTTATAAAATAAGCTGGGAAGGACAAACAGGGCGTGTGTGTGTTGTGGGTTTTTGCTGTGTGGGGGGGGGGGGGGGGGGTTTGCATCCATCTTGACAATTAAGCAGACAGGATTTTGTCCAAAGAAGGGGTTTTGTTCTTGTTGGATTCATGCTCCACCCCTCTATTTCATAAAGGGCCTAATATTTCAGATACATAGTCCACATGGGTGCTCATTAATTTGGGGTATGGTTTTGTTTGGGAGATCAGTAAATTAAAATCATATCATGTTAAAATACATGGCTGCCAGTGGGCAATGTGAGGTGAGCATAGTGGCCCATGGGCCTCTTGTCTGTTCATTCCATATCTCCTTTACCACTGGAGGGATTTTCATTAAACTTTGGTCAAATGTTTGCCTTAGAGAGATGATGTGCAGAACCCATAATTCAACCATGTCAACTCAAGGTGAAGGTCATACTATAAGGCCACAAGTTTGAGCCATCTGTCTGTGACACTTTCTTGTCCACTCCATATCTCATGAACCCTTTGACAGATTTTCATTAAACTTTGGTCAAATATTCACCTCAGTGAGCTGATGTACAGAACCTATAAATAAACCATGCCGACTCAAGATCAAGGTCACATTTGATTTGAGCCTTGAATGTTTTGTCTGTTCCATATTTCCTTTACCCCTGGAAGGATTTTCATTAAACTTTGGTCAAATGTTTGCCTAAGTGAGATGATGTGCAATACTCATAAATGGCATAATTCAACCATGTCAACTCAGGTGAAGGTCACAATTGAATGTCACAAGTTTGAGTCTTGAATTTATGTCCGCTCTATGTCTCTTACCTTTGGAAAGATTTTGAGTAAATTTTGGTCAAATATTTGCCTCAGTGTGCTGATGTGCAGAACCCGTAACTACACTGTGCAGACTATTCAAACATGTCAACTAAGGGTGAAGGTCACAATTGAAGGTCACTAGGTTGAGCCTTGAATTTCATGTCCCATCTATATCACTTTTACCCCTGGAAAGATTTCATTGAACTTTGGTCAAATTTTCGCCTCAGAGTGCTGATGTGCAGAACCCATAACTACACAGTGCAGACTCGAGACCAAGGTCTCAGTTGAAGGTCATGTGTTTGGAAAGATTTTCATTAAACTTTGGTCAATTGTTGGCCTAACTAGCATGATGTGTAGAACCCATAACCCAACCATGCCAACTCAAGGTGAAGGTCACAATTGAAGGTCACGAGTTTGGTCCTTTAATTTTTTATCCATTCCACAATTTCTTTACCCCTTGAGGGATTTTCATTAAACTTTGGTTAAATGTTTGTCAAAGTGAGATGATTGGCAGAACCCATAACGCAATCATGCTGTCTCAAGGTGAAGGTCACAGTGGAAGGGCACACATTTGAGCCTTGAATTTCCTCTATGCTCTATATCTCTTTTACCCCTTCAAAGTTTTCATTTAACTTTAGTCCAATATTTGCATCAGTGTGCTGATGTGCAGAACCCAAAACCACACCATGATGAATCAAGGTCACGGTCACAATTGAAGATCATGCAAGTGCAGCAGGGGATATAGCTGCCACTCAGACTGCCTTCTTGTTTCAAAATAATTTCACAGAAATGTTTCTTTCATGGCACTATAACAAAATTGTTTAAATGGTTCCACTGGACTTCAAATAAGATGGCTGCCAAGGCTAAAAATAGAGAAAAATACAACAACAATTTTTGAACCACATTTCCTATCAAGCTTATGGCTGTATTTCAAAATAATTTCACAGAAATGTCCCTCTCATGGCCCTGTACTAAAATAGTTAAAATGGTCACCACTGAACAAGTTGTCTCCCAGAGCTAAAATAAAGAATAAAAATGGACTGAGTCAACTGATTCCACTCCACTGAACAAGATTACTGCTAGAGCTTATTTTAGAAAAACTAATCATAAATGACTTGTCGGCGGCCCCCGCCCATAGGGGCTTTAAGAAATATATGGGCTGCATGATGCTTCCACGCAGAGCTGAATCCGGCCCGCACACTAGTACTGGTAAATCGCTTAGAGGATCTAAGTAGAAGTAAAACAAAGATCAGGAATTGATACAATTAACTTACTCCACCCATAAAAGACACCAAAGGGAAAGAAATACAAACATTAAGCGACCAGACCATAATGGAAACCTAAACAAAGGAAGGCCATAAGGACAGTTACTTTCCCACAAAATGGCCATATGGCCATCCAAAACCAAAAGACACAAGTGATACACACAGTAAGTAATAAACAACAACATAAATAAATCGCCACAGAAGAGCCGCCTTGGAACGGTCAGTGGAAGATTTCCACTGGGGGGGCTTAAATCGATTTTACGTGGCCACAATCCTCGCCCTTCCGTCGCGATTTAGACAAATAATTTGTTCAGTCTGCATGAAGGCCTCCTAACTCATCAGTGCAACATCTCCGTGAACACAAAAATCAAAGAACCACAGAGGTGAGACAGCGGTGAGGACTCGACAGCAAGAAACCACTGAAATGCTGGAGCAAAAGAAAACCAACAGTTAGACTCCGATGAGCCCGACCAGAGACAGAGTAAGCCTGTCCAGGAACTGCAGTGCAAGGCGGACCGTCCATGCTAATAAACCCTATTGGTTTAATTGGACAACAGGGCTTGAGATGTCATTTCATCTCAATGTCGGGTAAAAGTCCCACAAAATTGAAAGCAACATCTCCAAAATGACCTTTACAGTGTTGACAGGGACGTTAAACCTCAAATCAGACAAACAAACAAAATGACTTGTCGATATCCTCTGAAGCCTGTGACTCTATTTAAAAATTTTACAAACTCTGTACCAGAAGTGCTCAAATGGTTTCGCTGCACAGAACAAAATAGCAGATATGGTAAAATAAAGGCATCATCAAAAGGTAAAACATCTTGACTCAGGTGAGCAAATTAGGTCCATCATGGACCTCTTGTTTCTGATTTTATCTTTAAACTGTATGTTGTGTGTTCACATCAAAATTACCTCAATGAGATAATTCTAATGAGTACACACAGCATTCCTTTTAGAACATCAACATGATATTCGTAAGTCAGCCCTATTATGCTTCATAACCTGGAAATACTAGGTATGAATAATCCTTAGTTGTTCGAACTACCCCGATCTAAAGCAAATTTACATGGTCCCAGACATACACCAGTTATCAAAATTTGACTAATAACAAAAGGATAGGCAGCTCTGTCAAAAACATTGTAACCTCCCTTATGAGTTAAGCCCCCGCCCATAGGGGCTTGAAGAAATATATGTGCTGCATGATGCTTCCACGCAGAGCTGAATCTGGCCCGCACACTAGTACTGGTAAACCGCTTAGAGGATCTAAGCCTGTCCAGGAACCGCCGTGCGAGGCGGACTGTCCATGCTAATGAACCCTATCGGTTTCATTGGGGGCAGGGCTTGAGGTGTCATTTCATCTCAGTGTCAGGTAAAAGTCCCACAAAATTGGAAGCAACGTCTCCAAAATGACCTTTACAGTGTTGACGGGGACGTTAAACCTGAAATCAAACATTATCAGTAGAGGTCAGTTCTTAGAGGAAAGAACTTGTTTCTGAGGAGCAAATTCAATGCTCTACCAATAGCCCCAGATATAAGGGAGAAACCGCATATTATTTTTCTTATTTCTGCATGAAAACATGTGAGTACTCACAAGAAGAGCCTCACTGAGGCGCTCCTAAAGAATACCCACATCATATGTTTTCCTGCAGAAATAAGTAAAATATCAGTACTTTTCTGATGAAAAAACGCACCTTATCTGGAGCTATATAATAAGACTACCAGTTGAACCCTTTCCAAAGGACACCTGTTTGCAATAGGAGTCATGAAAGCCACGGCCCCCGCCCATAGGGGCTTGAAGAAAAGTATGGGCTGCATGGTGCTTCCACGCAGAGCTGAATCTGGCCCGCACACTAGTTCTGGTAAACCGCTTCGAGGATCTAAGCCTGATGGCCTTTACAGTGTTGATGGGGACGTTAAACCTCAAATCAACCAACCAACCAAAGTCACGAAAGCTGTCTCCTTCAAATATGGTAAAATATGTCAGATTTGTCAGTTTCCCTTGGAATGTTAGTGTTTATATTGACAGTTGATAAAACACAGTTTTAGAATTATTGTCAAAAAGTCCTAATCCTCTTGATTATTTCTTAATGTGTCAAGCATCAGGGAAAGTTCTAAAGCCGATGACAATCTTAATTTTTTAGACTTTTTTTCGGAGAAAATAAGGCTTGTAATTTATATGAATCATCTGCTGGACAGACAATTCATATGTTTTGTCAAGCCTTATTGTCTCTGAAAAAGAAGAAAAATATGTTGAAAAAGTTGTTAGCAGTTGAAACTTTACCAATTTCTTTCAGAACTGAAATGGGAGACAGTGAAATGTTAGTCAAGAGAAAATCCACAGAAGACGTGGAAGAAGTAAGGTCAGAAAATGACAACAAAAAATTTAAAGAGTCCAGTAGTTTTAATAGTAATGATAAAGAAATGATGCCTCATAATGGCTGCTTTGATGGAACTGAAGAATATGAAATTGAGGATACTGATGGAATAATTTTGGAAGGGTCAGCAAATCTTTCTGATAAAACAGATGATTATTCACAAGAGAATACTTACCATTCCAGTCCTGATGTTGATAAGCAAATAAAACTCAAAGATGAAAACAGTAGAACTGATACAAGAGAAGAAAATGCAGCAAAGCTAAACACAGAAGCTAATACAGGTATTTCTGCAGGAACAGGAGTTGCTGACCTGGTCAAATATCAATCTGTCGAAAGAGATGCTAAAACTATATCAGAGATAGTACCAAATACAGATGTTGGAATTTTATACGACAAAATACTGAAAGTAAGAAAAGATGGTAATAGGATTGATATTGTCACAAATGAAATTCTCGAGAATATGGACAAAAATGAGCCTGAAGAAACTACTGTTTTTGAGAGCTCTAGTGATGAAATATTCAAGGATGTTGCTGAGGTTCTTGTGAAGTTTCCAAATGCTGACCCAAGTAAAGTTTATGATATGCTTGATGGAAATAAAGATAAAGCATCTAGAGTTACAAGTGTAATTTGTCACCTTTCTGAAACTAATGTAAGCAAAAGTTCTTCAGATACATCTGCTGTCAGAGTGACTTCCAGTGAAAAAAGCACTGATTTATTTGCAGATCCAGAGTTTAAATCAAATCCTTTATACGGTGATGTAAAAACATTGTACAGAGTTATGCCTGACAAAGATCCCAATGAATTATATGCTTATTTAGAAGCACATTTTGATAAACCAAACAGAGTTCAAATTGTGATAGATGAACTAGCAAAATCAGAAAGTCAAGAGTCCTTACCAATATTGTCAAAATCTAATTCATTTGAAAATGTGACAAGTAAAGGTAAAGGGCCCCAGACTTCAGAAGACAGACTGCATGCAGATTTGAAGGAACTGAAAGTTGTATTTCCTGACTGTGATCCAAACTTTTTGTTTGAAAGACTTGAAGAAAAAGCAAATGATCCTGAAAGAGTAGGAAAAATTGCTTATGCACTTTTTGAATCAAACAAATATCCAAAACTATCTGAGATTTTGGAAAAAGAAAAGAAGGAACAGATTAAAAAGAAGTACAAGAAAATGGACTTTGTGCTAGGAGAATTCCTTGCTAAGTTTCCAGATCCATTTGAATTCTTCTCTGATCAAGATAGAGCCGTTAGTGATAATTATAAAACACATGTGTTAGCATATCTTAAGAACACATATCCATTTGTGAAGGATGGTTTCATCAAGAAAGTTCTGGAAGATCATAAACAACACCTTTGTCCAGCTATTCTACAAATTGATGATGAAATGACAGACATTTCAGGTATATACACTACAACCTTTTTACAACACTATTCATGGAGGCCAAAACAGAAACCATGTTATTTAATCAACCAGATTATGTCTACATGTATACAAAAATGTATAGATTATGTAGAAAAAAGACCATTCTCTATGTAATCTATGCATCTTTGGGAACTAACTTTAATCAAGTTATATCCAAAACCATCTTATAACTATAATGAGGAAAATATTATTATACCCCCGGCATACGAAGTATGCAATGGGGGTATATAGTTTTTGTCTTTTCCGTCTGTCTGTCCGTAAACAATTATTTTGTGTCAAAGATATCTCAGGAACTGCTTCACATAGAAACTTGAAATTTTGCACACATGATCAGTATGACTAGTTGTATTGTGGGAAAGAAAATAAGGGCCAAGGGGTATTATACCCCCGGCATACGAAGTATGCAATGGGGGTATATAGTTTTTGTCTTTTCCGTCTGTCTGTCCGTAAACAATTATTTTGTGTCAAAGATATCTCAGGAACTGCTTCACATAGAAACTTGAAATTTTGCACACATGATCAGTATGACTAGTTGTATTGTGGGAAAGAAAATAAGGGCCAAGGGGTCAGGCCTTTTAGAGTTATTTCCCTTTGTAGTTCTTGTTTCAGCTGAGGTGATGGCACTGGCCCGGGGTATACGTGCCCCACTGGGCACTTTTGTCTAGTTATAAAAAGTTTGTGGTGTAAATGTGTACATACTTATATCTTAGCTCCAGATATTAAAGGAGTAACGAGGATATTTGTTAGAAACATACATTGTATGTTGTGGGTGTGGGTACTGTGAGACGATTCTAACAAGTACCCACACACATTTTTATGGAGAATAAAGAAAAATTACCCCTTTATTATCCTTGTTGCTCTGCCTTTGTCTGGGACTGTGTATGTGTAAGATGTACAGTAGAACTTCGATGGCTCGAACACCGATGGCTTGTTTACCATGGCTGAGTCGAACTCATTCTTGAGCCCCTAGGGAAATCCTCTACATATGAAATAGTGGAGAATAATAAAGGAGGCTTTAGTCTTTTATCTTGCAAATATATGCTGTGTGTACTCATTAGAATTGCCACGATGAGGCGATTCTAATGAGTACACACAGCATACATTTTCATTATAGAAGACCGAAAAGATGTCTAAAAGTATCTCGTTATGCCGCCTGGAAGTAGCCATCAGTGGCTCGAACTACCCCTGTCTCGAACAGATTTTCGAGGTCCCAAAGGTGTTCGAGCCATTGAAGTTCGACTGTATAAGAAAATGAAACCTCAGCGGCAAAAGAATTGATTGGTTCCAAGGTTGATTGATTGATTGAGTGATGGATTGAACAGGATTTTGCTACAGTACAATGTTTTTCAAGCTGTTATGTAAATGACATGAAATATTTTGAGCACACGTTCATGTATGTGACTTGTCATTGTGCATGCCTGCTAAATCAACATCACCTTGGATGCTTACAAAGATTACAGTAGAACTTCGATGGCTCGAACAGCGATGGCTCGTTTACCATGGATGTGTCGAACCCATTCTTGAGCCCCAAGCGAAATCCTCTACATAAGAAATAGTGGGGGATAATAAGGGAGATTTCAGTCTATTATCTTGCAAATGTATGCTGTGTGTACTCATTAGAATCGCCTCGATGAGGCGATTCTAATGAGTACACACAGCATATATTTTCATTATAGAACACCTAAAAAATCTCTAAAAGTATCTCGTTATGCCCCCTGACATTAACCTCAGTACTACGCTGTGGCTCGAACTACCCCTGTCTCGAACAGATTTTCGAGGTCCCAAAGGTGTTCGAGCCATTGAAGTTCGACTGTATTTGGTTTTGCAGCTCTGTCGGCATTAACCCATTTTGTACCAAATGGAATCTTCCTCCTTATATATAGCAGGAGTCCGTTTCTAAATTTAGGGGTGACAGATTGTGGTATCTTCAAAATTGATTTTGAAAATGGCTGAACTTCCTGCAAATAGTGTAGACCCTGATGAGATGCCGCGTTCTGCGGCGTCTCATCTGGGCCTGAACTGTTTGCCAAGGTACCCCTTTTGGGGTTTCCGGTACTAAATGGGTTAAAATTACAGTCACCACATGTTTGAAGTTAGTGTCACTGTGTTGTACATGTATACAAAAAGAATGATTCTGTTATCATTGGTCCAGTTAAGTAGGAGTAGCAGGGTCCCTGCCTATCAGGGTTTGGGGAAATAGATTGGGCTGCATTGTGCTTCTATGCAGAGCTGAAACTGACCGCACATGAGTACTTATAAACCGTTTAGAAGGGCTAAGCCTGCATAGGCAAAGTGGTACGAGTAGAACCATACCTGCATATTAACAGTATTGGTTTGTTTTGGCGGTATATATGTCATTTCATCTCAAAGTCGGGTAAAAGTCCCACAATATT
Organism: Lucinisca nassula; assembly: GCA_963580285.1. Lineage (NCBI taxonomy): Eukaryota > Metazoa > Mollusca > Bivalvia > Lucinida > Lucinidae > Lucinisca > Lucinisca nassula. Next base: position 119,025,949 of record OY757012.1, read on the forward strand.
GAAAGCAACATGTCCAAAATGACCTAAATAGTGTTGATGGGGAATGAATTTCCTTATTTCTCGTACTTTTAGAATTATGTTAGTGTGTCGATTCTAACAAGTACCGACAACATATATTGCTCACAAGAAATAAAGAAATTTTTTCCCCGTCAGTGTCCTCCATACGCCACCTTGTCTGGAGCTACCGAAAAAATTCTAAAAATTTGGACAACTCGAGGACTTGCTGTAATTCTCCTAAATTATTAATAAAATTGTTTCACAATCCAGCAAGGAGACCAAAAGGTGTAGACAGAATGGCAAACAGTGAAGACCCTGATCAGACTGCTCCTTCAGGAGCAGTCTGATCTGGGTCTGCACTGTTTGCTAAGGCCTATCTGTCCCAATACTTGGGATTAATTCAGTATTTTTCTGTTTTTCTCAATCAGGAAGAAGGTCAAAAAAGTTAAGAACAACACCGAGAACGGAAGAGATTGAGTATCCTGAGGCACCAGATGAACTGTTCTTTCAAGAAATTCTTTTTATTCAGCATCGTCAAGAAATAAGGGGTGAGTGATGGCTTAGTTTGTAGTGTGCTGAACTCTGGCTTTTCTGACAGACAATCATCAAAGTGCAGTTTATACTTTTATTTCCTTTGAAAACACTGGTCCCATTTTATTACCAATAACCCTCTTTATACCAACATGTCATATACCGGTGTCCCAGTTTATCTTGACCCCTGGGTAGCTTTACCCCCGGGGGTAAAGCTACTCAGGGGTAGCTTTACCCCCGGGGGTAAGGATATCCCGGTATATCTTTACCCCCACCCTGGATATCTTCACCCCCGGGGGTAAAGCTTAACTGGCCAGGATATCTTTACCCCCGGGGGTAAAGCTAAACTGGCCAGGATATCTTCACCCCCACCCCAACTTTTTGGTATAAAGTATTTTCTTTTCACTTACATATAAGAAGAAATTTGGCATTATGAAAATAGTTTATACCCAAAAGTTGGGGTGGGGGTAAAGATATCCCGGCTGGGATAGCTTTACCCCCGGGGGTAAAGATATCCCAGCTGGGATATCTTTACCCGGGGGGGGGGGGGGGGGGGGTGAAGATATCCAGGGTGGGGGTAAAGATATACCAGGATATCTTTACCCCCGGGGGTAAAGCTACCCAGGGGGTAAAGATAAACTGTTACACCGGTACCTAATGACAAAACTCAACAATTTCATGGGAACTAATCCTTGGCACAAGATGGAAGGGGTTAATACAGATTTTCAAGGATATTGTGTTTATTACTCCAAGAAACAAACCCTTCCCCTGATTCAAGAAGGGCAGTTGTCAATTGCTGGCGAAAGAATGTGCACTGTATTGGTTAACGCTTACGTATAAGCTTGCCCAGGAAAAGTGTGGATAGGTAAACTGACCAGCTCAAAAATAACCTAAACCATTGTTGACTGGGCTGCTGAACTCCAATACAAACAAACAAATAGGGCTGGCTAATCGGAGCTGAAAAGATGATCGATTATCGGTCATGGCATTGTGCTCGATAACCGATTAGTAATCACTGCATATTTTATCATAATTTAACTAGCCTGGCTTTCTTCTGAGCATGGTTCTTGCTATATTTAACCTATGAATGAGGACAAACAGGCCTGGGCAAACAGTGTAGACCCAGATGAGACGCCGCGGAATGCGGCGTCTCATCAGGGTCTGCACTGTTTGCCATTCTTCCAGCTATTTTAGGCAGTATAATGTGTAGTTAACTGTACTTATTGAATAATCGATTACTAACAAATCAGTAGCGATAATCATTTTTCTAAAATTTATTGATCAATTAGTCGATTATCCGGTTAATCGCGTCAGCCTTACAAACAAACCAAGAAACAAATGTGGATATCCTCTAGAATTGCCTTGGCAAGGCGCTTTAACATTTGTTTCTTGGGGTAACTGAGGGGAAAAGGCCCTTTATTATTTTACTCCTTGTTGGGATTCTTTAAAGTGTCAAATTCTTTGTAAGGATAAATTGAAGGGAACAAAAACCGTACCTCTGTATTTTTAAAGTAGATAACTGCCCCTGTCCCTATAATTATAGGGAATGCAGTGAACACACATTTTGCTCGGATTCAGGGATTTTCCTACCCTTCAGAATTAGGGTCCAGGGGCCGGTGGGTTTGGGTAAAACAGCTCGCTAATATTTATAGTTGGGAATTTAAATCAGCTGTAACTTTGTCAATTTTGGTTCACTTTTCATGAAATTTTTATCAAATTGTAGCACAACATCAGAAATTGGGAAATTTGTTCTAAAATTTGGGAATATCTGTCTCTAAATTGGGAAAAATAGGGGCCGATTACCGGCCCCAAAGTTGCACTAGGAAAATCTCTGGGATTCCTAGTACATGTACATTCAAAGCACTGACAGCACTGATAGAGAAATTGTCTCTTGTTGGCAGGCTAGCTGGAACTGGAAAAATGCCCTGAACAGCAACTTACATGTGGACTGCTAAACATTAACCCTTTTTGTACCAGATGGAATCTTCCTCCTTATATATACACCAGGAGTCTGTTTCAAAATTTAGGGGTGTCAAGTTGTGTTTTCTTCAAAAATTTATGTGGAACATGGCTTAACTTTTTGCAAGCAGTGTAGGCCCTGATCAGAATGCGGCATCTGATCTCGGCCTGTACTGTTTGTCCATTACCCGTCTTGTGGTTTCTGGTACAAAATGAGTTAAATCCTGTACTTCAAGCAAACAGTGTGGACCCTGTGGCATCTGGTCTAGGTCTAACTGTTTGCCTAACCCAACATCTGAGTCCAGTGCAGGTTTTACAGATAACCCCCTTTACACAACACTCTGACATCAAATTGACAAGAAAAAGTGTGACTATAAAGTATAAATAAGTCTTACCTGAATTTTGTACAAATCAGTGATAGTCTCCTGTAAGGCTGACATGATTAATCGTATACTCGATTAATCGATCGATAGGTTCTACAAAAATGATTATCATTTCTGATTTGCTTTTAATCGATTACCTGATAGGTACAATTTACTACCCAAAGCTATGCCTAAAATAGCTGGATGAGTGGCTAACAGTGTAGACCCTGATGAGACGCCGCATTCCGCGGCGTCTCATCTGGGTCTACACTGTTTGCCCAGGCCTGTCTGTTCAAATATACATGTGGTAAAGTGCAACATATGGTAAGAGTTATGCTCAGACAGAAAGCCAAACAGGTAAAATTATGATAAAAATCTTAGCGATTACTAATCGATTTTCGATCGCAATGACAGCACTGATAATCGATTATCTTTTCAGCTCCGATTAGTCAGTCCTAGTCTCCTGGACATTAGGAACATAGCTTGAAGTTTAATCTAGTAACTTTGGGTTGTTTGATGCAAAGTTGACCATAAATGAGCTTGTCATGTATTTAACCCATTTTGTACCGAAAAACCACAAAACTGGTAATTGACAAGATAAGACGCTGCAAAACTATTTGCAAAAAGTTTGGCCATTTTCCAAACTACAAAAAAGCAACCTGACACCCCAAAATTTTGAAATGGATTTGTGCTATATATAAGGTGGAAGATTTCATTCAGAACGAAATTGGTTAAAGATAAATGTTTAATATAATAATGGAAAACCATGATCATTTGTGTATTCATTTGACTTACACAAGTAAAGTCAAACTTCAGTTGATTCAAAATGCAAATTATGTCAAAAATTATGGGCTCCCCATCCATCGGGGCTTGGAGATTTAGGTTGGGCTGCATGGTGTGTCAGACTACTGGTAAAACACTAAGAGGGTCTAAGCCTGCCAAGGCAAAGAGGTGCGAGTCAGACCGTCCATGCATATAAACACTAATGGTTTCATTGGGCGGCAGAGCTTTAGATGTCATTCCATCTCATTGTCGGGTAAAAGTCCAACAAAATGGAAGTAGCGTCTCCAAAATGACCTATATAGTGTTGAGGGGAATGTTAAACCTCAAATCAAATAAAAAAACTTTTCTCAAAGTATTTGTCCCTTCAAGCACTGAGAAAATTCTTGATTAAATGGCAATCTAATCTTCTCTCTCTTTTTTTCCCCCGCAAAACTAAGGCTTGGCAACTGCCAAACAGATGATTCACATGTTATATCAAGTCTTATTTTTGCTGAAATTTTTCAGTGTAAATAAGGCCTGATACTTAATATAAATTCTCTGCCCAGCAGGTGATTCTCATATGGGCCCCGTCAAGCGATTTTGGTACTTATCGCCTATGCGAGCAGCGAAGGTTCAGGCGAGACTGGGCATCCGCGCAGTCTCGCCAGAACCTTCGCTGCTCGCTCATACAAGCAGTGAATCAAGAGGAACCTTCAGACAGAAAGCCATATCCCTGGCCCCTCTGAATGGCTGGGCATGGGCAATTAAAATTTGTCATGACAGAATGCTCGAAGACACAAATTCGCTTGGCGGGGCTCATATAATGTCAAGCCTTATTTTGCTGACAAATAAAAAAAAAATACTTTGAAAATGCCGTTTGCTGAACATGCTTAGTGCTTGATACGTTAACCCTTGTCCTGCTGAATATTTAAATATGTCACACCCACTACTGATTAACAGCCAATCAGATTACTTGATGCAAATTATTGCAACAAATTCATTTACTGGATGGCAAACAATGAAGATCCTGATCAGATTGCTTCTTCAGAAGCCATCTGATCTGGATCTACATTGTTTCAAAGATAAGGCACATCCGGGCTCAGCAGGACAATGGTTAAGTCTAATGAATACACATTAACTCAAAGATTTAAAACACCATAACCCCTATCTTTGCAAACAGTTCAGATCCATATCAGATGGCTTCTGATCAGGATCTAAACTGTCAACCTTCAGGGGAAGCAACTCAGATTCTTTTTTTTTTCCCAATATTAATAGGGATCTACTCTTAAAGGAAAGAATTGGCTCCTTTTCTTAAGGGGAACATATACACTTTCAGGGGAGGCAACTCCTGCAAAATTATTTCATCTTCCATGTCAATAGGGGTCAGCTCTTAAAAGAAAGAATTTGCTCCTAATTTGCTCCTCAGGAGCAAACTTTTTCCTATTAGAGTAGACCCGTGGCCCCCGCCCATAGGGGCGTGAAGAAATATATGGGCTGCATGATGCTTCCACACAGAGCTGAATCCGGCCCGCACACTAGTACTGGTAAACTGCTTAGAGGATCTAAGCCTGTCCAGGAACCGCGGTGTGAGGCGGACCGTCCATGCTAATAAACCCTATTGGTTTCATTGGGCGACAGGGCTTGAGATGTCATTTCATCTCAATGTCGGGTAAAAGTCCCACAAAATTGGGAGCAACGTCTCCAAAATGACCTTTACAGTGTTGACGGGGACGTTAAACCTCAAATCAAACAAACAAACAAAACAATTAGAGTAGACCCCTTTTTTCTGTGGGAGAGTGTTTATAGAAAAGCAAACAGAATGTCTGAAAAGTTGACTCACGTGGAAAAATGGCGGAAAAATCTGCCGGTTGTGTCCATTCCCCTTAAGAGTGGACCCCGTTTTCATAAGGACTGTTCCCTCAATTGATAGGAAAGCAAACAAAATGTCACAGAAGTTTTCTGTCTTTCAAAATAAAAGAGACAAAAATACTGTATTTACCCTAAATATTCAGACACCTCAACTCCTTACCATACTTGTTCTAAAATTTAAACTGCTACAGTTTACTTCTTGATGTTGTGTCTAAATATGAGCCCCGCCAAGCGAATTTGTGTCTTCAAGCATTCCGTCATGACAAATTTTAACTGCGCATGCCCAGCCATTCAGAGTGGCCAGGGATATGGCTTTCTGTCTGAAGGTTCCTCTTGATTCACTGCTTGTCTGAGTGAGCAGCGAAGGTTCTGGCGAGACTGCGCGGATGCGCAGGCTCGCCTGAATCTTCGCTGCTCGCATAGGCGATAAGTACCAAAATTGCTTGACGGGGCCCATATAGCTAGATGAGTGGCAAACTTTGAAGACCCAAATGAAAAGCTGGTGTCTCATATGGGTTTACACTGTTTGTTCAGGTCTATCTGTCCTTATACATAGGTTAAATATGGTAATCACTTTTGGTTTAGTTTAAACATATTTATTTCATTCTTCGATATACAACACAGATATACACAACACATGAAATAATGACAGGATTAGAACGGAAGCATGTGGATACTTATTTGGTATACATATATATATATCAGCTATATTTTGATGGCGGTTGATAGCCTAAGACAAAATGTCACCATTTTATTGGTTTCATTGGGTGGCAGGGCTTGAGATGTCATTTCATCTCAGCGTCATGTAAAAGTTTCACAAAATTGGAAGGAATGTCTCCAAAATGACCTAAATTGTGTTGACAGGGATGTTAAACCACAATTCAAACAAACAAAAACAAGTTGCGTGCCTTTCAAAACAAAGCGAAAAAAAAAAAAAAAAAAAAAAACACCAGAAAATATATGTCAGATGTATTCATGCATGTCAAGGGTGTAAAATTCCACTCGCCCGCTCGCATTTGCGAGTAAGTTTTAAGGCAGGGCAACTAAGGTTTTCAAAACTGACCTTAGTTTTTCTTCATTTTTAGCATCTAAATGAAAAGTTTAGACGATAAGGGCGAGTAAGTTTGAGGGAAATTTTACACCTCTGCATGTGCCTTCATAAAAGTATTCCATCTTTGTAGATCATTTAGACAATGTGAAAAAAACAAGAGAACAAAAGCTTGAGGAGGCAAGAAAAAATGGTGAACTTCACGAGTGTGGCTGCTGTTTTGAAGACGAATGTTTGTTTGAAGACATGCAGGCATGTGCTGATGGTCACATTTTCTGTAAGGAATGTATCCGGAGATCTGTTGAGGCAGCAGTGGGGCAGGCGCAGACAAAGTTTCTTTGCTTGACTGGTGAGTCTCTTAGTTATTGTAAGAAATCTCTGTGATCTATTTAACCCATTTAGCACCAGATACCCCAAAACGCGTATTTTGCAAACAGTGCAGGCCCAGATCAGATGCCGCAGAATGCGGAGTCTGATCAGGGCCTACACTGTTTGCAAAAAGTTAAGCCATTTTCCAAATAAATTTCGAAGAAAACACAACCTGACACCCCAGATTTTGAATTGGACTCCTGCCGTATATAAGGTGTAAGATTCCATTTGGTACAAAAAGGGTTAATTCTTGTCCTGTTGAATAAATTAATTTTGTCGCACACATTTCTGACTATCATTTAATCAAATTACTTGTTACAATGTATTATAATTCAAATTTGCAAACTTATTGACAAACAGTTTAGATCCTGATCAGAAGCCATCTGATATGGATCTGAACGGTTTTCAAAGGTAGGGGTTATGGTGTTTTAAATCTTTGAGTTGAGGTACATCATTCTCTGTCAACACTATTTAGGTCATTTTTTAGATGTTGCTTCCGATTTTGTGGACTTCTTCCTGACATTGAGATGAAATGACATCTCAAGCCCTACTGCCCAAAGAAACTGCTAGGGTTTAAGGAGCACTCGGACTCACACTACTATTCTTGGGCAGGCTTATACCTTCCGAGCAGTTTACATGTCGGTTTCAGCTCTGCTAGGGAGCATCATGCAACCCAGTCTATTTCTTCAAGCCCTGATGGGTGGTGTTCAGCATGATAAGGGTTAATACTGTAATTGATTGGTTTAAACTTTATTTTTTGTATACAACATACAGCAATTACGTTTGCGCCCCGCCTATTGGGGCTTGGAGAAATAGATTGGGCTGCATGATGCTCCTACTCAGAGCTGAAACCGACCGCACATGAGAACTCGAAAACTGCTTAGAAGGTCTAAGTCTGCCCAGGCAAAGTGGTGTGAGTCAGACTGTCTATCAGTTTTATTGGGTGGCAGGGATTGAGATGTCATTTCATCTCAGTGTCGGGTAAAAGTCCCACAAAATTGGAAGAAATGCCTCCAAAATGACCTAAGTAGTGTTGAGGGGGATGTTAAACCTCAAATCAAACAAACAAACATCAATTACATACATGTACGTCACATGGGTTGAAAACGTAACTACACTAGTATTATATGATTGGGATACAGAAGAAAGTCAAATGACTCACTTGAATCTGTATCCCTAAATTGTAATTGTTTTCAGTGTCCAATCGTCATCGCTCCAGGTGATTAGGGTAGTTTAACCCTTATTTCATTGAACATGACAACCCCTACCTTGCAAATAGTGTAGTTCAAGATCAGAAGCCATCTGATCAGGATCTACGCTGTTTGTCATTCAGTTTATGAATTTAAATGAATATAATATGTTAAGTAATTTGATTGGTTGATAGTCAATAATGGGTGTGGCAAAATTAATTATTCAGCAGGATAAAGATTAAGGACAATTTTGCTTATTATCCGTAAGAAGCATATTTGGAGAGTATACTACAACCTTTTTTTATGCTTTTGCTTGGGACATTAACTGGATGCCTCCTGTGCTGGGAGAGCAATCACCTGTGCCGCCATAATTATATGATTACTGTGTAGGCTTTCATCCTGCAAATCTGGAGTGTATATATATATACACACCGTCTGTGTCCCCTCCTGGGGTTAAGGCGAAATTGGAAGATACATAGATAGAAAGAAACAAAGGAGAAACAGTGTAGGTAAACAAACATGTTTTTCAAACAAAATTATATACCATTCGAGGTAATTTTTCTGTATAACAGGGTAAAAAAGCTGGGAAAGAGTCAAACTCAACAATCTTGACAATTGAGATTTAAAAGTCACTTGCCAAACTTAATTTACATTTGCCCAGATGCTTAGTACATGCTTCAGAAATAAAAAAAAATCCATTTTATACCCAGCTGATTTAATTGGCGTTGTGTTTCATTTTAGACAGATATGAAAGAAAATGTAAAATTTTTATCTTTTAAATGCACACAATAAGCCTACCAGAACTAAAATTATGTTCTTTAAAATGGTTATCCTCTGAAAACAAATAATACACCACAGAACTGAAAAGTATGGAGTTTACAAGTGCTTCTTGGCCAGACTTGCTAGTTTCAGCCAATTAGACCTCATCAGTGATCCTCAGATATTTTCAAAATTCCACAGTGGAATCAATGATCCCAAAGGACAAGAAAATACAAACTACACTATGATGAAGGGCTGATGATAAAAACGTCCCACTGGAGGTCATTGAGTAATTAAAGTTTCACTCGCCAAGGCAGTTTTTGACACATTTCGGCTAGTTGGCAATTAGACCTCGTCAGTGACCCTTAGATATTTTCAAAATTCCACAATGGAATCAATGATCCCAAAGGACAAGAAAATACAAACTACACTATGATGAAGGGCTGATGATATAGACCTCCCACTGGGGGGTCATAGAGTGACTAGAGTTTCACCCACCAAGGTAGTTTTTGACCCATTTGGGCAAGTTGGCGAGTGTTAGTCTCTTGTCCTGTATACTCTATATATTTTTATCCATCTTTAAATAATATACTATCCTAAACTGTGTTATAATCAACAGTGTTATAAATGTTAAAAACAGCTGCATATAATAAAACATTAAAACCACCACATCACAAAGAAATAATAGCTTTAAGGTTCCTCAATACAGTTATTTCACTGCATTTGGGGTACTGAAAAAATCATATTTGCAAATAATTACCCAAAAAGATTTTTCATCAGCTGGTAGTCCATGTAAATGTAAGAATATGAAAGCCAAAGATTTTTATTCGAAAGTCACCATTTTAGTAAATTATTGCATTTTTCCTTGGTTTTGCAAAAAAATGACATCTCAATCCACAGAACCACGATGTGTAAAATACTATCATAGAAATGTGGCTCAAGGTTGCCTTTAGGCACTGCAACACAGGAATTTCAAATAAAATACCTAAATAGAACTGAAAATTAATGATTCCCAAAAATTCAAAAAATGTAATTATCTCACCTGGTACTATTTTAAATTCAGTGTATGGTAGCCAAAAAGGACCAGTTCTACCAATTTGGCAACAAGCTCATTGATTGGGTTGAGGTGTTGAAATCTCTTGCATTTAGCTTGTGAAATGATTGCCCATCTTCGGTGCTTTTAGAACTTCATTTTATATATTTCATTCATGCAGTTTATAACAATTTATGCAATCACTGCACAAAAGTTTCACTGTGTTACTGATTGTGTTTACAGGATGGGTGCTTTGATATTGGATAAATCAAAACCAAATAATTGAAAATAAGATAAGCCAACAGTTTATCCCCATATTTGAACTGAAGGACTGAAAGCAGCCTATTCAGCACCAGAAACTTTGTCCAAAAGGCTTCTGATCACAGCCAATAACTGCAATGGTATAGAAATTATTTTTACCCATCGATTTGTTACAGCGGTTCACATGAGCCACCATAAACAAATAATTGATTTTTGCACAGGTGAACTTCTGGACAACACAAAGTTTATATTTATCTAATCCAATTAATGATCTGTTATGTCACGTACTTACCGATGTGTAGGCTGGTAAAAACTCATAGAAGCCCAATGCATTTAATATGTTTTGATAAAAAAAGTTTCAAAAATCTAATTTTCTCAATTTGTTTGCTAGAAGCTGGGCCGAACAACACCAACCTGGAAAACGTTACACATAAAAATTAGTTCGGAAATGAATGCATACTATACATAAATTAACGAACAAATTATGTTAGAAAGTACGTGAAATTAGTTGCAATACAGTTTCAAAAATGAATATTATGTTTTAAATTAAAAACAATGGTGTACTATTGTAATTTTTGGAAATTAGTTTCAAGGCGTATGAATACGTTTTTCCTTGGCAAGATGGGTATCTCTTTCAATTTGACAGCTACAATAATTTATCAGTGATGTCGTCTTCCAAGATAGGCGATGTCATAATGCTATATGCAGGAAGAAGGCTATAAAGCTGAATTTTCAAGGTATATTCATTGTTGATGGGCAAAATAGAATGTGGAAGGGCATAATTGATGAAATCTGAGCAGTTCAGATTTAGCGCAAAAAAGGAAGATGGCGGCGCCCATGAAGAAAAACATGTCAAAAAAATTTCTGGTTTTCAATTCAGGTAGGCTTTTTGATAGAAAGCTTTGTCCGAGTCGCTAGTATTTGTTGTGAACTATTGATCTGCAGCTGTTTTAGTAACTTTTAAAAAGTCTAGAAGGCGTTTTCATTTTTTTCCTCGTGAAAGTGAAAAATACAGAAATGCATTTATTTTCAAAGGCACTGAGATGTTGCTAATGCAAGAAAGTACTTGCTTTAGCACCTCCAAACATTCTTCTTCTAGGACAGGCATTTTAAAAGGAAATCAGGATCATTTTTTGGGAAAAAATAACATGCAAATCTGACACCTATATTTTTCTTGTGCAAATGTATTGAGGAACCTTAATAGCTTATTCAGCCAGCAGAGGCTCATGTTACAATAACACACCCATGTGACACTCTGCAACCTTCCATATCTCCAAAACCGTTATTTTCTGCTGAAAATTTGTGATATTTTTCTTATTTTACTCCAAACATAGGCTGAGGGTGGTCGTTAGAACCGCCTCATTGAGGCGGTTCTGACGAGTACCCACAACCTATGACTAGGAACAGAAATAAGAAAAAATAATGTATACCCCAAGTTCTCTATATAAAGTGGGGTGCAGAGGGGTGTTCATAACACAGAATTGTTAAAGTGATGGATCATTCTGAGGATCTGTGCACTGCCAGCTGTATAAGGTGGTCTTAACCCATTTTGTACCAGAAACCCCAAAACGGGTACCAGGGCAAACATTGCAGGCCTAGATCAGATGCCACAGATCATGGCGTCTGATCAGGGCCTGCACTGTTTGGGAAAAGTTAAGCCTTTTTATGCCCCCGTAGAAGGGCATATAGTTTTTGCACTGTCTGTTTGTTTGTGGGTTAGTCCTCACTTTTTTAGCTCACCTGTCACGTAGTGACGAGGTGAGCTTTTGGGATCACTTTTTGTCCGTCGTGCGTGCGTCCGTGCGTCAGTGCGTCCGTGCGTCCGTCCGTCCGTGCGTCCGTAAACAATTTCAAATAAGTATATCTCCAATACCTCATGGCCAATCTTGATCAAATTTCATGTGAATCATCATCAGGTAGGGGGAAAGGCTGCATAAGGTTTTTGGGCTGATCAGATTGGAATTCTGGTTGCCATGGCAACATATACACGGGTGGTAATCAGGGGAACTAGCTCGAAAATGAGTCAATGGAAATTTGTTCCCTCGACAAATCCGGGAACTCTCGAGCTAGCTCCATCACCAAGAAACTCGTAAACAAAGGTAGGTCTCGAAGAGTTTTATCACCATTTTTTTCTTTGTAAGCTATGTATAAAAAAATCCGTCAATGCAGTTCCACATAGAAATTATTTAACTTTGTACTCCGCTAGAATTTGCCATGGAAATTTGCAGCGCTGGAGTATGAATGAAACCCAAACTTTTTATCACGGACCGGACAAATTGTCAATTTATGTCATTACGGAGATTTTGGCCGAAGATTTTTCATTATCCGTCAAAAGTACGCCCTTCACACCCACAGAAACAACATCCCTGGTGAAATGGAACATGGACAGTTTGAAATTAGCAAAAAAATTTTTTGCCGTGATTACGTAACTTGCGACTTATTACGAAATTACTGTCCGAGCTAGTCTTCTCGACAAGGAGCTAGTTCACTCGACATAAAAAAGAAAATGAAACATTCATCAGATTCGATGTCTTTCTATGGTCCCACCCAGGTTATCCAACTGGTTTCTTTACCTCTGGCTAGTTGGGTAACAAGATGCTATGCCCCAAAGGCGTCCCCCAGTCGTTTCTCCCTGTTCGTTTCGCCCCCATTGCCCCATTTTACACCCCTGTTTTGCCAACAGAGCCTGGTCTTTTCGCCCCCCTTAGTCATTTCGCCCACCTAGTTGCTTCGCCCCCTCCCATTTGGAGCGGATCAATGGATGTTGGATGGATGGATGGATGGATGGATGGATGGAATGATTGATGGATGGATGGATGGAAGGGTGCACAATAGAAGGGGATAAGTGGGTATTTGGAAGGATTGGTCAATTGGAGGACGGATGGACGAACGAACATATAGACGGACAGATAGACGGACGGATGGATGGATGGGTCGGTGGGTAGATGGATGGAAGGATGGATGGAAAAAGAGAGAAAATATATATGCACACAAATGTCAGTGTCGTGTAAAGGTTTGATTAAATAAATGAAGTATTTGATTCCTACCGGTAATCTTTTTGATGATTTTTGTTTCACTCAGAAATCACATATTGTTCCCGCAGGTGATCTGATTATTTTTAATAAACCTAAAGTCATCGTTTATACAAATTATGTTGTGCTGCAGTCCTAGGTACTACAAGTTTCTTGAAATCAGCCCACTGGTTCTAGAGAAGATTTTTAATGGTTTCACCATATATGGGCATGGTAACCATCTTGGTCATGTGACCCAGATGCCTCGAACAAACTATCGTTTCCCCTTTACCCATAAATGCTCAACACAGTTTTCGACTAAATTGTTGAAAGATAAGATGGTGCTTATTAGTTGCTTAATATATCACAGACTGGAAGTCAGTCGTTATAGTGAATAGATCATGAGCGCGTAGCGCGAGTGATCACGGGCGCGTACCGCGAGTGATCTCTGCACTTGTGCCCGACAGACAGTGATCTATTAAGCAACTAATCACCTAACAACATGAATCTATGTCGATTAGGTATCCTGTCGGTGTGGTTCGAGCCTCTCTTGAGTCATATATGGATGTCCTAGTTCTGCAATGGAAAGTCGCGTTCATAAACAGAGTCTAACAAATTTCGAAGTTTACGTCTGCCTTTCTCTTGGAGCCCATAACTTCCATTTATGTTATACTACAAAATTGAAAATCGGTATGACGCTTACTCAGACCGTGACCTTTCTGTTCATGATACGATTGTCCCAGGGCCATGCTCCTGAGCGTGTCCGAGTGTCAGATGCCATTGCCCAAGAGTCCTAACCAGAGTCTAACAAACGTTAAAGTTAACGTTCGCGTTTCTCTTGGAGCCCATAATTCCCGTTTCTGTTATGCTACAAAGTTGAAATTTCGCATGACACTTACTCAGCCAAAGAACTTTCCGTTCATGATACAATTGCCCCTGGATGGGCCTTGGGGTAAAATTAAAATCTCCGTAATGACATTAATTAACAATTTTTCAGGTCCGTAATAAAAAGTTTACTTTCATTCATACTCCAGCGCTGCAAATTTCCATGGCAAATTCTAGCGGAGTACAAAGTTAAATCATTTCTATGTGGAACTGCATTGCCGGATTTATTTTATAAATAGCTTACAAAGAAAAAAAATGGTGATAAAACTCTTCGAGACCTACCTTTGTTAGCCAGAGGTAAAGAAACCAGTTGGATAACCTGGGTGGGACCATAGAAAGACATCAAATCTGATGAACGTTTCATTTTCTTTTTTATGTCGAGTGAACTAGCTCCTTGTCGAGAAGACTAGCTCGGACAGTAATTTCGTCATAACTCGCAAGTTACGTAATCACTGCCATATTTTTTTGCTTATTTCACACTTTCCATGTTTCATTTCACCAGGGATGTTGTTTCTGTGGGTGCCAAGGGCGTACTTTTGACGGAAAATGAAAAATCTTCGGTCAAAATCTCCGCAATGACATAAATTGACAATTTTTCCGGTCCGTGATAAAAAGTTTGGGTTTCATTCATACTCCAGCGCTGCAAAGGAGCAGTCTCTATAAGGCTATTTTCATGGCCACAACCGATTTCCTTTAAACTTTGTAGCTTCAAATTGGTACATGTTGGCTGTCTAATGGTGAATTTTTAGACTCTTTGGTCCACTGGTTTTTGCTGTATACACTATTAAAGTGGGTGGGGTAATGTCACCCCATCAAGGGTATACCAACAAAAATGCTATTATTTTTGTTCAAAGTGCATGACTGGAGGCGATGTTTGCCGTATGCTTACTACCCTTTTAGGCATAACAGCCGGTGATAACAGTCTTATAAATATCAAACAAGAGAAGAGTTTATACGCGCTTGTAAGTTGTACCCAAATATTAGTAATTTTTTTTCCCCAACTGTACGAAAAACCACAACACCTTTACAGTTTTCAACTTATTTCAAGGATCTTTCATAAATATAATGTTGATGTAATAGTCATTCTAGGTATATGTCAGAATTATTGTTAGTTCATAAAACTTAAGAGTTACCTGCCCCTGAAATTGAATTTTACCCATTTTTTTTAATCCGAGTGCATTTTTCCATTTGTAGTACTCACAACTTCATTTGAAAGTGAATAAACCGATTCCATGCAAATATAATTAAATAGATGTGGACAAAGAAGTCATTTGATTTAATAGTGCATGCTAGCAAGCACATGAGCACAACATCCCACGGTACGAGCACCACTTCTTCACCAACAGTACCATCCAGTGATTGGGTTCAGTCTTTTTGGTCTAAACACATTGCAAAACGAGCAAACAATTCTTACATAGTCGCCAATATATGGTATTTTACTATTGGATATTTTGTTGCTAAGCCTTCCACTTTGTAATTCTCCCATTAGCTGATTCGACAACCTATCTCACTTTGTACCTAGCCTTGAATCATTCGCCTCTTCAGTCGTATATTGCTTCTGAGATTTGATTAGGAAGTGAATCATATGAGAATTGATTTCATAACCCTTTAGTATTTCCCTAACATCCCTGAATCATACATCAACTTTTGCAAATGCCCTATTTGGGGATTCAAATTCTGATATTGCAATCGCAGTGGCTGAGGGAACATACACATATATTGAGAAGAGTGGAAACTACTCATTTCAGAGAAGATCTTATTCCGTACGTAAAGGACAGCCTTTGCTGAAACCTATGATGCTTGTGGCCACTGATGGTTACATTTTGACTGTGATGGGACCGTATCTTGCAGATGGGAAAAACACAGATGCTAAGATTACCGAACACATGTTAAAGACTAATGCAGAAAATATTACTGACTGGTTTGAAAAAGATGATGTTCTCGTTGTAGACCGCGGCTTCAGGGATGCTATAGACATACTAAAGGATTTTGGAATCAATTCTCATATGCCTTACTTCCTAAACAAATCTCAAAAGCAACATACGACTAAAGAGGCGAATGAGTCAAGGCTAGTTACAAAGGTGAGATGGGTTGTCGAATCAGCTAATGGGAGAGTTAAAAAGTGGAAAGCCCTTAGCAACACAATGCCCAATAGTCAAATACCATATGTTGGCGACTATGTAAGGATTTTTTGCTCATTGTGCAATGCATTTAGACTACCTTTGGTAATAAGCAAAGATTCAGGCAAAGTAATTGCTAGAAGAATGATGGCCCTAGCAATAGCTCCAAATAAGCTGCCGGATAAGGTCGTAACAAGAATTCCGCCGAAGGCTATGTCGCGCATGTGGCGTGCAAAGTCATCGAACCATGATATGTAGGTCAAGGTCAAACATAGATGCTTGCTCAAAAGATCCCATTCTCAAATGCAAGCTTGTATTAAGTATCACTAATGAAGCTCTAATAATTCTTGAGAAATTAACTTAACCATTAGGGTGAACGCTAGGGTGGTCACAATATTTTACAAAGTCAGTGAACCATCAAATTTAGGTCAAGGTCAAATATGGATGCTTGCATTTAAGTTATCATCCCCAGATTCATGTTTGCACCAAATATCATTAATGTAGCTCTTATAAATCTTCAGAAATAAACTTGACCATTAGGGTGAACGCTAGGGTGGTCGCAATATTTTACAAAGTCAGTGTACCATGATATATAGGTCAAGGTTAAATATGGATGCTTGCATTTAAGCTACCATCCCCAGATACAAGTTTGTACCAAGTATCATTAATAAAGCTCTTATAGTTCTTGAGAAATAAACTTGACCATTAGGGTGAACGCTAGGGTGGTCGCAATATTTGACAAAGTCAGTGAACCATGAAATGTAGGTCAAGGTCAAATATTGATGCTTGCATTCAAGTTGCCATCCACAGATACAAGTTTGTACCACATATCATTAATGAAGCTCTTATAGTTCTTGAGAAATAAACTTGACCATTAGGGTGAACGCTAGGGTGGTCGCAATATTTTACAAAGTCAGTGAACCATGAAATGTAGGTCAAGGTCAAATATGGATGCTTGCATGTAAGTTGTCATCCACAGATACAAGTTTGTACCAAGTATCATTAATGAAGCTCTTATAGTTCTTGAGAAATAAACTTGACCATTAGGGTGAACGCTAGGGTCGTCGCAACTATTGAAGCCTTGACGAACGGACGAACGAACGGACGGAAAACCGGGCGCCTATATCGCGCCATGCTAATAGCAGGCGCGACAAAAAATGGCTGGGATAAAAAACGGGTTATTTGGATAAAGATCGATGATGAGAAACTTGAGAATTTCCCAGAGATGACTGAGGATGAACTCAGGGATTTGAAACTGGGTATTTACCAGCTGAAACAAGCCAAATCCTACACAGATGAACATTTTGACGACAATGGATCAAATGAGATAATGGCACACAAAGAAGAAGATGGTGTTCTCAAAGCACAGATACGTTCTTGCCACACGTCTAATAAAACATATAGCATGTGGGTTGAATATTCACATGGACTGAACCCAATCACTGGGTGGTATTGTGGGTGCAGAAGTGGAGCTCGTACCGTGGGATGTTGCGCACATGTGGCTTCTGTTCTCTGGTATTTGGGATATTACCGGAACATAACAGAAAATAGTGAAGCAAAACCAAGCCGGGAACATATTGATTTTGTTTATGATGCTGCTGTTGGCACATGGAGTACATCTAGCGATTCAGAGGAAGATCAGTAAATTAACAAATTCTTAAACATGTCGTGAGACCATACAGGTTTATATTTAAGCACAGTATCAGTCTAAAATGAGGTTCCACAACATGAGCAAAGCCTGCTTTGGTGGTCAAAAATGTTTAACAGTTGACAAATGTTCCATTTGCACCTGGAAATTAAGAGTTCATATATAACCAAAAAAAAAAAAAAAAAAAGGAAATATTAGCATGCACTATTAAATCAAATGACTTCCTTGTCCACATCTATTTAATAATATTTGCATGGAATCGGTTTATTCACTTTCAAATGAAGTTGTGAGTACTACAAACGGATAAATGCACTCCGATTTAAAAAAAATGGGTAAAATCCAATTTCAGGGGCAGGTAACTTTTAAGTTTTATGAACTAACAATAATTCTGACATATACCTAGAATGACTATTACATCAACATTATATTTATGAAAGATCTTTGAAATAAGTTGAAAACTGTAAAGGTGTTGTGGTTTTTCGTAAAGTTGGGGAATAAAAATTACTGATATTTGGGTACAACTTACAAGCGCGTATAAACTCTTCTCTTGTTTGATATTTATAAGACTGTTATCACCGGCTGTTATGCCTAAAAGGGTAGTAAGCATACGGCAAACATCGCCTCCAGTCATGCACTTTGAACAAAAATAATAGCATTTTTGTTGGTATACCCTTGATGGGGTGACATTACCCCACCCACTTTAATAGTGTATACAGCAAAAACAAGCGAATCAAAGAGTCTAAAAATTCACAATTAGACAGTCAATATGTACCAATTTGAAGCTACAAAGTTTAAATGAAATCGGTTGTGGCCATGAAAACAGCCTTATAGAGACTGCTCCTTTCCATGGCAAATTCTAGCGGAGTACAAAGTTAAATCATTTCTATGTGGAACTGCATTGCCGGATTTTTTTATACATAGCTTACAAAGAAAAAAATGGTGATAAAACTCTTCGAGACCTACCTTTGTTTACGAGTTTCTTGGTGATGGAGCTAGCTCGAGAGTTCCCGGATTTGTCGAGGGAACAAATTTCCATTGACTCATTTTCGAGCTAGTTCCCCTGATTACCACCCGTGATATAGCTCCCATAGACTTATAATGGGAAAACATTTTAAAATCTTCTTCTCTGAAACCACAGGGCCCAGAGCTTAGATATTAAACATGTAGCAAGGGCAAGTGGTCAACTACATAATTCCTGCCAATCATGCCCCTCAGTGCCAAATGGGCCACGCCCTAGGGCCCCTTCGCTCCCATAGACTAATAATGGAAAAAAAGCTTCAAAAATCTTCTTCTCTGAAACCACAGGGCCCAGAGCTTAGATATTAATCATGTAGCAATGGCAAGTGGTCACCTACATAATTCCTGCCAATCATGCCCCTGGGTTCAAAAAGGGCCACGCCCCGGGGCCCCTTCGCTCCCATAGACTCATAATGGAAAAAAAGCTTCAAAAATCTTCTTCTCTCAAACCACAGGGCCCAGAGCTTAGATATTTAGCATGTAACAATGGCAAGTGGTCACCTACATAATTCCTGCCAATCATGCCCCTGGGTTCAAAAAGGGCCACGCCACGGGGCCCCTTCGCTCCCATAGACTCATAATGAAAATAATCTTCAAAAATCTTCTTCTCTGAAACCACAGGGCCCAGAGCTTATATATTTAGCATGTAGCAATGGCAGGTGGTCATCTACATAATTCCTGCCAATCATGCCCCTGGGTTCCAAATGGGCCACGCCCCAGGGCCCCTTCGCTCCCATAGACTCATAATGGAAAAAAGCTTCAAAAATCTTCTTCTCTGAAACCACAGGGCCCAGAGCTTATATATTTAGCATGTAGCAATGGCAGGTGGTCACCTACATAATTCCTGCCAATCATGCCCCTGGGCTACAAATGGGCCACGCCCCGGGGCCCCTTCGCTCCCATAGACTCATAATGGAAAAAAAGCTTCAAAAATCTTCTTCTCTGAAACCACAGGGCCCAGAGCTTATATATTTAGCATGTAGTAACAGCAAGTGGTCACCTACATAATTTCTACCAATCATGCCCCTGGTGTCCAAACGGACCACGCCCTGGGGCCCATTAGCTCCTATAGACTCATAATGGAAAAAAGCTTGAAAAATCTTCTTCTCTGAAACCATAGGGCCCAGAGCTTAGATATTTAGCATGTAGGAAGGGCAAGTGGTCAACTACATAATTCCTGCCAATCATGCCCCTGGGTTCCAAATGGTCCACGCCCCAGGGCCCCTTAGCTCCCATAGACTCATAATGGAAAAAAGCTTCAAAAATCTTCTTCTCTATAACCACAGGGCCCAGAGCTTAGATATTTAGCATGTAGCAATGGCAAGTGGTAACCTATATAATTCCTGCCAATCATGCCCCTGGGGTCGAAATTGGCCACACCCCTGGGCCCCTTAGCTCCTATATACTCATAATGGAAAAAAGGTTCAAAAATCTTCTTCTCTGAAACCACTGGGCCCAGAGCTTAGATATTTAGCATGTAGCAACGGCAAGTGGAAACCAACATAATTCCTGCCAATCATGCCCCTGGGTTCCAAATGGGCCATGCCCCGGGGCCCCTAAGCTCCTATAGACTCATAATGAAAAAAAAAAAGCTTCAAAAATCTTCTTCTCTGAAACCACAGAGCCTAGAGCTTAGAAATTTAGCATGTAACAACGGCAAGTGGTCACCTACATAATTCCTGCCAATCATGCTCCTGGGGTCCAAACAGGCCACGCCCTGGGGCCCCTTAGCTCCTATAGACTCATAATGGAAAAAAGATTCAAAAATCTTCTCTGAAATCACAGGGCCCAGAGCTTATATATTTAGCATGTAGCAATGCCAGGTGGTCACCTACATAATTCCTGCCAATCATGCCCCTGGTGTCCAAATTGGCCACGCCCCGGGGCCCATTAGCTCCTATAGACTCATAATGGAAAAAAGCTTCAAAAATCTTCTTCTCTGAAACCATAGGGCCCAGAGCTTAGATATTTAGCATGTAGGAAGGGCAAGTGGTCAACTACATAATTCCTGCCAATCATGCCCCTGGGTTCCAAATGGTCCACGCCCCGGGGCCCCTTAGCTCCCATAGACTCATAATGGAAAAAAGCTTCAAAAATCTTCTTCTCTGAAACCACAGGGCCCAGAGCTTAGATATTTAGCATGTAGCAATGGCAAGTGGTAACCTATATAATTCCTGCCAATCATGCCCCTGGGGTCGAAATTGGCCACACCCCTGGGCCCCTTAGCTCCTATGAACTCATAATGGAAAAAAAGGTTCAAAAATCTTCTTCTCTGAAACCATAGGGCCCAGAGCTTAGATATTTAGCATGTAGCAACGGCAAGTGGTCACCAACATAATTCCTGCCAATCATGCCCCTGGGTTCCAAATGGGCCACTCCCCGGGGCCCCTTAGCTCCTATAGACTCATAATGAAAAAAAAAAAAAGCTTCAAAAATCTTCTTCTCTGAAACCACAGAGCCCAGAGCTTAGAAATTTAGCATGTAGCAACGGCAAGTGGTCACCTACATAATTCCTGCCAATCATGCTCCTGGGGTCCAAACAGGCCATGCCCTGGGGCCCCTTAGCTCCTATAGACTCATAATGGAAAAAAGCTTCAAAAATCTTCTTCTCTGAAATCACAGGGCCCAGAGCTTAGATAATTAGCACGCAGCAACGGCAAGTGGTCACCTACATAATTCCTGCCAGTCATGCCCCTGGGTTCCAAATGGGTCACGCCCCCGGGCCCCTTCGCTCCCATAGACTCAAAATGGAAAAAAGCTTCAAAAATCTTCTCCTCTGAAACCGCAGGGCCCAGAGCTTAGGTAATTAGCATCTAGCAATAGCATGTGGTCACCTACATAATTCCTGCCAATCATGCTCCTGGGGTCCAAACAGGCCACGCCCTGGGGCCCCTTAGCTCCTATAGACTTATACTGGAAAAAAAACTCAAAAAAAATTCTTCTTTTCCAAAACCATAAGGCACAGATTTTGTTTGATTTGAGGTTTTACATCTCTGTCAACACTGTATAGGTCATTTTGGAGATGTCTCTTCCAATTTTGTGGGACTTTTTACCCGACATTGAGATGAAATTACATCTCAAGCCCTGTCGCCCAATGAAACCAATAGGGTTTATACGCATGGACATCGCTTTGCCTGAGCTTAGATATTTATTATGTAGCAATGTCAAGTGGTCTCCTACACAGGTGAGCGATATAGGGCCATTGGGCCCTCTTGTTTTGTGATGCAAACTACATCCCCATTTCTTCACCGATTGAGCTGAAACTTTGCACATGCATTCCTTGTGAGGTGCAGGGGTGCCTAACACAATTTTCACGTTGGTCCTCAAATTGGCTCCCACGGGGACATTGCTCACTTACAGTGACAGCTCTTATTCCAAGTACATTTTAAAGAAAACACAACCTGACACCCCTAAATTTTGAAGTGGGCTCCTGCTATATATAAAGAGGAAGATTCCATTTGGTACAAAAAGGGTTAATATAGGAATTTTACAGTAGAATTTCACTGTATATGTATATTACTTTTCAGGGTCCTGTGAACATCAGTTTCCATTCTCA
Source organism: Lucinisca nassula (assembly GCA_963580285.1). NCBI lineage: Eukaryota > Metazoa > Mollusca > Bivalvia > Lucinida > Lucinidae > Lucinisca > Lucinisca nassula. Next base: position 119,048,326 of record OY757012.1, read on the forward strand.
GTCTTACAAGAGATTCTCCCTGCCTCGTTATTTTCCCTCGCTCTACGAAAGATGCAGGAAGAGGAGATCCAGCAGGCTAACATTCCAGACCTCGTCTCGTGTCCATTCTGTTCATTTGCCACCATTATGTCCAATCCTGATGACAAAGTCTTCAAGTGCCTTAATCCTGATTGCCTAAAAGCTTCATGCAGGTATGGCAAATTAACCCATTTTGTACCGGAAACCCCAAAGCGGGGACCCTGGCAAACAGTGCAGGCCCAGATCAGATGCCGCATTCTGCGGCATCTGATCAGGGCCTCCACTGTTTGCTAAAAGTTCAGTCATTTTCCAAATAGATTTTGATGAAAACACAACCTGATGCCCCTAAATTTTTAAATGGATTCCTGCTGTATATAAGGAGGAAGATTCCATTTGGTACAAAAAGGGTTAAAAAAAGAAAATTATCCTTATTATTCCTCCTTATTTGGTGCCAGATACAGTAGAACTTCGATGGCTCGAACATCGATGGCTCGTTTACCATGGCTGAGTCAAACACATTCTTGAGCCCCTAGGGAAGTCCTCTACATAAGAAATAGTCAGGGATAATTAAGGAGATTGTAGTATTTTATCTTGCAAAGGTATGCTGTGTGTACTCATTAGAATCGCCTCGATGAGGCGATCCTAATGAGTACACACAGCATACATATTCATTACAGAACACCGAAAATATGTCAAAAAGTACGTTGTTATGCCTCCTGGCAGTAAGCCTCTGTGGCTCGAACTACCCCTGTCTCGAACAGATTTTCGAGGTCCCAAAGGTGTTCGAGCCATTGAAGTTCGACTGTATTTGTTTTTAGGAAAATACATAATTAGAAAACAAAAACACCCCTGCTTTGCCTACCTATTTTTTATGCCTCCAACTTCACATCACGATAACAAGTCAGTAAAACAAAGACCCCTCTAAACCCCACTTTATATTGAGAAAAGTTTTGTTTTATGGGGTATATATTATCTGCCTTATTTTTGCTTAAAAATATAGATTGTGGGTACTCTTTAGAACCGCCTCATTGTGGCAGTTATAACAAGCACCAACAATCTATGTTGAAAGCAGAAATCCGAAAGACGATACAATTTTACCTATTATTTGTCATTTATGGCACTGTGTTGGATACCATTATTTCACATGAGCATGTTTTCCTAATGAACGGGCAAATTGTTAAATTATAAGTAACGGGCCCCTGCCCACTGAGTCTTGGAGAGATAGATTTGGCTGCATGATTCTTCTGCACAGAGCAGAAACTGTATAAACAGTAAGAAGGTCAAAGCCTGTCCTGTGTGCAATTTAAATTGTCCCTTAAACCCTAGCAGTTGCTTTGGGTGATAGGGCTTGAGATGTCATTTCATCTCAATGTTTGGTAAAATTTGGAAGCAAGTCTCCAAAATGACCTATATAGTGTTTTAAAACCTAAACACAAACAAACATGTAAGTAACAGATTTAAGGGAAATGGGAACACCTGGCAGATTTTTCCCGCCATTTTTCAAAGGGAGACAACGTTCAGGACTTCCTGTTCGCTTTTCTATAAGCCCTGTCCCACTGAAAAAGGGGTCTACTCTTAAAGGAAAGAATTTGCTCCTCAGGAGCAAATTCTGTCCTTTAAGAGTTGACCCCTATTGACATGGAAGGCAAAAATACTTTTGCGGGAGTTGCCTCCCCTGAAGGTGTTCCATTTCCCCTTTATTCTTGTGGACCTGGTTGTTCAAAGAATTGTTAGCCTAACAAGTTCGTTGATGGTCAAACTGTTAACTGATCTAACATTAAAGCAGAAATAAGAAAAATAATGTTTACCCCTGAAAAAGCCCAGTTTTACTATATAAAACTGGGGTTCATGGGGTTCAGAATTATATAGGCATTTTACGTGATGAAAAATGTGAGTAGCTTTTGCATCTGCCGAAGGTACTCAAATTTTCTCAGCTAAAAGATAAGCATATATGTCATATTAACCTGTTAAATATTTAACAATATCGGACAACTTAGGCAAAAATTGGCATCAAAATGAGGGAGTCTCCCTCCTAATGAGGGAGGTATCACAGGTATGAATATGTTAACTAATGACATTGTTACTTTTGAACATGTTACTTATTCGCCCTTATAGTTCTAAACACACTGTTGCAAAGGTGTACAGTGAATTTTGATGCCTCAGACAAAATGTATGTTGTGTGTACTCATTAGAATTATCTTGATGCATCTCAATATCGGGTAAAAGTCCCACAAAATTGGAAGCAATGTCTCCAAAATGACATAGTGTTGATGGGGACATTAAATCTCAAATCAAACAAAATCATACCAAAGTGATACAACCATTGTAACTCCGTGGGCCCAGTTGTTTTAAGCATTGAAAGGGATCTTCTCTAAAGGAAATAATTTTCTCTGATGGAGATTAGGAGAAAATTCTGTCTTAAGAGAAAAGAGAAAAGCCTTATCATTATAGAAAACTGTTGCCTCCCTTGATGGTACATTCTTGCCCCTTAAGTATGTAGTAGTTAATATTTTTCAGACTCTGCAAGGAGCCTAATCATGTGCCCCTGCGATGTGATGAGATTGAGAAGCAAGGGGAGACTGGTATGAGAGCTTACATAGAGAACAAGATGTCGGAGGCTATGCTTAGACATTGTCCGAGGTGTAAAAAGAGGTAGTTACAGGACTTTATTGTAAACTTTACAAAGTCATTTTGGCATTTTAGTGTTATGTTTTCTATCCTTTGTAAGTGCTGATTTCTTCTGACACACTTTCATAAATGAAAAACTTAACCTCTAGAAAAATGCAGGAAGAACTAAAATTTGAATTGTTCGAAAATGGCAAAAATGTCTCAATAACTATTATATAATCAGCTGGTTGGGGCCTAGAGCACCAGCTGTTACTGGTTAGACATTGCTCAAAATTTTTGGTTGATCATTGGTTTATTCAGATGCCAGATAATAGATTTAACATTTAATGAAGCTGCTTCAAATATTTAGAAGGTATTTGCATGCTTACAAAATGTTTGTGCTTGCTTACAAAAGGTTTATGCCTGTTTATTAAATGTACAGATTATATAGAAAAATGACCACAATTGGTCAATTTTCTGTATAATCTGTTCATTTTATTGCTTACAAAATGCACAGATTATATAGAAAAATGTCCATAAATGGTCATTTTTCTGTATGATCTATGCATTTTATATAAACTTACTCAAGTTCAGCAGTAACCACACATTTTTGTTCAGATCTAATAACAGTATTAAACGAACTTGTTACATACGAGGACAAAAGTTTAAGGGGAAAGGATACACTTTAAGGGGAGATAACTCCTGCAAAGTATTTTTGTCTCCCATGTCAACAGGGGCCAACTCTTGGAGGAAAAATGTGCTTATGGGAGCAAATTCTGTCCTTTAAGAGTAGACCCCTTTTCTCGTGGGACAGAGTTTATAGAAAAGCGAACAGGAAGTCCCAAAAGTTGTCTTTCTTTGAAAAATGGCAGAAAAAATCTGCCAGGTGTATCCATTCCTCTTAATTGATCATGGAAAGTCTTAACATTACGATAACACGCCCGTATGGCATAGTGCATTTTTTCACTTCTCCAAAATGGCTACTTTTCTGATTAAAATATGCGATATTTTTCTTAAAAATACTACAAACATAGGTTGTGGGTGCTCGTTAGAACCGCCTCATTGAGGCGGTTCTAACGAGTACCCACAACCTATGTCTTGGAGTAAAAATAAGAAAAATAATGTTTACCCCCTTAAACCCCAGTTTTCTCTATATAAAGTGGGGTTTAGCGGGGTGTTCATTTCACGGAATTGTTCACGTCATAATCAGTATGTACTTGTTTATCTTAACAGACTTATTATACTGACCCCGCACATTAGGGCTTGGAGAAATAGATTTGGCTGCATAGTGCTTCAGCACGGAGCTGAATTGAACCGAACTTGAGTACTGGTAAGCCTGCCCAGGAAAAGTGATACCTAGTGGTTTCTTTGGGCGGTAGGGCTTGAGATGTCATTTCATCTCTGTGTCGGGATTTTAAAAGCAGAATTGTTACTGGTACAACAGACAAAACAAAATGTTTTCCTTAGTTATTTTGATTCTGCAACATATATACAGTTTGTTTTGAACTCAATAATACACACCAGACAGCCAAAAATCATGAGAAAATTGCAAAAATGAACCCTAGAATAAACTGTCAGCTAATTCTTTTTTTGGTGTTGTGCCCCACAGGCCCATGGAATTACTTTAAGTGTGCCATTCATGTAAACAGCGGGTCTATGGTGCACTGGCTTAGCTTAGATTGAACACAACAGTGTGTGTATTTGTAGTTTTTGTCAAACTTACTGTTGGCAAGTAGTCATGCTTTAAATATGTGGGCTCTTCATCTTAAGTTAGCATCACTTTGTTTTAGCTGTTAGTTACTTACTAATCTGAATACTGTCTTGTAATAATGCTTCAGGTTTTTCAAAGACTTCGGGTGCAACAAGATGACTTGTGTCTGTGGAAACACGATGTGCTATGTGTGCAGAGCATCACCTATCGACTATGCCCATTTCAATGGAGGGAAGTATGTAAACTGCCTATCTCCCAACAAGGAGGGGTCACAAGGATAGCTCCAGCTAAGGAGGAGAGACAGGGATAATTAAGGGATATTTTTCCTTATTTCTTCCTAGAAATGTATGTTGTAGGTACTTGCTATCAGTATTTGAGCCCCGCCAAGCGAATTTGTGTCTTTGAGCATTCCGTCATGACAAATTTTAACTGCGCATGCCCAGCCATTCAGAGGGGCCAGTGATATGGCTTTCTGTCTGAAGATTCCTCTTGATTCACTTCTTGTATGAGCGAGCAGCGAAGGTTCTGGCGAGACTGCGCGGATGCGCAGGCTCGCCTGAACCTTCGCTGCTTGCATAGGCGATAAGTACCAAAATCGCTTGACGGGGCCCATTTATGGGCTCATTGTTCTTGCCGGAAATATGTAGTTACTTGTTAGAATCACCTCAAAGAGGTGATTCTAACAAGTACCCACAACAAGAGGCAGTTCTAGCAAATACCCACAACAAGAGGCAGTTCTAACAAGTACCCATAACATATGTATTTATGGAGAAATAAGAAGCCTAGTCGATAAGAGCGCTGACTCTTAATCCTTTGGTCTCTCACCGCTGTGGGCTCAAGCCTGTCTTGGGTCACAAGTTCTGCAATGGAAGGTCATGTGAGACGCTTAGTTCTGCAACGGAAGGTCAGGTGTTTTTTCTCGCGGGGTACTCAAGTTTTTCGTCCACCTGATTAATGATGGGCTGGATATGAGAATAATCTTGAAAGGGCCGTAAAACCAAAAAAAAAAATATGGAGAAATAAGAAAAAATATTCTCATAGCTCCTCCTTATCTCGAGTGATACAAATTAAATTATTTTATCATATGACGTCGCGTCCGAGAGTGTAATAACGCCATGTATTATTTTTGATAATCCACTAGTGGATTAAATATGCAAATTAGCTAGATACGTCCCGTAACGTTACGTGTACGACGTCCTTTAGGACGTAGCGTTTACTAATGGCGGAATATTGACATTTTTGTAAACAATCGTGAATAAAATGCATTTTAAATGTCATATGATAAATAGAATCTTGCATTCGTGCTCATGTATTATTGAATTTATTAAACTCGTTGAGGAAAATGGATAAAATGCTCGGCAAAGCCTCGCATTTTATCCCTTTTCCTCAACTTGTTTAATAAATTCAATAATACATGAACACTCATGTAAGATCCTCTATACTCACTACTATAAAAATCCTATAAATTTGGACAACTGGCCTCCGTTGCCTAGTGGATAAGAGCGCTGACTCTAAATCATTAGGTCTCTCACCACTGTGTTTTCAAGCCTGGCTAAGGTAACATGTGAGATGCCAAGTTCTGCATTGGAAGGTCAGGTGGGTTTTCTCTGGATACTCCAGTTTTTGCCCACCTCTGATTAACGATCAGCTTGATATGAGTGAAATAATTTTGAAAGGGCCGTAAAATTAAAACAATATTGAACAACTTGAGGATTTGCTGTAATACTCCTGAAATTTTAGCAAATTCACATGATCATTCAAAGAATTCAAAAGGTTCTAACTGAATGGCAAACAGTGTATACCCTGATCAGACTGCTCATTCTTATTTGAAGGTGTAGGAATGATTTCCTATGGACTCAAGATAGGGGTTTACATGGTAAAGGTGCAGCCATCAAAGGCTTACTGTACTTGACTTGATCTCAAAGTGAATTACAGATAGCCTCGAAAAGGTTATATTAAAAACTTAAATACAGCAAAAGTATCTACTTCCCTGGGCCTAGGCTTCATTAACTCTTTAGTGCCCTAATTGCTACTGCTTGAGAGTGTGCTAATCACATGACCAATGTGATTCTGTCTTCTAGTGACAACAAAATACAGTCGAACTTCAATGGCTCGAACACCTTTGGGACCTCGAAAATCTGTTCGAGACAGGGGTAGTTCAAGCCACTGAGGTTATTCTCAGGAGGCATACCGAGATGCTTTTAGTCATCTTTTCGGTGTTCTATAATGAAAATGTATGCTGTGTGTACTCATTAGAATCGCCTCATCGAGGCGATTCTAATGAGTACACACAGCATACATTTGCAAGATAAAAGACTAAAATCTTCTGAATTATCCTCCACTATTTCTTATGTAGAGGATTTCGCTAGGGGCTCAAGAATGGGTTCGACAGATCCATGGTAAACGAGCCATCGGTGTTCGAGCAATTGAAGTTTGACTGTAAGAGAAATTACTAGCACAAGAACGTTGCAAATCTTTAGGTAAGACATATTGTTTGGGGAAAAAATACAGAAAACAAAACATGGTAAACTTTTTCATCATTTTTCACCTGTTTCAAGTAGAAAATGCTGGGACTGAAATTCAGTTTGGCATTGTTGGTTATTTTAGAAGGAATTTTGGTGCCAAAAGAGTTAAATGTCACTCACATATCATATTAATCATATAAAGTGTGTATGGCTACATGCTTTCAGTCCAGGGAATATCCCTCAAACCATATCAACTGCAACAACAGCCAAAAATGTATCTATGAAGTTGGGTGCTCAGCCTCAACTCACATTACGATAACACACCCGTGCGACATAGCGCATTTTTTCATATCTCCAAAATGGCTACTTTTCTGATGAAAATCTGTGATATTTTGCTTATAAATACTGCAAACAAAGGTTGTGGGTGCTCGTTAGAACCGCCTCATTGAGGCGGTTCTAACCAGTACCCACAACCTATGTATTGGAGCAAGAGTAAGAAAAATAATGTATAACCCTATAAACCCCAGTTTTCTCTATATAAAGTGAGGTATAGGGGGTGTCCATTTCACGGACTTGTTATCGTGATGTATGAAATTGGGTGCTCAGCCTCAACTCATGTCAGTCTCTCATGTCACTTTCAAATAAGAAAGGCTTTAAGTAAGGGCGAGGATTGTGGCCACGTAAAATCGATTTAAGCCCCCCAGTGGAAATCTTTCCACTGACCGTTCCAAGGCGGTTCTTCTGTGGCGATTTATTATGTTGTTGTTTGTTACTTACTGTGTGTATCACTTGTGTCTTTTTATTTTGGATGGCCATATGGCCATTTTGTGGGAAAGTAACTGTCCTTATGGCCTTCCTTTGTTTAGGTTTCCATTATGGTCTGGTCGCTTAATGTTTGTGTTTCTTTCCCTTTGGTGTCTTTGATGGGTGGAGTAAGTTAATTGTATCGATTCCTGATCTTTGTTTTATTTCTACTTTCCTATCCTAAAAAAGGTGGAAATCATAACTTTATAGCAAAATCTGCATGGAATGCTAGGTAGCATATTTAACTCTTATCCTGCTGTTTACGACAATCCCTACCTTTGCAAACAGTGCAGATGCAGATCAGATGGCTTCAGAAGTAGCCATCTGATCAGGATCTACACTTTATCAAGCAGTTTGTGAATTGAATAGGGTTTTGAAGAAAGCAGTGGATTGGAGTAAAAGTTCTCAAAACGTTAGTTACCACCCACCATAAATAACAGTAGATAGTTATCAAATAACGTACATAGAAAAGTTGAAAAAAAGCATTGAATGTACACCAAAACCTGTTTATAACACTGTTCTTTATGACACAGTATTGGCTTTAACATGGATTAAAGATGGATTCTAAAAATGTACACAATATTTTCTATACAATCTATACCTTTTTGTTTGGATTTAACACTTTGTTTAACTAGACATGGTTTCTACTTTGGACCCCCAGGGACCATGGAGACGTTAAACACCAGGGGTCAGTTGTTCAAAGCATCGTTAGCTTAATGAGCTTGTTGTGGTCATATTGTTAACTCTTCTAGCAAGTACAATATAAAAACTTTGGTATTTTTGCTGAAAAAATGTGAGCAGCTTTTGCATCCGCAAAAGCTGCTCACTTTTTTTTTCAGCAAAAATATTAGCAGAGTTGCCATAATAAATAATCAAAGTTTTAAAGATGCGTTAACTAACGACGTCGTTAGTTTTGAACAACTGGCCCCAGAACTTTACTACTACTTTGGACCCCAACAACATTAAAAAGAGGCTATGGTGTATTATCAAATAATCAGCCTAACCCTTCTCTTGCTGAATATTCAGTTTAGCCACACCCATTTCTGACTTTGAACCAATCAGATTACTTGATTTTATTTATTCCTACAAATTCAAAAATTGAATGTCAAACAGTGTAGATCCTGATCAGATGGCTTCTTCAGAAGCCATCTGATCAGGATCTACACTGTTTCCAAAGGTAGTGGTTGTCGTGAACAGCAAGATAAGGGTTAATAACATTTCACTTTCCACATGTTACAATTTACAGTTGCGATGAGGGAGACATAGCTGCACTTCATCAGAAAGAGATGATGGAGGCAGCAGAGAAAGCTAAGGAACAGTATTTAAAAGACCATCCAGAGGTGGAGAATATTGACCTGAAATATGATCCTGTCAAACTCTTGGAGAAATGTAAGTAATTATAATTGGAACAGCATTTTAGGTCCCATACTTATATAGCAATAGTTTACATGAAAGAGATGCTGGACGCTTTCTAGTCTGGAACATTTGTTTGTCGGTCCCCGCCCATCAGGGCTTGAAGAAATAGATATGCTGCATGATGCTTCCACGCAGAGCTAAAACTGACCCACACACGAGTACTGGTAAACCGCTTAGAGGATCTAAGCCTGCCCAGGCAAAGCAATGCGATTCGGACCATCCATGCTTATAATCCATATTGGTTTCATTGGGCGGCAGGGCTTGAGATGTCGTTTCATCTCATTGTCCTACAAAATTGGAAGTGACGTCTCCAAAATGACCTTTACAGCATACCTGCCAACTTTTTAAATTTTTCATGGGGGAGATTCTGCGTATCACGGCATTTTTCGATGGAATAAAGCGTGGTGAATATTTTCCCCAAAATTTCCATGGGGGAGATTTATTTTTCAAATTATTAGACACACTCCTGTCCACTAGTACAATCAGAAAAATTGCATGTTTACATTTTATGTATTATCCAATAAATCACTGGCATAATACTTAAGCTTCAATAATTAACAGTATTTGCAATAACTAAAGATTGTGTGAATATATAATCTGTCTGAACTTAGGTTCTTTTACTCAGAAACAGTTTTACATGCAATTGCAAGGAGTGCTTAATATCTGACTATGACAGCCTTTATTTTACAAAACAATTGTTTCTGAAGTGTTAGAACACTCATAACCAAATAACAATACAATTCTTAGTTTGAGAGATAAAAACTACGATTTTCATAGTCACGAAAATACGTGACATTGCTCATTCATAGGTTGATATTTACTTTCATTACATCTGGGAGAGATTAAATTATTGTTCAAACATACTTCCATGAAAAGATCAGCAAAGAGCATCCCTGTTCATGCTCATACAGAAAGAAAACTGTTGGAAACTTGCATTTGTTTGTGTGTACTGGGTAATCTATCATTGGGTTAAAAATAGTCAAAACAGCTAAAAATATACTCAGGGTTTTTCCATCTCCAAATAGATAGTGAAGAAATCCAAGATATTCCAAATGACTATCCTCAAACAATATGGCTGATATAAATACCAAGCGTGAGGAGGTGGAAAAATCGTGATTTTTGCCTTATTTTGGCAACACGATCGTGAGATCAAAATGCATGGAAAAATCGTGAAACTCACTCCTAATGGGTGAAAGTTGGCAGGTATGCCTTTACAGTGTTGACGGGAATGTTAAACCTCAAATCAAACCAACAAAACATTTGTTTGTAAGGCTGAATTAATGTCTTAATAGCTCCTCCAAACCTTTGGGTCACTGGTGAGCTTATAGTATGACTACTGGAAACCCCAATATGGTTTATCGGCAAACAGTGTAGGCCCAGATCAGACACTGCAGAATGCAGCATCTGATGATGGCCCACACTGTTTACAAAAAGTTCAGCCATTTTCCAAATAAATTTTGAAGAAATCACAACCCCACACCCCTAAATTTTGAAATGGACTTGTGCTATATATATGGTGGTAGAGATTCCGTTTAGTTACAAACAGGCTTATAGAAGATTGAAAAGCTACCCATAATAAATTCCCATCATTCCTCTTTACCTGCTGCTACGAGGGTGAGTCAATAAAAAACCAACCTAACCTATTTCTGGGTGATATCAATCCCTTCTTTTTCGATGTTTGTTTGTTTGTTTGATTTGAGGTTTAACGTCCCCGTCAACACTGTAAAGGTCATTTTGGAGACGTTGCTTCCAATTTTGTGGGACTTTTACCCGACATTGAGATGAAATGACATCTCAAGCCCTGTCGCCCAATGAAACCAATAGGGTTTATTAGCATGGACGGTCCGCCTCGCACCGCGGTTCCTGGACAGGCTTAGATCCTCTAAGCGGTTTACCAGTACTAGTGTGCGGGCCGGATTCAGCTCTGCATGGAAGCATCATGCAGCCCATATATTTCTTCAAGCCCCTATGGGCGGGGGCGCTCTTTTTCGATGTAATTGTCGAATAGAAGGATGCACTTGGACTTAGCTGTTCCAGTGCCATCAGCCCAGAACTGAAGAAGCCAGGGTCTTTGTCTCCAACACACTCCTAAACTGCCGCCTTGACTTCTTTGTTGGACCGGAAATGACGTCCACAGATATCCTTTTTAGCTCGCCTGTATGAAGTACATGGAGAGCTATTGTTGTCACCTCGGTTGGCGTGCGCGTTTGTGTTTGCGTTTGCGTTCCCGTCACACTGCTTTAAAGATTTCCAAATGCTTTTATCTCAACAGTCACTCATCACAGAGCACTCATATTTGGAACTTTAGTACCTGGGAGGGTCTTCTGATGTTCAAAGAGAGCAGACCCCCGGGTTCATGCCCCGGGGGGTGGGACTAGGGGTCAAAATCTAGAACACCTTTGTTATTCTGTTTTGAAATGCTTTTATCTCAACAGCCACTCATCACAAAGCATTCATGTTTAATGTTTACAACTTGGATACCTGGGAGTGTCTTCTGAGATTCCAAGACAATAAACCCCTGGGAGTGGGGATGGGGTGGAGCTAGGGGTCAAAATCTAGGACACCTTTGTAACTTGTTGTATACCTTTCCATTATGCTAACAAGTTATAGACACAATTGGTTCTACATCAGCCAATCAAGTGACATTGGTTCAAGTGTAAAAGGGTGAAGGTCCTGGTGACCTACATTTCATGGTCCAGTGATTTTGCCTTTAATATATCTTGAAGACTATTTGTTGGAGAAATGTCATACCTGGGATATTAGTTCCATGTGACTCCAGGATTGACCTCAAAATATATCTAGGTCACTGTGACCTATATCTCATGGTTCAGCGATTTTGCCTATTATCTCGAATACTATTTGATTGAGAAATGTTATACCTAGGTTATTAGCTCACCTGAGATGAGGCTCATTGGTGAGCTTATAAGGTGGTCATGCTGTCTGTATGTATGTATGTCAACATTTTCAAACATCTTCTCCTCTGGAACCGCTGGGCCGATTGAAGCCAAATTTCATGTGGGGCCTCAGTGGGATGGGGGAACGAAAGTTTCTTCGCGGGGTCCAGGTCACATGACCAAGATGGCCGCCATGCCCATATATGGTAAAAACCCTTCAAAAATCTTCTTCTCCGGAACCGCTGGTCCGATTTTCACCAAACTTGGTATGTGGCCTCGGGTACTCGGGCCCATCATAGTTTGTTCAAATAATGGCCCTTGGATGACCTTGACCTATTTTATGCCAAGGTCAAATTTGGTAATAAAGGCTTTTGAATGGCAAAAAGTGAAAATGGTGGATTTTTCGGAAATTGTTGCAGCCTTTGGCCTGAAAGTTGGTAGATGACATCAGCTAAATGAGTTAATAAGTATATATGAGATTTAAAGGTCAAGGTCATTCCGTGACCTTGGGTCAAGTTTTTTAATATGTCAAACTTGAAACTTATTTTTCAGGGAAACTACTTTGGTCAATTTTGACCAAATTTCATATGCAAGCTTAATGGGAGAAGGACATGTATATTAAGTTGATGATGTTGGGTCACATAACCAAGATGGCCGCCATGCCCATATATTGTTAAAAACCCTTCAAAAATCTTCTTCTCTGAAACTCCTGGACGGATTTCTATGAAACTTGGTATGTAGCATTTGGGACGCGGGCCCATCATAAATTCTTAAAATGGTGACCCTTGGATGACCTTAACCTATTTTATGCCAAGGTAAAATTTAGTCACATATGCATTTGTATGGGAAAAAGTGAAAATGCATTATATCTAACAAACCGTTCAATATTCCACCACTAAATCATATATATTCTTGTTCCTTAAGATAGGGCGCATTTATTGACATGGGGTCCAACTAGGTCCCTTAAAAAAACTTCAAAAATCTTCTTCTCCGGAACTGCTGGGCCGATTTCCACCAAACTTGGTATGTAGGCTCGGGTACTCGGGCCCATCATAGTTTGTTCAAAGAATTGCCCTGGGATGACCTTGACCTATTTTATGCCAAGGTCAAATTTGGTCACATTGGCATTTGTATGGGAAAAAGTCTAAATGGCTGATATCTTGCAAATGGTTGAGAATACCACCCCTAAACCATATATATATTCTTGTTCCTTGTGATTAAGCATGTTTAATGACATGGACCTTGGGAGTCTAGGGGGTCCCCCGGGGACATGTCCCACCCCCTCCATTTCAAAAAATGCCCAAACTGTTCAGATCTCCACCCATAGACAATATATATTCTTGTTGCTTATGATAAGGGGCTTTAAGTGACATGCATCTTGAGACCCCGGGGGCATGCCCCACCTATCTTATTTTGGTCATAATTTTTTTTATTTGTGAACCGATTTTCAAAATTTTTGTGGCACATGTTTCAAGAAATTTATTAGCAACTTTTGCTAAAGAAATCATCAATCCTTGTCTTTGTTTACTACAACGAATCTCCGAAATATTTTTATCAGAGGACAAAACACGTTTGGTGACATGGATCTTAGATCCATAAGAGGTCTAGAGGGACCTTGGGTGCATGTCCCTTAGCCCTTTAGACCTAAGGCTGTCAGGTGAGCGTCTTCAGGACCAATGGTCCTCTGGTTTGTTCCATGTGACCCCATTATTGACCTCAAAATATATCTAGGTCAGTATGACCTATATTTCATGGTTCAGTGATTTTGCCTATTATCTTGAATACTATTTGATGGAGAAATGTCATACCTGGATTTTTAGTTCTATGTGACCTGATAAATGACTGCAAAATATATCCAGGTCAGTGTGACCTATATTTCATGGTTTGGTGATTTTGCTTATTATCTTGAATACTATTTAATGGAGAAATGTCACACCTGGATTATTTATTCCATGTGACCTCATGATTGAGCTTGAATTATATCTAGGTCAGTGTGACCTATATTTCAAGGTTCAGTGATTTTGCCTATTATCTTGAATACTATTTGATGGAGAAATCTCTCACCTGGACATGTAGTTCCATGTGTGCCGATGATTGGCATAGAAATATATTTAGATCATTGTGACCTATTTTCATGGTTCAATGATTTTGCCTTATAATTCAGACAGAATTTGAGATTCTGAAATGTAATATCTGGAACATATGTTCCATGTGACCTGATTATTGATCTCAAAATATATCTGTGTGAGAGTGACCTATATTTCATGGTTCATAAATTTTACCTTATATCTTGAAGGCGCAAAACAGGCAAGCTGTGCTGTCATGCGACAGCTCTTGATAAAGTTTAGGAATAGGAAAGAGTCACTAGGAGCTAAGTCTGGATGGGTGCAGTATTAGCTTGTACCCAACAGCATGCATTGCAATTTTGCAAGTGTGCATTCTTGCATTGTCCTGTTGGAGCAGAATCCCTTTGGGGAGTTTACCTTGCGTTTTTTTACGGATCGCAGTTCTCAGTTGGTCAAGCAAATTTGCATAATATGCACCTGATATTGTACTTTTCTTTGCTAGAAAGTCCAACATAATAATGCATTGTTTGTCCCAAAATACAGTTGACATCACCATGCCAGCAGAGGGTTATGTTTTGAACTTCTTTGCCCTTGGAGACCCCGGACCTACCAACTGGCGACTTTTGAACTTTATTCTCATAATAATAGCCCCAAGTCTCATCTACAGTCACCAGACATGAAAGAAAATCATCTTCTTTGACATAAACCCCTTAAACAATGCGCTGCATACTGATGCTCTGGTTGCCATTTGCTCGTCACTAAGGGATTATGGGACCCAATAGGCTGTTAGCTTGCGCATACCCAAGGGATCATGTAAAATTGTTGAAACACTACCATGTGAAATGTATAATGCATTCCCTTTTTATTCCACCTTAATTTGCCTATCAGAGTACACCAGATTCTGTACTTTTTTACACATTTCTTCATCTAATGGGCATCCAGACCTGGTTTCGTCTCCTAAAGATGTTCTACTGCGTTTGAATCTCCCAACCCAGAATTTAACTTGTGCTTACCATGGTGCAGAAGACCCATAAACATTGGTCAACTCACGATGTATTTCCTGACCTGTTTTTCCGTTTCAAATACAAGTACCAAATTACAGCACGGTACTCAACTTTTGGCGAAAAGCTTGCTTTTGCATCACTAGCCATGTTTAACATTCAATATCTTAAGAGAGAATGACAAGATAAGAGTGCAATTTTGCCCTCATGCCTAAAAGATGTATTGAAACAAGGCATGAAAATAGTGGGTGTCTCGGTCAATTGGAAATGGGATAGGGTGGCTACTTATTGACTTGCCCTCGTATTATTAACCCTTGTCCTGCTGAATATTTAAAAATGTCACACCCACCACTGATTATCAGCCAATCAGATTACTTGATGCAAGTTATTGCAACAAATTTATAAACTGGATGGCAAACAATGAAGATCCTGATCAGATGGCTTCTTCAGAAGCCATCTGATCTGGATCTACATTGTTTCAATGATAAGGCATATCCGTCCTCAGCAGGACAAGGGTTAACTCTCAATATCTAGAACTACCCTTACCTGGAACAAATTTTCATGGTCCCAAAGGTGTTTGAGCCACTGAAGTTTGACTGAAAATATCACAGCTTAAATTCGCTTCAAACCCTTCAAGTGCCTAGCACATATAGCAGACAGCATTTTCAGCTCACTTGAGTCCTTGAGCTGAAGGCTCAAGTGAGCTATTAGCACATTTAGCAGACAGCATTTTCAGCTCACTTGAGCCCTTGAGCTGAAGGCTCAAGTGAGTATTAGCACATTTAGCAGACCGCATTTTCAGCTCACTTGAGACC
This sequence comes from Lucinisca nassula, assembly GCA_963580285.1. Taxonomy (NCBI): domain Eukaryota; kingdom Metazoa; phylum Mollusca; class Bivalvia; order Lucinida; family Lucinidae; genus Lucinisca; species Lucinisca nassula. The sequence goes on from OY757012.1 coordinate 119,064,123, forward strand.
TTGAGCTGAAGGCTCAAATGAGCTATTAGCACATTTAGCAGACAGCATTTTCAGCTCACTTGAGCCCTTGAGCTGAAGGCTCAAGTGAGCTATTAGCACATTTAGCAGACAGCATTTTCAGCTCACTTGAGACCTTGAGCTGAAGGCTCAACTGAGCTATTAGCACATTTAGCAGACAGCATTTTCAGCTCGCTTGAGTCCTTGAGCTGAAGGCTCAAGTGAGCTATTAGCACATTAAGCAGACAGCATTTTCAGCTCACTTGAGACCTTGAGCTGAAGGCTCAAATGAGCTATTAGCACATTTAGCAGACAGCATTTTCAGCTCACTTGAGACCTTGAGCTGAAGGCTCAACTGAGCTATTAGCACATTTAGCAGACAGCATTTTCAGCTCACTTGAGTCCTTGAGCTGAAGGCTCAAGTGAGCTATTAGCACATTAAGCAGACAGCATTTTCAGCTCACTTGAGACCTTGAGCTGAAGGCTCAAATGAGCTATTAGCACATTTAGCAGACAGCATTTTCAGCTCACTTGAGACCTTGAGCTGAAGGCTCAACTGAGCTATTAGCACATTTAGCAGACAGCATTTTCAGCTCACTTGAGACCTTTAGCTGAAGGCTCAAATGAGCTATTAGCACATTTAGCAGACAGCATTTTCAGCTCACTTGAGACCTTGAGCTGAAGGCTCAACTGAGCTATTAGCACATTTAGCAGACAGCATTTTCAGCTCACTTGAGACCTTGAGCTGAAGGCTCAAACAGTGTTATTGATAAGCTTTTGCCCGAGGAGTACTGTTACTCCTTCAACCAAAGACATAGGCGTATCCTATGATTCTTTGAGAGTATCGGTACTCCTAAATTCAAAACTAGGGTCGTATCTTCATCGATGGCTGCTAAGTGCACATATAATAATGTCAGACGTGGCAATGGTCATATGTAAAAGACGTTAAACACATATTCTATCATCGTAACATAACGATAATACATTTTCATGTTAATAAGCTGGCGGACAGCAAAATGAAAAATTACTTTTTCTTCTAAAGAATGTAAATCCAGCCAATGTGGTCGTCTACTTCGCATGTGTTTTTGGAATTTCCCAGACGCCATTGAAGACTCGTTTTGATCAGACTGTGCAGGATGGTCGGAGTCTTCAGCCGTCACACAGATAATATTGTCATCAAAACGTTTTCAAACCCATGTTTTGTGTCTGCAGCTGCCTTATGTGCTGCGCGTTCAAAGGTGGGAATTCTCCACGAATTGTGGCAACTGCATGCGACTGGTAAAAGGCGAGAAATTCAGCGCTCAGCAAAAATACAATAAAATGTGCGACCAGTGAAGACTCAGATCAGCAAGCGCATCTATGAAAGCTAATCAGTCTGTCCCGGTTGCTGTGTTTGCGTTCTTTTTTGATGCGCTGCCAGTCATTCTGCTTAATGTTCAAAGACGCCGGCGAGACATCTTAGGGTGTTAATTTAATCGGCTACTTGACAGATAGCGGTAAATAAGCATGCATGGCATGCTGACCACCTGTGTTCACAATTAGATATATGAGTACCCAAGTATTACAGGTTAATCCTGCCATTGTGACTCAATAAATATAATTTTGGTCAAATGTATACGGAACACGGCGGACAAAGATATCAGTCTGTGCAGCGGTGGTTCTATCTCAGAAGTGCATTGACGACAATGTTACGAGAAAAAAATACGTCGGGATGATAAAAGTATGAAAAATAGAAGTGGAGTCAAAATTAAACAACCACCATGATGCAATAATCAAAGGCCCCGACAAACACATGTCGGAAAACGGCAATAAACAAGGTTTTTAAGCCTCCGGTTAAGAGTTTTCGCCAATGGCCAAAGGACGCGAAAAAAAATGAGTCATGGACGCAATTTTTCTTGCATCTGCGGCCTGCGGACGTTAAGCAGAAATAGCTAGCGCTAACGCTGCCTGGTCGGAAATATATTCGCTGTTACATTAAACTTTCCTAGCCCAGCTGTTGTTGCTTCTGTTTTGTTTTCCACAAAATACGGAGTAATCCATTTCAACGTGAATTTCTGCGATTTAGGAGAAATAGCCGCCAGAAATTTCTCATGCATCTGATTTTTTTTCTTGCGTTTTTCCGGAGAAACTTTGTCATGTTCTCCACAAAAAGAAAAAGTGGTCTTAACCTGATATCGTCTGCGGGTCTGTTTTGATATTTAATTCCTAACTGCATGACAATGTGAATCTGTAGATCTGTCGAACCCATTTGTTTTTTATTGAAGATGACACTCGGTAGAAGTCAATGTGGTTGCCTAACAATATTCAGGATCATTTTTTTATGCACGCTTGTCATAAAGTTACTGTTCATGCTTCAGGCGTTGTTAATAAAGTTAATAATTCGGGCGGCTTTCCCTCAGATAATAAATACCGTTATGTAATCACACATCAATAATCGGTTTCCTAGTCATGTTGATAGTTGTCATAACTTGAGGCTGATTAAATATAAGTGGGTCGGTATTCAATATATGGTCGTCAAAAGGTAAGGTTGAAATGTTTCAGCGTAATTAAAACAAATGCCATCATTCATGAATGGATGAATTTCGAATCGTTCTTGAAGATTGGAACAGTTTTTGTTGAAGACTATGATGCGGCGAAAATTTTTTTTTATTGCCGATACGACTGCAATGGAACGACCTTGGCGTATCGCCCATTTTACGGTCGTATTTGGTACGACTTCTTTTTCATTTCTAGGCATATTTGCTCGATTTTAGAGTCGTATTTACGACGATACGACCCTTATCAATTACTCTGGGCTCAAATGAGCTATTAGCACATTTAGCAGACAGCATTTTCAGCTCACTTGAGACCTTGAGCTGAAGGCTCAAGTGAGCTATTAGCACATTCAGCAGACAGCATTTTCAGCTCACTTGAGACCTTGAGCTGAAGGCTCAAATGAGCTATTAGCACATTTAGCAGACAGCATTTTCAGCTCACTTGAGACCTTGAGCTGAAGGCTCAAGTGAGCTATTAGCACATTTAGCGGACAGCATTTTCAGCTCACTTGAGACCTTGAGCTGAAGGCTCAAATGAGCTATTAGCACATTCAGCAGACAGCATTTTCAGCTCACTTGAGACCTTGAGCTGAAGGCTCAAATGATCTCTGTTGTATGCCATCTGTTGGCCATTGTCTGTCCACAATTTCTGATAAGTAGTTTTCTTATAACAGATGGCTAATCTTGATCAGATTTTGTGTGGCACAAGATCAGGATGGGGATGGAGAGTGGGGAGGCTGCATAAGGTTTTTGGACAAGTCGGTTTGGAATTCTGATTGCCATGGCAACATATAGTTCCCATAGACTTATAATGGGAAAAACTTTTAAAAAAGCTTATTCTCTGAAACCATGAGGCCCAGAGCTAACATATTTAGTATGCAGCAATGTTTAGTGGCCTCCTACATAAATACTGCCAACCATGCCCCTGGGGTCTAAATTGGCCTTACCATGGGAGTCATTAGCTCCCATTGACTTATAATTGGGAAAATCATCATCATCATCATCATCATCATCATCAACAGATTTTTGATTAACGTGCAGGTACAGGGGCAATTTCCACATAAGTGGGGCCCCCTTCCAGGTAGCTGGCTTGCTGCACGGATGGCAGATCTTACACCAGATCTCCAGGCCTGTCTATCATGAGGATCAATAGCAGAGAGCTTCCATTCTCTGCAATCTCTTTCTGTCAGCTGCTTCCAGGTCATATTGGGCCTTTCAGGCCCCTGTTTTCCACCTAACTGTATGCCACAGGCAGTCTTGACTGCACCGTTAGAGCCTTGCACATGTCCATACCAGCGGAGCCTTCCCTCTTTCAGGATGAGGTCCAGGTCCTCAATGCCAAGACGCTCAAGTAACTCACTGGACCTGATGGTGACAGTGTCCTGTGGCTTGACATTGCAAATCTGTCTGATCATTGCCCTGTCATTCTGCTGAAGACGTTGGAGGTTTGGCTTTGTCATTGGCCATGTCTCACTGGCATGGAGCATTGTGCTCCGCACACAAGAGCTATACACATGCCCACGTGTCTTGAACGAGAGGTGGCGGGAAGAGAGAACTGGTAGCAACTCCTTGAATGTCTTCCAGGCTGTTTTCACATGTGATGTGGTTGAAAGGTCGCAACCACCCGCTGCTGAGAGCATATCACCTAGGTAGCAAAAGGAAGCTACAATCTCCAGCTTGTCGGATCCAACTTGGACTTCCCTCTGTGGTCTGCCATCTAAGGGTCGTGCAGTTCCTTGGCACCGGGTACACCTGTAATCAGGGTCCTCTATCAAGCGCTTGAGCCCACTGCATTTCTTGTGCACCCAGAACTTGCAGCCATTACAAAAGATACTGTTGCTGCCCACTCCAGTGCGACATACAGTGCATGGGAACTGGCCTGTACTCTGCAGGAGGTCCAGACCGGAGCCACAGATCATGATCTTTGTCTTTCCTGCATTCACTCTCAGCCCTTTCGCGGCCATTGCATCTTTCCAAGTTAAGAGCCTCCTGACACATTCCTCAAGGGATTCAGCTATGATGACAAGGTCATCAGCATACAGGTCCTCCCAGGGGACTCCAGAGCGGACCTCACATGACAAGGCTTCAAGCACAATGATGAAAAGCAGTGGGCTGACGGTATATTCATGTCCTATTTATAGAAGATAAGCTCTTCAATAAATGCTAACTCATTTCCTGCTGTTCACGACAACCCTTTTCTTTGCAAACAGTGTAGATCCAGATCAGATGGCTTCTGAAGAAGCCATCTGATCAGGATCTACACTGTTTGACATTCAATTTATGAATTTGTAGGAATAAATTACATCAAGTAATCTGATTGGTTCAAAGTCAGAAATTGGTGTGGCTTAACTGAATATTCAGCAAGTTTGTTTGGTTTGAGGTTTAACATCCCCGTCAACACTGTAAAGGTCATTTTGGAGACGTTGCTTCCAATTTTGTGGGACTTTTACCCGACATTGAGTTGAAATGACAACTCAAGCCTTGTCGCCCAATGAAACCATTAGGGTATATTAGGTATTGGACAGTCCGCCCACCGCGGTTCCTGGACAGGCTCAGATCCTCTAAGCCGTTTACCAGTACTAGTGTGCGGGCCAGATTCAGCTCTGCGTGGAAGCAGCATGCAGCCCATATATTTCTTCAAGCCCCTATGGGCGGGGGCCGGAATATTCAGCAAGAGAAGGGCTAACTGCATTATGTTGTAACTGTAGTTACTTCCTCATTTCAGTTGCTAAAGAGCATGTTCAACAAGATTATGATGAAGATGATGATGATGATGTTGATGATGACAATGAATATTATGATTAAAGGTCATTTGAGGTAATTTATGGTGTTCATGTTTCTATTTTTACAAGCAAGCCAGCAGTTCATGTTGAATTTTTTTTATGTGTCATTCTGAAAGTGTTATCTTCATTCCTTTTTTAACCCTTATCTTGCTGTTCACAACAACCCCTATCTTTGCAAACAGTGTAGGTCCAGATCAGATGGCTTCTGAAGAAGCCATCTGATCAGGATCTACACTGTTTGGCATTTAGGTTATGAATTTGTAGCAATAAATTACATCAAGTAATTATACCCCCGCAAACGAAGTTTGAAGGGGGTATATAGGAGTCAGCTTGTCGTCTGTCGTCTGTCGTCGGTCCGTTACAAATCGTCTGTCGTCGGTCCGTTACAAAAAACTTTAACATTGCTCATAACTTCCTTATTCTTTGACCGATTTCTATAATATTCACACACCTTGCCACTAGTACTTAAGATTGATATACACAAACCTGACCTTGACCTTTACGTTGACCTTCCTCAAGGTCAAATACTTGTAAAAATTTGTCGGTAGCGGGGGTATAATTGGCGCCCGTTAGTTGGCAGCTCTAGTTTGATTGGTTGATAGACAGAAATGGGTGTGGCTTAAATGAATATTCAGCAAGTGAAGGGTTAATACAACATCCCTGTAGTGGATTAACCCTTTTTATACCAAATGGAATCTTCCTTCTTATATATAGCATGAGTCCATTCCAAAATTTAGGGGTGTCAGGTTGTGTTTTCTTCAAAATTTATTAGGAAAATGGCTGAACTTTTTGCAAACAGTGTAGGCCCTGATCAGGCATCGCGTTCTGCGGTGTCTGATCTGGGCCTCCACTGTTTGCCAGGTTACCTGTTTTGGGGTTTCTTGTACTAAATGGATTATGCCACAAAAATGATATGACCACATATGTCAAACCACTGGCACATAATGTCACACAACCCTGTGTTTTCTATTAAAATTCATTTGAACTTCTTTGGCAATAAAATGTGATTTAAAATTGTCATTTGATTAACAGAATCTTACACTTGTGATCATTTCATATCATTACGAAAACACACCTATACAAATACATTGTAAACTTTACCTTCGAAAAATTGAAATTTTTTGACGAAAAATTGTGATATTTTTCTTATTTTTGCTCAAAATGTAGATTGTGGGTACTCGTTAGAACCGCCTCAAGATTGTCGGTACATGTTAGAACCGCCTCTTTGAGGCGGTTCTAACGAGTACCCACAATCTATATTTTAAAGCAGAAATAAGAACATGATGTTTACCCCTGTAAACCCCAGTTTTACTATATAAAAGTGGGGTTGAAGGGGGTCAAAATTATATAGGTGTGTCTTTTGTGATGGAAATTTCTGAAACTGGTCGGAGGTTCGTTTCATAACTTTCATATAAAGTGACCAATTGTGTAAGATCCTCTTTCAATCATTATTATAATTTCTTTTGATCATTAACCATTTTGACCCATATGGTGCACAAAGAGGGTTGACTCATCGTTAAATAAAAAATCATCATCATCATCAATCATTGCTGGCAAGACTACATAGAAAGCATTGTCCAAAAAACTTTCATTTTCCCTACAGTGACCTATTTTTGGAAGTCAAGCAAAAAACCATGCTTAAAATTTTTTTAGAGGTCAAAGGTCATGGAGATATGTATGTACATGTATCATATTTGAACACTCAAAATGCTATTGAGTAACTTCAGTATAAAAGGTGCTTCAGGATTTATTTGTGCAATAACAAAGTACAATTATTTAGTGGTTTCTGTTAGAAAATAGATAAAGTTTGGTTAGCAGAGCAAATTTTAATTTAAATGCCAATTGTATCATGTTTGATATATTCAACTATTTTTCAGCTTTTTTTTCACTTTTATTGCTGGAAAAACATTCCTGAAGCAAAACCATTGGGTATGGTAATCAACTGTATTTTTCTTTTTACCTTACATTTTGACATACTTTTTAGCATACTATATCAACGGTCATGGCACTTATTTAATGTTATGTATCATATACGATACACCAGGCACTATATGGTTAAAAATTATCCGGCTTAACATGACAACCTCAACCTTTGCAAACAGTGTAGATCTGGATCAGATGGCTTAGAAGATGGCTTTTAAGCCATCTGATCAGGATCCAGTTTGTGAATTGAATGAAAACAGTATATCAAGTTATGTACTTGGTTTGATTGATAGTCAGCAATGGGTGTGGCAAAATTAATTTATTCAGCAGGATAAGGGTTAATTTTTTTGGGGGGAGCTATACGAGCACCGTTCAAATAAGAATGCAACTAAGCACATAAAAATGATTCTGTGATAGATTTCGATGAAAAATTTATTTTGTCCCTTCAAAGTACATTCCCCTTTAACAGATATGCAAACTTTCATTCTTCTGATTCAATCATTGAATGTATTATGTATTTTGGTAGTCTTTTTGAGGTATACTATGAAGGCACTGGAATATTGCAGAACCGAGGTGTTTGCGCTGTACAAATTTTCTACCAGAAAGGGGGTGGGGGGTGGGGAGCAAGGTCAACGGGGGGGGGGGGGGGGGGGGCAAGGTCAGGGGAAACTGGAGGGGGGGGGGGGGGTTGAAGAACTTTATTCTTGTAAAACTTTGCATTTACAGATTTGCCTTTAGGCACAGCAACCTGATTTGAAAAGAATATGGCATACATTACCTTCTTGACGCTCATGGTCCGCTTTGCAATGCATGGTCTTTTGCAATACTTTGTTGCCCATATTTTGTTCTGAATCTTTCGTTTTGGCTAAAAAAAGTGAACCCATGTCTCGTCACCTGTGACAACATTAGAGAAAGACTGTGCATTGTAATTTGGAAACTTTTTAAGCAACTTCTTGGCGGACTGAAGGCGTGTCTTTTTCTGCTCATCTGTCAACAGATGGGGAATCCATCTAGCACAGATCTTTCTCATTTTTAAATCCTGTTTCAGAATTGTATGAGCTGCTCCTAATGAGATGCCAACCATACCAGCTATTTGCCTAGTGGTGTATCGTGCATAGGTAGCAACTATTTCTTTCACTCTGGCAACCATCTTGGCAGATGTTGCTCTTTTCGGCCGACGATCATGTGGTGCATCTTCTGTTGAGCCTAGCCCACAGCTGAATTTCTTACACCAACCAAAAACTGTCGGAAAAGACATTTCATTATGCCCATAAACCGAACATATTTCATCAAAAATGTCTTTGCACCGTATACCAAGAATACAACGATTCTTAATACAGGACCGTATTTCAACGGCGTACTCTGACCTCCCAACCATGTTTTGTATTAGTATACAAGAGTAGACAGTGTTTATTGAACGATATACATGGCTAAAGTGTACGGATTTTAACAGGTTTGGTATCAATGTACAGGTATAATGTTTTTCTACGCTGTGATATTTATTTCCAGGTGATTTTTGCATTAGTGCATGAGAAAACGTTCTACTTGCATTCATATTTGAACAGTCCTCGTATAAGAAAACACAATCATGTGAAATTAAATGCACCTACAACAAATATTTGTTGAAACAAGAAATTATGAAACCTACTATTAAGGCGGACAGGATTAATCAGATAATTGATTAATTGATTGATGAATTCCACTAAAAATGATTAATGTTTCTGATAAATTTGCTAGTTATCAGTTATTTGATAAGTACAATTTATTACCCAATACTATGTCTAGAATAGCTGGATGAGTGGCAAACAGTGCAGACCCGAAAATGCAGCATCTTATCTATGTCTACTGTTGTATGTTTGCTCAGGCCCGTCTGTCAGAATGCATATAGTTAAGTATAACATATGGCAAGAGTCATGCATGCTCAGACAGAAAGCTAGAAAAGTATAGTTATGACCAAATCTTCATTGATTTCTTATCGATTATCGATCACAATGGCAGCACCGATAATTGATAATCATTTCATCTCTGATTGGCCAGCCCTACTTACCACTTATGTAGTATATTCGCTAAATGATTCTTGTTAAGCCCTCCATATCTGGAAATGTAGACTATGGTATGTTATAATGAGAAGCATTAACCTTTTTTGTACCAAATGCAATCTTCCTCCTTATATATACGAGGGTAGGCTGAAAAGTTCTGAGCCTGACCAAGAAGCAGGCATCGAAGAGCCATGGAATTTTGTATTTATTAAATCCAAACCTTTATTACTTGATTTGACTCAAATGAGTTCAAGTTTACCTGCAATAACGTAGAAATTTTAGACTTTGAAAATTGATACTAGCACGTTTTTGAGAAAATGGACAAAATCTGGCATCGTGGTGTCATCAAGTACCTCCATAAAAAGGGGTTAGCTCCTAAGGACATTCATGCCGATATGGTGGCTACATTAGGGGATGATGCTCCTTCGTGAAAAGGTGGGCAGCAAATTTTAAGATGGGCAAGGACAGCCTTGAAGATGATGACAGGTGTGGATATCCCACAACGGCAACAACTGAGGAAACCATCAGCCAAGTGCACAGGGCCGTGATGGATGACAGGCCTTTAACTCTGAATCAGTTAGCTAACACTGTTGGCATCTCCCGTGAATGTGTAGAGAACATTCTACACAGTGAATTAGGAATGTCGAAGGTTTCCGCCAGATGGGTGCCACGGCTTTTGACGACTGACCAAAAGTTGACCAGACTGAGCCTGTCACAAGCCAACTTGGCTATTTTCGAAGCAGACCAAAATGGTTTTCTGACAGGATGAATGTTGGGTTCATCACTTTTAGCCAGAGACCAAAAGACAATCCATGCAATGGGAGCACCCTGGCTCACCCCTTCCAATGAAGGCAAAGATCGTCTCCTCTGCAGGGAAGGTGATTGCATCAGTGTTCTTGGATGCCAAGGGCATAATATTCATAGATTACCTTCAAAAGGGCAGAACAATTAATGGGGAGTATTATGCAGATCTGCTAAAACAATTGCGAAAAGCAATTAAGGCTAAACGACCCGGAAAATTGACAAAAGGGGTCTTGTTCCATCAGGACAATGCGCCTGCTCATAAATCGGTTGTCGCAATGGCTGCTGTGCATGACTGTGGCTTCACACTTGTCGATCACCCTCTGTATTCACCTACCGGCCCCGATAGCTCAGTTGGTAGAGTGTCCGCTCCGGGGAACGGGAGGTCTGGGGTTTGATCCCGGGCCGCGACATACCAAAGTCGTTAAAAATGGTACTAGCTGCTCCTCGCTTGGCACTCAGGTTTACGGGGAAGAGCTAGGACTGTTCGATCCAGTGTCAGGATAATGTGACTGGGTGTGGTATCATGTAATGTGTCTGGGACATGATACTTCAGTGAGGCAGCACTATAAACGTGAGCATTGAGCTCCCTGTCGCAACCAGACACCGTCGTGATATGACTGAAAAATTGTTGAAAGCGACATTAAACCCGAATTCACACACACACTCTGTATTCACCTGATCTAGCTCCATCAGATTATTTCCAGTTTCCAAACATGAAAAAGCACTTGGCTGGGCAGCCTTATCGGTCAGACGAGGAGGTGATAGCTGCTGTTGAGGAGTTTTTCAGGGACCAAGATGAGACCTTCTATACCACTGGGATCCAAGGACTCCAGCATGGCTGGAGGAAGTGTGTGGACAGGAAGGGAGACTATGTTGAAAAATAAGGCACTTTCAGCATGGACAAACCATTGGATCTTGGTCAGGCTCAGAACTTTGCAGCCTACCCTCGTAGCAGGAGTCCATTTCAAAATTTAGGGGTGTCAGGTTGTGTTTTCTTCAAAATTGATTTGGAAAATGGCTGAAATTGTTGCAAACAATGTAGGCCCTGATCAGACGCCCTGTTCTGCGGCGTCTAGAACGTGGCGTCTGATCTGGGCCTGCACTGTTTGCCCTGGTACCCTTTTTGGGGTTTCCGGTACCAAATGGGTTAATGAGACTCCATAGTAACAGTATTATGTCATGCCTCTAAAATGAACAGTTTACTATATATTAGTAATTACATTACGAGTGTAACAGTCCCGTCCCATTATTATAATAATGTATCCCACACAGCACAAAAAGGTATGCCAATGTCGGGCCAACATCTTAACAACATTGCCACTTCGTATCAGTCCTTGCCAGCATAAAGCAGTGGGCCAACGCCGGGCCGATAGCGATACGACATTGCCATCGACCCGACGTTGGCCCGACATACTTTGTTGGCTGGGGTGTTATCCTAATGTCGGGCCAACATCAATAGGACATTGCCACTTTGTATCCATAATGGCCTAATGTTGGGCCACATCCTTGCTGGCTGAGATGTTGTAATACTGCCAGCAGTAGCTTGTTGAGATTTTACTGTAAATTAAGTTTGAACTCTACAATTCGAAAATAAGTCTTTGGAGAGGTGTTCCAAGTGACAGCTCAGATTACAAGTCAGAACAGATTACTTTCTCTTAGGTGTGAGTTTATAAAACATTTCTTATTCTCAGCTCACTTGAGCTTGGAACATATCCTGCTTATAAACATTAACCCTTTTGCTGCTGAATAAATACTTTTTACCACACCCATAGCTGACCATAAATCAATCAAGTTACACCACAACCTCATTATAACATGGTTCATTATAACACATATTTGGATATAACACAGTTTCAAGATGGATCCCAAAAATGTATAGATTATATAGAAAAAATTTTCTGTATAATCTGTACATTTTGGTTTGGATATAACACAGTTGTTTAACTAACACGGTTTCTGCTTTGGACCCCAACAATAGTGTTATATAGTAAATACATGGTTAGTTTCTTGAATAATAAAATATAATCGGTGAGCCTTAGACAATTTTACAGGGACTAGCTTCAGCGAGCCCCTATAAAATTGTCGCGGCGAACCGATTATATTTTATTATTAAAAACACTAATCATGTATTTAGTTTATACCGCAATTCAAAACAATCAATGGTTTTGCAATAATTTAGGAAATTTAAGCAAGAAAGACAGAAAACAGTGTGGCACATTAAACAACATTCATTGACATGGCACGCGCACATAGTATAACATGACTTCAAATAGAGCAAAGTTTCTGAAGTCACTGCACCACATAGATGCAGGAAATAACATGGACCATCAAATAAAAGTTTCTCAGCACTTAACAATCTGTATGAAAATCTGCAAATAAATAGTTTATTTTAGCTTTAGAAATTATTTTCGAGGTTGAGATGCAACCGCAGTAGCAGTGCGCAATCATTCCAATGGACCATTTAAACCAGGAAAGCCCGAGAAGGTAAGAATTTAGCTGAAATTTCTGAAAATCTGTTTAAATAAATATTGCAAAGATTATAACTTGCAGTTTTGTTGTTTTCTCGTGTATAAAAGGTTGCTTGTTATTGTTTACGCTTGCAAATTAGGGACCTGGAAAGTAGGTCCGGTCTATAAACGGTCACTAGACTTATTATAGGTCAGTAGAAGGTATTATAGGTCACTACTGATTATAGCGTGCAGTTATTCGACCCGCTTTATTAGGTTACTAGAATGCCTGATTGCGGTATAAAAAGGGGTTGTGGAGTACTTGATATAATGTATTTGTTCAGTTAACAAACTGAATGACAAACAGGGTAGACCTATTCAGATGGCAAAGATAGAGCTTGTCGTTTTCAACAGCACAAAGATTTAAAATATAAGAATCATTTTATGCAAAATAACGTACCTTCACTTTTAAATGAAATATTCTTACAGGGTTCTGAAATCCAAATTAGCAACGTAATCCATGTTCAATTCTTCAGAGGAAATATTGTGGTGACAAAAATAAGAGCAGGACGCTGTTGATTAACCCATTGTATGCGGGAAACCCCTAAAGGGGTATCTTGGCAAATAGTGCAGGCCCAGATCAGACGCCACCTTCTGCGGCGTCTGATCAGGGCCTACACTATTTGCTAACAGAATTTTCTGTCAAAAATGGAATAAAAACGAAAAAATAGGCCTGCCATCTCTTATATGACAAATGGACTTGTCCAACATATAACAATGTAGGAGTCCACTAGCATACAGTTGGTTAAATGAAATATTCTTATGGGGTTCTGAATCCCAAATTTCCAACGTAATCCACGTCCAATTCTTCAGAGGACATATTGTTGTGAAACAAATAAGAGCAGGACGCTGTTGATTAACCCATTGTATGCGGGAAACCCCTAAAGGGGTACCTTGGCAAACAGTGCAGGCCCAGATAAGACGCTGCAGAACGCGACGTCTGATCAGGGCCTACACTATTTGCTAACAGAATTTTCCGTCAAAAATAGAATAAAAACAAAAACAATAGTCCTGACACCCCTTATATGACAAATGGACTTGTCCAACATATAGCAATGGAGGAGTCCACTAGCATACAATGGGTTAAATGAAATATTCTTAATGGGGTTCTAAAACCCAAATTAGCAACATAATCCACGCCCAATTCTTCAGAGGACATATTGTTGTGAAAAAAATAAGAGCAGGTCGCTGTTGATTAACCCATTGTATGGGGGAAGCCCCTAAAGGGATATCTTGGCAAACAGTGCAGGCCCAGATAAGACGCCACAGAACGCGGTGTCTGATCAGGACCTACACTAGTTGCTATTCCTTTGCAAACAGTGCAGGCCCAGATCAGACGCCGCAGAACGCGGCGTCTGATCAGGGCCTACAGTATTTGCTAACGAAAAAAAAGGCCTGCCACCCCTTATATGACAAATGGACTTGTCCAACATATAGCAATGGAAGAGTCCACTAGCATACAATGGGTTAAATGAAATATTCTTATGGGGTTCTGAAATCCAAATTAGCAACATAATCCACGTCCAATTCTTCAGAGGACATACCGTATTTGACCTATTTACCGCACATGCTCCTATAAGCGCACACCCAAGCTTTTTCTGGAAAAAAAAAACACAAGCGCTCACTTTACAGTAAACTCCCAACAAATTCATATTGGTTTTGCTGCATCTTTGACCCGGACAATCATATGTATATGTCGTGAACCCCTATGCTGAAATTCAACTCTATAAAATAATCATATCGGTAGCTTTTTTTTCGCTTTTTTTTTTTTTTTTTTTCGTATTGAGTGTGCGCTTATTAGGTAGATTTCTCACCACAATATTTTCATACAATTTTGAAAAAACTAAGCGCACGGTGCGGTAAATAGGTCGAATACGGTATTAATGTGAAAAAATAAGAGTAGGAAAGCGTTTTAGTGATTAAAACTTGTTGTTTCAGTTTCCAAAGAAGGTCCGGCTGTCAATGATACAGGTAGTACAGATGGTGATGTTAGTGATGGTTCTGCAAGTGATGACTATTCTGCTAGTAATGAATATTCTGATAGTGATGTGTATGATTTTGATGTTGATGAAGAGGAGTTTATTGATGATGACTATGATGTTGCTGATTTATATTTGTGAGGATTATACAGTTGTTAAATGAGGGTCTTGAAGAATGTACATAAATTGTTAATTTGAGAGGATCTTCACTAATCTACCAGTGCCTGTTATATCACTTAGTGATGACTATACAGTTGAACTGCAATAACTCGACCCCCTCAAAGAAGCCTCCGTGGTGTAGTGGTTATGCTACTCGCCTTATAAAGCAGGGATTGCAGGATCGACCCCTGGCTTCTCCAGACTTTTGGTTGAGTCTTTAAGCCCAGGTCCCATCTCCGTATGATCTTAGCTAAACTCACTTACTCACTGGAAGCCCTCGGGGACAAAGAAAATTGTGTGACATATGGTTAGTTCAAATTACTAAGGTTTAATCATTCAGCCAGGTGAGGCAAAAACAGGAATTTAAGATATCTTTATGGTCTCTATAAAGCAAATGTATATTGGGTGTGCTCATTAGAATTGCCACATTGAGGTGATTCTAATGAGTACTCACAACATACCTTTTCAAGATAAAATCAGAAAAATAACATATATTATCCTGAATATAAGCATATCTGGAGCTTTGGGAATTATATTTAAGGCACTTCGGAACAATTCGAATTAGCCATCGTAAACGAACTGTCCATTGTCCATGTCCGAGGTATCGAAGTTTCACTGTGTTGACAGTGACATCCATGATTTGGACACTGATGGAGCGGAATTAACTTGTGATAACTATTACGCTGCTGATTTGTATTTTTGGGCCCAGTTGTTTAAAGCAGCATTAATTTTACAATCTCTTTAGTGGTCAAAATGTTAACTATTCTATCCAGTACAATATCCCTTTTGTGAGTAAATTATTTCCTAGGGAAAAGTGTGCAAATGATTTTATTTAATCAAGGATAACTTGATAAATATGGGACTCTTCAGTGGCCAAACTTTGTCATCTAAAACACGTTTTCATTATAGCCCCGCTTTGAAAAAGTGGGGCTATATTGGATTTGCCATGTCCTTCTGTCATTCCGTGATTCCGTTAATTTGTGTTGGCTCCATAACTTTGTATCTGCTTAACATATTTTCATGAAACTTCACACAAATGTTAAACACCATAAGACAATGTGCAGAGCGAAGGAATTATAATTGTGGATTGCCTACTTTTGGAGTTATTGCCCTTTGAACATTTTCCGTAATTCCGTAATTCCGTAATTCCGTAATTCCGTGATTCCGTTAATTTGTGTTGGCTCCATAACTTTGTATCTGCTTAACATATTTTCATGAAACTTCACACAAATGTTAAACACCATAAGACAATGTGCAGAGCGAAGGAATTATAACTGTGGATTGCCTACTTTTGGAGTTATTGCCCTTTGAACATTGAAAAATGGCAATTTTAATTGTGTCCGCTTCATAACTCGAAAACCGTTTGAGATATTTTTAGGAAACTTCACACAAATGTTAAGCACTATGAGACGATGTGCAGAGCGCAGGAACCATAACTCTGCATTGCTTATTTTTGGAGTTATTGCCCTTTGAACATTGAAAAATGGCAATTTTAACAGTGTCCGCTTCATAACTCGAAAACCGTTTGAGATAATTTCATGAAACTTCACACAAATGTTAAGCACTATGAGACAATGTGCAGAGCGCAAGAACCATAACTCTGGTTTTCGTATTTTCTGTGTGTCTGTCTGTGTGTCTGTCTGTGTCTGTTAACAATTTTCGTGTCCGCTCCATAACTTTAAAACCCATTCACATATTTTCATGAAACTTCACACAAACATTAAACACCATGAGATGGTGTGCAGAGTGCAGGAACCATAACTCTGGATTGCCTAATTTTTGAGTTATTTCCCTTTGAATATTGAAAAATATCAATTTTAGCCGTCTTTGCTCGATAACTCAAAAACCGTTTGAGATAATTTTATGAAACTTCACACAAATGTAAAGCACCATATTACGTGTGCAGAGCGCAGGAACCCAAACTCTGGATTGTCTACTTTTTCAGTTATAGGCTTTTGAATATTAAAAAATGGCAATTTTAACTATGTCCGCTCCATAACCGTTTCTGATATTTTCATGAAACTTCAAATAAATGAAAAGCACCTTGAGATGATGTGCAGAGTGCAGGAACCATAACTCTGGTTTGCCTACTTTAGGAGTTATTGCCCTTTGAACATTTAAAAAGGCAATTTTGACTGTGTCGGCTCCATAACTCACAAACCATTTGAGATATTTTCATGACACTTCACACAAGTGTAAAGCACCATGAGACAATGTGCAGAGCGCAGGAACCCTGACTCTGATTTGCCTACTTTAGGAGTTATTACCCTTTGAACATTGAAAAATGGAAGATGAAATTTAGTATAAACATGGACATTCTGGTAATGTATCATGCTCATTGAAATGAGGGACAAGGGCTCACAACTCTTAGAGTTTTTCCAGATAATGTAAAATTTTCAACAGTTATTTCTTGTTCATAACTGTTTTCTCTGCAGCTTAAATAACTTTCTTCTCTGACAGCGCTGAAGCGGGGCTATAGTCAGATCCTCTGACAGCTCTAGTTTCAGTTGCAAAGTAGGGTAATTACCCAGGACATGTGCAAGGTTATGATGATCATGACCAAGTGTTCCTAACCTATCCCTCACTATTTCTTATCTGCAGGAATTCCTAGGAACTCAAGAATGGGTTCGACTCATCCATAGTAAACGAGCCATTAGAGTTTGATCCATCAAAGTTCAACACAACCATGTGCTACAAAGGTGTCTTTCATACCTGGAGAACTAGTATTTTACAGGTGAAAATGTTTGATTTTTTCCTCTTTTCTGCTGGAAATATAGATTTTGGTGCTCTTTAGACGTGCCTCACTAAGGCAGCTCTAATGAGTACCCATGATCTATGTTTTTAAAGCAGATAGAGGAAAAACAAAATATACCCTTGGAAACCCCATGTTTTGCTGCATAAAGTTGGGATTATAAGGGAGCTCAATACATGAACTTGTTAACTTGATCATTGTCTAAATTTGTCTATATAATGTACAAACCTGAGTTTAGAGAAAAGTGGGATTTGCGGGGTTATTCATCACTTTCCTTGTTACTGCTTAGAAACACACTCAGGGTTACTACTAGTATTATTTTTGGAGCATAAATATAAAAACTTGTAAAAGTTCCAGTGAAAAACTGTCATCCATAGAGCTGTTAGAAATGGCATAATGTTGCATAAGCATGGCATTTTACCATTGTTCTGTTGTTTAGGATGATTTCAGGAGGAATGCTAGGAAGGCAATTCTTTTAAAATGAATATATTTTTATATCTTTTATCACTAGGTCTGTTCGAAAAGGAAATAAATTGCTCCTAAGCAGCAAATTTTTAAATTCCTTGAACACTTGTCCTGCTGAATGAATCAATTTAAACACACCCATTTCTGAGAATCCACCAATGAAATTACTTGGTATGTTCAAAAACTGCATGACAATGTAGATTCTGATTAAGCCACATTACGATAACACACCCATGCGACAGAGTGCATTTTTCACATCTGTAAATGGATGAAAATCCTTGACATTTTTCTTATTTATACTGCAAACATAGGCTGTGGGTGCTCGTTAGAACCGCCTCCATGAGCCTCTATGAGGCGGTTCTAACGAGTACCCACAACCTATGTCTATGAGCAGAAATAAGGAAAATAATGCATACCCCCCATAAACCCCAGTTTTCTCTATACAATGTGGAATGTAAGGGGGTGTTCATTTCACGGACTTGTTAGGGTGATGATCTGATCTGGATCTACACTATTTGAAAAGGTAGAGGTTGTCATGTTCAGGAGGATAAGGGATAATAGTAGACCCCTTTTCAGAAAGGTTCAGTTCGCAGAAAACAAATGAAAGTTGTGTCCCTTGTGAAATAATGGCAGACTGTTAAAGTTTTATTCTCTAAATATCATCACGAAAACATGCCATTATAATTTTGACACCCTTGAACCCCACTTTTATATAGTAAAACTGGGGTTTACAGGGGTAAACCTTATTTTTCTTATTTCTACTCTAAAGTATAGATTTTGGGAACTCGTTAGGATGAGGCAGTTCTAATGAGTACCCACAATTTATATTTTGAGCAGAAATAAGAAAAATGTCACAATTTTTCATCTTAAAATTTTAGTTTTTTCGATGGTAAAGTTTACAATGTATTTGTACAGGTGTGTTTTCGTAATGAATACAAAGTTTTGGTTGTTAATTATCCCCTCGCAACACCATTGCGAATGGGGATATAGAATCGGTGCCGTGAGTCCGTGTGTTAGTGTGTGTGTGTGTGTGTCTGTCCGGAACCTTGTGAGCAGGATAGAAGACACAGTATTCATCATAGAAGCATCAAACCTTCCACAAATGTTCACCATGTACAGAGGATGAACCTTATTGAATTTCAAGGTCAGGGGTCAAAGGTCAAGGTCACAATGGACTTGACCTTGAAAACCTTGTGAGCAGGATAGACGACACAGTATTCATCGTAGAAGCATCAAACCTTCCACAAATGTTCACCATGTACAGAGGATGAACCTTATTGAATTTCAAGGTCAGGGGTCAAAGGTCAAGGTCACAATGGACTTGACCTTGAAAACCTTGTGAGCAGGATAGACGACACAGTATTCATCGTAGAAGCATCAAACCTTCCACAAATGTTCACCATGTACAGAGGATGAACCCTATTGAATTTCAAGGTCAGGGGTCAAAGGTCAAGGTCACAATGGACTTGACCTTGAAAACCTTGTGAGCAGGATAGACGACACAGTATTCATCGTAGAAACATCAAACCTTCCACAAATGTTCACCATGTACAGAGGATGAACCCTATTGAATTTCAAGGTCAGGGGTCAAAGGTCAAGGTCACAATGGACTTGACCTTGAAAACCTTGTGAGCAGGATAGAAGACACAGTATTCATCGTAGAAGCATCAAACCTTCCACAAATGTTCACCATATACAGAGGATGAACCCTATTGAATTTCAAGGTCAGGGGTCAAAGGTCAAGGTCACAATGGACTTGACCTTGAAAACCTTGTGAGCAGGATAGAAGACACAGTATTCATCGTAGAAGCATCAAACCTTCCACAAATGTTCACCATGTACAGAGGATGAACCCTATTGAATTTCAAGGTCAGGGGTCAAAGGTCAAGGTCACAATGGACTTGACCTTGAAAACCTTGTGAGCAGGATAGACGACACAGTATTCACCGTAGAAGCATCAAACCTTCCACAAATGTTCACCATGTACAGAGGATGAACCCTATTGAATTTCAAGGTCAAAGGTCAAGGTCACAATGGTCTAACATATTCAGATTGGATTTTCATGTTAATGAATGGTATGCAGTTGCGAGGGGATGCTACGCTTGTTTATTATGTTGCTGATAGCACTGATATTGCTCCTGTATTGACACAGTAGTGTCACATATGGATAGTGACCAAACTGCAGTCTGATCAGGATCTTCACCGTTTATCAGTACTGTCTGAACTATTACAGTCCCTGTTCTTTGTTTACAGTATTGTTATTTATAGAGTAGTTGTGATCATAATGGTTGTTTCATGTTACTGCAGTCTGATCAGGATCTTCACCTTTTATCAGTACTGACTGAACTATTACAGTTTCTGTTCTTTGTTTACAGTATTTTTATTTATAGAGTAGCTTTGATCATAGTGGTTGTGTTTGATTGTTACCATGTTTTCTTTCTAATGTATCTATCTGTGCCATATAATAAATCTTGAACTTTTTTCCACAAAAGCATAATAATTGATATGGAAATTGGATGTTTAGCCTGTCTACAACTTCAGCTTCCAAAGGATAAGCCTTTTATATAGCTGGTGTTAAGGGAAAATTTGGCAGCAGTAAAAAGTCTCCCTGCCCTTCATCATGGGGTAGTTTTTGTCCTTTTGGATCATTGATTCCATTGTGAAATTTTGAATATATTTGAGGGTCACTGATGAAGCCTAATTGGCCATAAATAGCTAATATAGCCCAGAAAAACTTGTATACTCCATATTTTTCATTTCTATGGTGTATTCCTTGCTTCCAAAGGATAACCCCTTTACAGAACATATTCAGCAGACTGCAAAATCTAGCACTCCGTTAGAATTACACTGAATGGTATGTATATGTATGCTATGGCAAACTTCACCTTCCCTCAATGTAAAGTGGAGTCTCAATGGATTATCTGATGAATTGTTTGTTTGTCTGTTTGTGTTTGCATTTAAAGGCGCAGTCAACACTATTTAGGTCATTTGTGAGCTGGTCAGTTTACCTATCCACATTATCTGGGCAGGCTTATACGTAAGCGGGTAACCAATACAATGCACATTCTTTTGCCAGAAACTGACAACTCAGCTGATGAATTGTAAGATGTGAGCTAGTGCACAACAAAACCTACATTAAGGCTTGTGTGACCAGCAAAGGCTCAGATCAGACTGCGCATTCCCGCAGTCTGATCAGAGTCTTTCCTGATCACATCATCACATGAACAAGTCTGTGAAATGAACACCCCCCTAAACCCCACTTTATATAGAGAAAACTGGGGTTTACAGGGGAATACATTATTTTTCTTATTTCTATTCCAATACATAGGTTGTGGGTACTCGTTAGAACCGCCTTGATGAGACGGTTCTAACAAGCACCCACAATCTATGTTTGAGGCATTAGTGAGAAAATTATCACAAATTTTCATCAGAAAAATAGCCGTTTTGAGCTATGGAAGAATGCATTATGTCTCATGGATGTGTACCTTCTATAGCCTGCTGGCTATTCTTAGCGAGTAAATGAGCAGACTGATCCGGGTATTTGAAGGTTGCACGTCTTTCTGAAGGTTTTGATGTGTGCTGGCTCATAAGCAAAACCTATAAGACCTGTGCAATCAGGGAAGATTGAGATCAGTCTGTACAGCCACTACTAGAAGTAAATGGTTTTGCTTAACTCTCCGGGTAGCCTGGCAGATTTAGAAGACTGTGTGGATTATCAAGCTGATCTGAGTTTTCACTGGTTACACAAGTCTTAATGTAGGTTTTGCTTGTAATACACCACAGCCTTATCATAACATGGTTGTTATAACACGGTTTCCAGATTGATAAAAAAAAAAAATGTATAGATTATATAGAAAAATGACCATAACTATATAATCTAAGCATTTTTGGTTGGATATAACGTGGTTGTTTAACTGACACAGTTTCTTCTTTGAACCCCATTAATAGTGTTATAAATAGGTTGTGATGTATGTTAGTACAAATAGGGTACACCACGTGACTGGGCCAATGTACTGCAAAATGTTGTATAGAGTAAGTTCCTTATTATGAGGCAAAGCTAATATTTTGATCAATGAAAAGCATACTGGCTCAGCAATAGCAACAAGTTGAAATGCAGGTACCAAAATAGGCATCTTCAATCCCAAAACTACGCATTTATGTGCAAAGGAAATGCAGTTGTTTTTAAACAGCAATCTCAGCTGGGTGGGTCTAGACCGTTGGTACCTTAGGAATTATGGTAAACTTTGCAATAGCTGGGGCCTAAATAGGCCTCTGAATTTCACACTAATCCATTAACTTTATTAAACTGGAAACCCCAAAATGGGTAGTGGCACACAGTGCAGGCCCAAATCAGATGCCACAGAATGCGGCATCTGATCAGAGCAAAAATATTCAGCCATTTTTCAAATAAATTTTGAAGAAAACACAACCTGATACCCCTAAATCTAGAAATGGTCTTTTGCTTTGTTTAAGATGTACAAAATGGGTTAAAGTCTGAGCCCACCCATGAGAAAAAATGTCCTCAACATTTTTAGCTCACCTGACCGAAAGTCATGGTGAGCTTTTGTGACTGTCAGATGTCCGGCGTCGTCGTTCGTCATGCGTGCTTAAACTTCTCTTGTTAACACTCTAGAGTCCACAGTTTTGATCCAATCATCATCAAACTTGTTCAGAATGATCATCATGACAATATGTCGGCCAAGTACGAATATGGGTCATGTTGGGTAAAAAAAAAGTAGGTCACCAGGTCAAATCAAAGGAAAACCTTGTTAACACTCTAGAGGCCACAATTATGGTCCAATCATCCTCAAACTGGCTCAGGATGATCATCTTGATAATATCTCGGTCAGATTCGAATATGGGTCATGTCGGGTCAAAAAAGTAGGTCAGTAGGTCAAACCACAGAAAACCCTTGTTAGCACTCTAGAGGCCACAGTTTTGGTCCAATCATCCTCAAACTTGCTCAGAATGATCATCCTGACAATATCTCGGTCAAGTTTGAATATTGGTCATGTCAGGTCAAAAAGTAGGTCAGTAGGTCTAATCATAGAAAAACCTTGTTAACACTAGAGGCCACAGTTTTTTTCCAATCATCCTCAAACTTGCTCAAAATGATCATCCTGACAATATCTTGGTCAAGTTTGAATATGTGTCATGTTGGGTCAAAAACTAGGAAAAACCTTGTTAACACTCTACACAGTTTTGGTCAGATCATCATCAGACTTGCTCAGAATGATCATCTCTACAATATCTAGGTCAAATTCGAATATGGGTCATGTTGGGTCAAAAGGAGGTCAAATCATAGAAAAATCTTGTTTACACTCTAGTCTGTAGTCTATTTCTTCTTCTCTGTCTTCTTCTTCTTCCTCATTGTCATCTAATTTTTAGCTCACCTGAGCAAAGCTCAAGGTGAGCTTTTGTGATCACCTTTTGTCCGTCGTATGTGCATCATGCGACGTGCGTCATGCGTCGTCAAGATTTACCTTCTTCATCCTCTTGAGACCACAATTTTGCTTCAATCTTCATGAAACTTTACTAGAATGTTTGTCTGGATGATATCTGGGTCAAATTGCAATATGGGTTTTGACAGGTCAAAAAGTAGATCAGTAAGTCAAATCATAGAAAAACCTTGTTAACACTCTAAAGGCCACAGTTTTGGTCCAAGCATCCTCAAACTTGCTCAGAATGATCATCTTGACAATGTCTCAGTCAGGTTCTAATATGGGTCATGTGGGGTCAAAAAGTAGGTCAATAGGTCAAACCATAGAAAAACCTTGTTAACACTCTAGAGGCCACAGTTTCGGTCCAATCATCATCAAACTTGTTCAGAATGATCATCCTGACAATGTCTCAGTCAAGTTCTAATATGGGTCATATGGGGTCAAAAAGTAGGTCAATAGGTCAAACCATAGAAAAACCTTGTTAACACTAGAAGCCACAGTTTTGGTCCAATCATCATCAAACTTGCTCAGAATGATCATCCTGACAATATCTAGGTCATGTTCGAATATGGGTCATGTGGGGTCAAAAAGTATGTCAGTCCTTCCCCCGCCCCACTCCCTTTGTCACCATTGTTATTTAGACTGAGCGTGTTCATCTCCGTCTGGTGCACCAGGACCTGACCCTCAATGTCCACAAGTTGCCCAAATAGTGACATACAAGTCAGCTTTGTATTGTAAAAAGGGATGGCTTCTTCCTAAAAAAAGAAAACAATTTTGAAGGAATGTTCCATGAGTGACACTCTGACAATTTGCCACTGAACATGATAGCCATCAGAAAATTAAAGTGTAACACTTAAAATGATAGCTAGATTGATTTTGAAAGGTTCCTTGAGTCACTGTCAGTCAAAATTGCTTTTACCCTCCACTCCACCTTATATTACCTACCATAAGGATCAGGTGAGAGATCCAGGGCCATTATGGCCCTCTTGTTCACTTTGTGTTTTTAAATGCGCATGATAAGCTAGAGCCATGACTCTGGCACAAAGCTACCTCTGACTGTCTCCTTTAACTGTTTGCAAAAGCAAACACTCAGGACAGACTGCAGCGCAGTCTTACCCGAGTCTTTGCTGGTAGACTAGGCAATAAATGGAGGATTATAGGAGTTTTCATGTATTATTGAATTTGTTAAACAAATTTAGGAAAAGATGTAAAATGTGAGGCTCGCTTTTCCTCAATGAGTTTAATAAATTTAATAATACATGAACACAAATGCAAGATTCTATTTATCATATGACATTTAAAATGCCTTTTATTCATGATTTTTAAACAAAAATGTGAACATTCCACCATAAATAAATTTAACGTCATTAAGGACGTAGTACATGTAACATTACGGAGCGTATCTAACTATTTTGCATATTTAATCCACTAGTGGATTACATATTTATTACATGATGTTATTGCATTCTCAGGCGCCACGCCATATGATAAATAATCTTTTGTCATACCATGCATAAAGAAAATATAACACAATTGTTCTGATCTGAAGCAGTAACCAAGCTGACACAACAGTGACAATTATTATATCCAAACAAAAGAGTACAGATTATATAGGAAACTGACCATTTATGGACATTTTTCTATATAATCTGTACATTTTTGGAGTCCATCTTTAAACCCTGTTATATCCAGAATCATGAACATTCGTATAAAGAGGATAAAGAAGTTTTAGTGTAAAATGTTAAGAAAAAAATGCACTGATGGATGGATGGATAGGTGACTGGATGGTTAGACGGGTCAATGAGTGGATGTATGGGTGGGTGGCTGGATGGTGAGATGGAAACATGAGTGGATGGATGAGTGGATGCAAGGATGTATAGGCACTAACATGCAGAATATGAGTTGTAACAAGCAAAATGGTGTCTTCAGACGTGTAGCGCAAAGACTCGGATCATCCTGCCAGTCGAAGCTTTGAGAAATTGATTGTGCTGCATGGTGCCATCCCAGGCAAAGAGGTGCAAGTCGGACCGTCCATGCTTATAAACACTATTGGCAGGGCTTGAGATGTCAGTTGATCTCAATGTTGGGTAAAAGTCCCACAAAATTAGAACCAACATCTCCAAAATGACCTATACAGTGTTGATGGGGACGTTAAACCTCAAATCAAACAAAAACAAACAAGAATCGCCTCCCTGATGCCAACCTACCTTTTAAAGATAAAATCAGGAAAACATTAAAAATATCTAAACATACCGATATCTGAAGTTTGTTTGAATTGAGGTGTTACGTCCTTGCCAACACTATTGTCATTTTGGAGACTTGCTTCTAATTTGGTGGGACTTTACCCGATTTTGGGATGAAATGACATCTCAAAGCCTGCCACCCAAACAAACCAAAGGGATTATATGTAGGGACAGTCCAACACATCACTTTGCCTGGACATACTTAGACCCGCCAAGTGGTTAACCAGTACTCACTTGCTGTCAGTTTCAGCTCTGCTTGGAAGCATCATACAGCCCAGTCTATTTCTCCAAGCCCTGATGGTCAGGGGCCTGAAGCTATTGGAAAAACTTTTCACAGACTCAAGAGCCAGTTTGAATTAGCCCTGGGGCCAGTTGTTCAAAGTATCGTTAGCTTAACGAGCTCGTTAGCGATCATATTGTTAACTGTTCTAGCAAGTACAATATTGAAAATTTTGGCATTTTTGCTGAAAAAATGTGAGCAGCTTTTGCATCCGCAAAAGCTGCTCACATTTTTTCAGCAAAAATTTCAACATATTTGCCATATTTAATGATCAAAGTTTTAACGATACGTTAACTAACGACGTCGTTAGTTTTGAACAACTGGCCCCAGGTCTATAAGCTATCCATGTTTGAGTTATTGCAGTTTCATTATTCAATACTCAGGCAATATTTGGAACCACTGCCCTGGATTTTTTTTTCTGTTTACTTTTCCACTTCAGGTACCTGAAAACTGCAAACTGCACGCTTGCAGTTGTCATGACCAGTTTACTTATGACCTTTTCAACAAGGTTTCAATCATGGCTACAAAGCAAATAGGCAGATTACAATACTGTTACATCCATTGTTTTAAGCTAATATTTCATTTGTTATGTTTTATTTTTGTTGACAAAAGCATATTCTATGTGCCATGTTCATCTAACATTCTACAAGTCCTGTTGATGTTTGTTATTTTTTATTTTTGTAGATTTAGTGATATAATGAGGGAACAGATTTCTTCTATTGTTTTACTTTGGATATTAACCCTTATCTTGCTGAATATTCATTTAAGCCACACCCATTTCTGTCTATCAGCCAATCAAATTACTTGATGTAATTTATTCTACAAATTCATAAACTGAATGCCAACCAGTGTAGATCCTGATCAGATGGCTTCAGAAGCCATCTGATCTGGATCTACACTCTTTGCAAAGATAGGGGTTGTCGTGAACAGCAAGATGAGGGTTAATTGAGTGTTTAAATTTTTAGTACATAAACCAGTGAGAACAGGTTGGTTTTGTTGTTCTTCCATAACCTTTGAATCTTTGATCCATGTTTCCAATAGAGAAATCTTACCATAGAGTATCTGTTAAAAACAGAAATATCGTAATGAATTATTGGGACAGACAAGCTTTAGTAAACAGTGCAGACCCAGATCAGACTGCTCCTAATTTAGTAGTCTGATCAGGATCTTTCCATCTGCTCCTCGTGGACCCCTTGCTCGATTGTGAAACAAAGTTAAAATCTTACAGCAAGTCCTCAAAGTGTCCAGGGACCAGTTGTTTAAAACTAACGATGTCGTTAGTTAACGTATCGTTAAATTTTTGATCATTAAATATGGCAAATATGCTGAATTTTTTGCTGAAAAAATGTGAGCAGCTTTTGCGGACGCAAAAGCTGCTCACATTTTTTCAGCAAAAATACCAAAATTTACGATATTGTACTTGCTAGAAGAGTTAACAATATGACCACTAACGAGCTCGTTAAGCTAACGATGCTTTGAACAACTGGCCCCAGATCTTTAGGATTTTTACAGTACATGTATAGTAGCCTCCCTGGTGTAGTGGTTATGCTGCTAGCCTTGTCAACCAGGGATTGTAGGATCGATCCTTGGCTTCTCGAGACTTTCGGATGAGTCTTTAAACCAAGGTCCCGTCTCCGTATGACCTTAGCTGTTGGTGAGATGTAAAACACACTCACTCACGGTACATGTATACCTGAAACAAAAGTTAGCCACCAGGGCCCAGTTGTTCAAAGCATCGTTAGCTTAACGAGCTCGTTAGTGGTCATATTGTTAACTCTTCTAGCAAGTGCAATATAAAAATTTTTGGTATTTTTGCTAAAAAATGTGAGCAGCTTTTGCATCCGCAAAAGCTGCTCACATTTTTTCGGCAAAAATTTTAGAATAATTGCCATATTTGATGATCAAAGTTTTAACGATACGTTAACTAACGATGTCGTTAGTTTTGAACAACTGGCCCCAGATTTTCCTTTGGAAATCATGGAAATCAGAGTTGTAACCGTTTCAGTTGTATGGACTGGTACAGATACATAGATACCTGTTGCAAACTGTAGATCCAGATGAGATGGCTCGTAATTAGCCTTCTCATCAGGATATATACTGCTTGCCATCTTGTTAATGATTACTGACAAAACTCCTTATTTAGTAGAATGGACTTGTCCAAATTAAAAGATGATATAGTCTACTCCTGAAACTCAGAGGTGAAAGGGTTGAGGAGTTGGAATCTTTAGGAGGCCGTAACTATCTTTACCTTATTTACCCTATGTATTTGGGTAGATAGGCCTGAACACACAGGATAAACAGAGACAAGACGTTGCAGAATGTGGCATCTCATCAGGGTCTACACTGACATTCACCCAGCTATTTTTATACACCCCAACCCCCATCCCCGCAAACGAAGTTTAAGGGGGTATACTGTTTTCACGTCCGTCTGACCGTCTGTCCGTAACACTGGTTTTCCCTGCATATCTTGCTTAATAGTTTACAGAATCTTATCATTTTTGCATAAATCTTGATATTGATGAGATGCTGCTGCTTCATGAAGATAAAGTTATTCCCCTTTGCAATTATTGAAAACTTGTCCGTGACACTTGATTTTCCTGTATATCTTGCTTAATAATTTTAATAACTTTTGTATTTATTGTTCTACATTAATGAAACTTATATCACACTTGGTGCCTGAGGTAAGGAATCTGTTGTAGTAAAATATTTATCAAGGGCCCATAACTCTTGGAGTTATGTCCCTAGATAGGTTTTCATTTAACACAGCCATTTTTTGAGGTCTAATAATGTTAGTGTATAGGGACAGTTTTAGGTTGATCGTTTTGAAACTTTGCAGGTGTTTTCATATAGGTCTGAAGATGTGCATATGGTTTTTTCATACTCCTAAAATTATTTCTTTCACTTTTTTCGTCTTTATAAACTTAGCCATTTTTTTAGGTCTAATAATGTTAAAGTGTACAGGGAGTGGGTACCTTGTTAGCACAACTCCTCTCACAGTTTTAGGATGATCGTTCTGAAACTTTGCAGGTGTTTTCATATAGGTCTGAAGATGTGCATGTGTTTTCTTTCATACTCCTAAAATTGTTTCTTTCACTTTTTTCGGCCTTTTTAACTTAGCCATTTTCTGATGTCTAATAATGTTAAAGTGTATAGGGAGTGGCTGCAAGTTCTGGGTGCACAAGAAATTCAGTGGCTCAAACGCTTGATAGAGGACCCTGATTACAGGTATAAACGGTGCCAAGGAACTGCACGCCCCTTAGATGGCAGACCACAGAGGGAAGTCCAAGTCGGATCCGACAAGCTGGAGGTTGTAGCTTCCTTTTGCTACCTAGGTGATGTGCTCTCTGCAGTGGGTGGTTGCGACCTTTCAACTACATCACGTGTGAAAACAGCCTGGAAGAAATTCAAGGAGTTGCTACCAGTTCTCTCTTCCTGCCACCTCTCATTCAAGACACGTGGCTGTGTGTATAGCTCTTGTGTGCGGAGCACAATGCTCCATGCCAGTGAGACATGGCCTTTGACAAAGCCAAACCTCCAACGTCTACAGCGAAATGCCAGGGCAATGATCAGACAGATCTGCAATGTCAAGCCACAGGACACTGTCACCATCAGGTCCAGTGAGTTACTTGAGCGTCTTGGCATTGAGGACCTGGACCTCATCCTGAAAGAGAGAAGGCTTTGCTGGTATGGACATGCGGAACGCTCCAACGGTGCAGTCAAGAGTGCCTGTGACATACAGGTAGGTGGAAAACGGGGGCCTGGAAGGCCCAAGATGACCTGGAAGCAGCTAACAGAAATAGATTGCAGAGAATGGAAGCTCTCTGCTATCGATCCTCATGATAGACAAGCCTGGAGATCTGGTGTAAGATCTGCCATGCGTGCAGCAAGCCAGCTACCTGGAAGGGGGCCACTTATGTGGACGTTGCCCCTGTACCTGCACGTTAATAAAAAAATCTGTTGATGATGATGATGGTACCTTGTTAGCGCAACTCCTCTCACAGTTTTAGGGTGATCGTTTTGAAACTTTGTAGGTGTTTTTATATAGGTCTTAAGATGTGCATGTGGTTTTTTAATACTCCTAAAATTATTTCTTTCGTTTTTTTTCTGTCTTTTTTAACTTAGCTATTTTTTTAGGTCTAATAATGTTAAAGTGTATATGGAGTGGGTACCTTGTTAGCGCAACTCCTCTCACAGTTTTAGGTTGATCCTTTTGAAACTTTGCAGGTGATTTCATATAGGTCTGAAGATGTGCATGTGGTTTTTTCATACTCCTAAAATTATTTCTTTCACTTTTTTAACTTAGCCATTTTTGAGGTCTAATAATGTTAAAGTGTATAGGGAGTGGGTACCTTGTTAGCGGGAAGTTGAACAGATGCTTAAAACTCATCATATAGATTTTGTGTTTCAATTTTGGGCCAAGTTGCCGGCTATGAGTTCAACTTTCTTTTAACATGTCTGCTCTTTTTTATTATTAGCTCACCTGAGCCGAAGGCTCATTGGTGAGCTGATAGTATGGCCAGGCAAAAATTGTGTGTGTGTGTGTGTGTGTTCACATTTTCAAACGTCTTCTCTCAGGAACCGCTGGGCCGATTGTAGTCAAATTTCATGTGGAGGCTCCATGGGGTGGGGGAACGAAAGTTTGCATTTTTGGTCTAGGTCACATGACCAAGATGGCCGCCATGCCCATATATGGTAAAAACCCTTCGAAAATCTTCTCCTCCGGAACCACTGGGCCGATTTGCATGAAACTTGGCATGTAGCACCTGGGACATGGGCCCATCATAAATTGCATAAATGGTGTCCCTGGGATGACCTTGACCTATTTTACGCCAAGGTTAAATTTGGTAACATGGGCATTTGTATGGGAAAAAGTAGAAATGTCTGATATCTTGCAAACTGTTACAAATAATGCCACTAAACCATATATATTCTTATTCCTTATGATGAGGCGCATTTAGTGACGTGGATTTTGGAACCCTGGGCCCCCCCGGGGGGGCATGCCCCACCCCCTTTTTGGCACAAAATGCTTAATATCTCCAAAACAGCTAAGATCCCGACCCATAAACCATATATATTCTTGTTCCTTAAGGCGCATTCAGTGACATGGACCTTTGGACCTTTGGGTACCGGGGTTCCCCGGGGGGGGCATGCCCCACCCCTATTTTGCACAAAATGCTTAATATCTCGGAAACGGTTAAGATCCCGACCCATAAACCATATATACTCTTGTTCCTTATGATGAGACCCATTCAGTGACATGGACTTTTGGACCATGGGGTACCAGGGGTCCGGGGGGGGGGCATGCCCCACCCCTTTTTTTTGCACAAAATGCTTAATATCTCGGAAACGGTTAAGATCTCTATCCATGAACCATATATATTCTTGTTCCTGATCATAAGGCGCATTAAGTGACATGAACCTTTGGACCCGGGGGTCCCAGGGGGGCATGCCCCACCCCCTTTTTTGCATTAAATGCTTAATATCTCGGAAACGGTTAAGATCCCCACCCATAAACCATATATACTCTTGTTCTTTATGATGAGGCGCATTCAGTGACATGGACCTTTGGACCCTGGGGTACCAGGGGTCCGGGGGGGGGGGGGGGGCATGCCCCTCCCCTTTTTTGCTCAAAATGCTTAATATCTCGGAAAAGGTTAAGATCCCCACCCACAAACCATATATATTCTTGTTCCTTATGATAAGGCGCATTCAGTGACATGGACCTTTGGACCCGGGGGGTCCCTGGGTAAGGGAGGGGGGCATGCCTAACCCCCTTTTTTCCACAAAATGCTTAATATCTCGGAAACGGTTAAGATCCCCACCCATAAACCATATATATTCTTGTCGCATTCAGTGTAATGGACTGTTGGACCTACGGTTCCAGTGGGGGGGGGGGGGGGGCTGGGGGCCAACTCCCTTTATTGCATTGAATGCTTAATATCTCGGAAACAGTTGAGATCCCCACCCAGTTACACAGACCTTCGGTCCCTCTTGGCCAAAGATCACATATTAAAGTCTTTGAGGACTTCCTCAGAAAAGTCAGGTGAGCGATTCAGGACCAATGGTCCTCTGGTTGACCATTGTCATGCGGAGGGTATGTAATAAGCAGTGTTTATTCACTTTTTTCATTAGACACTACATTGGGTAGTAAATTGTACTTGTTCAAAGTTTAAAACCAGTATGGTAAGGAGTTGAGGTGTCTGAATATTTCGGGTAAATATGGAAGTTAACCATATGCCCTAAAATTACTGGGGAAAGGGCTATAAAAGCCAGTTTGGTAGTCACATTCATACAAGGCTGACATTTTTAGCTTGCCTGGACAAAGTCCAGGAGGAGCTATTGCACTACCCCCCGTGTAAGTGTCTGCCTTTGCATTGGTCTGGTAATCGGTGTTTGGTTCCACATTTGCCTTAAAGCTTTTTAAGAGCTCGTAATTTCCACACCATATAATGGATTTGTTTCATGGTATGATAATAGATATAGGTCCAAAGTTATATTCAGCAATATGCCCGTCCATACCTGTGACCTAAACATCAAGTTCACAGTCTTAGAAATTTTTAATGTTGCCAATGACCTCATGGTCAAGGTCAGAGACTTAGAAATTTTTAGTTTAAGTTTATTTTAAGAACTCATAGTTTCCAAACCATATCATGGGTCTGGTTCATATTTGGTTTGATGATAGATAAAGGTCAACTGGTTTATTCAGCAATGCTTCCACCTGTGCCTCTGACCTCAAGGACACTTCCAGGTGAGCTATGCTGTCTGATGACAGCTCTTGCCTATTATGTTTTAAGAACTCGTGTTTTCTTCAAACATTGTGGCTGTTTATGTCTACCGCCACCCCAGCCCTCCACCAGAGGTGAGTGGAGGCATATTATTTATGTGTTAATCTTGCTAGCATCTGTGCTGTTTAACACATCATTGATGTTACGAGATGATTGTTTCTAATGCACATGATGCCTCTTGAACATGTTGAACAAATTTGCATAAAATGCTAGTGATATGCCTTCAATAAGTTCAGAGTTTTATGATTCTTGAACTAGGTTTCAAGGTCATCACTCATGAAAAATCTCAAATTTAATCCAAATTAAACTTGTCAAGTGCACAATATTCATCGAATGTGGTGAATTTTTATCTGTTTTGCATGGATAACACATGACATAGGCTTTATTTGGTTATATATGTTAGATAAACTGCTTTCTATCATTGCCAATTAACTGGAATCTTTTGATGAAAATTGGTGACACTTTATCACCATATTCTCCCTAAATATTGAGACCTTTCAAAATCTTTCCATCTTTTTTCTAAAATTTGAGCAAGTACAATTTACAACCAGACGATGTGTCTAAAAACAGCTGGATAAGTGGCAAACAGTATAGACCCTGATGAGATGCATTCTGCAGCATCTCATCTGGGTCTACACTGTTTGCTCAGGCCTATCTGTAAAAATACATAGGGTAAATATGGTACTGAATTTAAGGGGCACTGGCAAACAGTACAGGTCCCGATCATGGCAATCATTGTTTGCAAAAAGTCCAGTCATTTTCCAAATACATTTCTATTTACAATAACTCAACCTACCACCCCCAGAAGCCTCCGTGGTGTAGCGGATCTAGAAGCCTCCGTGGTGTAGTGGATAAGCTACTCGCCTCATTAACAAGGACTCTCCACATTTTTTGGATGCGTCTTTAAACCCATATGGCCTTAGCTGTTGGTGGGCTGTAAAACTAAAAACACGTACCTGCCATCCCTAAATTGGAATATGATTCCTTTTACCATAATTTATTAATTGATTATCCTGTATTGTTCCAAAGTCATCCATATTAACACTGAGATCAAAAATCAATTATCATGTTTCTAGTGGTTTCAATTAATAAAACTGTCATTAATCAAGTAATTCCGTATTGGCAAAGCTACAGATTCTTGGTCTGCTGTATTGGCCTCGGCCTTTGGCCTCGTGTCAATACAGCAGACCTCGGACCTGTAACTGGGCCAATACGAAATTACTTGATAAATAAGATAATAATATTAAGAAGTGAATGAACACTATGTCACAGTGTTTTCTTTTATGGCTCCAAAAATGACATTGTGACCCTTATCCCACTGCATAAATTGATTTAGCCTCACCCATTTGCATTTCAACCAGTCAAATTACTGTACTTGATGTAATTAATTCATTAAAATTTGCAAAGTGAATGTCAAACATTGTAGATCCTGATCAGAAGCCATCTGATCTGGATCTAAACTGTTTGCAAAGATAGGGGTTGTGGTGGATAAGGGTAGTAACTGTCCTTTTGGCTTTCCGCTATTGATGTTTCCATTAGGTCTGTTGTTTCATGTTTGTGCTTCTTTCCCTTTGGTGTCTCTGATGGGAGCTGTGGGTTGATTGTATCGATTCCTGATCATTGCCTTCACTTCTATTTAATGTTAATATGACATGTGACATTTTCTTCTTGTTTATTCGTGCTTGTTAATACCAACTCAGCTGGTTCTAGTGAGCACCTACAGTCTATGTTTTGAACAAAAATAGAGGAAAATAATGTATGCTCTTATAAACCATATTTTCCTGTATAAAGTTGGGTTTAAAGGGTGTTTGAGAAGTCTCCGTGGTGTAGTGGTTATGTTACTCTCCTTGTAAACCAGGGGGCGCAGGATCGATCCCCGGCTTCTCCAGACTTTCGGATGAGTCTTTAAACCGATGTCCCATCTCCGTATGACCTTAGCTGTTGGTGAGATGTAAAAGTCAAACACTCACTCACTTTAAAGAGAGTACAAAACACTCACTCACTTTAAAGAGAGTACGAAATTGGTTGTTGATTCTAAGAACAACAACCAAGAAGAAAACATATTAAACAGTTGTCACTTCTTTCTTCCCCTGGTATTGTTTTGTTGAGGATGACAGCATATGGCTCCAACTTTGAGGGCATTGGCTCAATAGCTGTTTGCGTGTAAATGCACATGCATGCCTAACTGCATCATGTAATGAACATAATTGTAAATCTCACTTTATGTAGCAAAAAGTTGGCCTTAATAGGGTATACTGTATTTTTCTTTTTTTTTTATTAGCTCACCTGTCACGTAGTGACAAGGTGAGCTTTTGGGATCACTTTTTGTCCGTCGTCCGTCGTGCGTCCGTGCGTGCGTGCGTCCGTACGTGAGTGCGTCCGTAAACTTTTTCTTCAAACGACATCTCCTCCTAAACCACTGAACGGATTTTGACCAAACTTCACAGGAATGATCCTTAGGTGGTCCCCTTTCAAAGTTGTTCAAATGGTTCCGGTCCGTTGCACATATAGGTCACAGTAGCCAAAGTTAGATTTTTTTCACCGAAAGCTTAAAAAATCTTCTTCTCTGAAACCGCAAGCCCCAGGTCTTTGATATTTGGTATGAAGCTTCATCTAGTGGACCCCTACCAAGATTGTTCAAATTATAGTGCTGGGGCCAAAAATGCCCCCCGCACGGGGGCCCTTTGGTTTTACATGGGCTTATATAGGGAAAATCTTTAAAAATCTTCTTCTCTGAAACCGCGAGGCCCAGGTCTTTGATATTTGGTATGAAGCTTTATCTAGTGGACCCCTACCAAGATTGTACAAATTATAGTACTGGAGCTCAAAATGCCCCCGCACGGGGGCCCTTTGGTTTTACATGTGCTTATATAGGGAAAATCTTGAAAAATATTCTTCTCTGAAACCGCAAGGCCCAGGTCTTTGATATGTGGTATGAAGCTTCATCTAGTGGACCCCTACCAAGATTGTTCAAATTATAGTGCTGGGGCCAAAAATGCCCCCGCACGGGGGCCCTTTGGTTTTACATGGGCTTATATAGGGAAAATCTTTAAAAATCTTCATCTCTGAAACCACAAGGCCCAGGTCTTTGATATTTGGTATGAAGCTTTATCTAGTGGACCCCTACCAAGATTGTTCAAATTATAGTGCTGGAGCTAAAAATGCCCCCGCACGGGGGCCCTTTGGTTTTACATGGGCTTATATTGGGAAAATTTTGAAAAATCTTCTTCTCTGAAACCGCAAGGCCCAGGTCTTTGATATTTGGTATGAAGCTTCATCTAGTGGACCCCTACCAAGATTGTTCAAATTATAGTGCTGGGGCCAAAAATACCCCCGCACCAGGGCTCTTTTGTTTTACATAGGCTTATATAGGGAAAATCTTTAAAAATCTTCTTCTCTGAAACCGCAAGGCCCAGGTCTTTGATATTTGGTATGAAGCTTCATCTAGTGGACCCCTACCAAGATTGTTCAAATTATAGTGCTGGAGCTCAAAATGCCCCCGCAAGGGGGCCCTTTGGTTTTACATGTGCTTATATAGGGAAAATCTTGAAAAATATTCTTCTCTGAAACCGCAAGGCCCAGGTCTTTGATATTTGGTATGAAGCTTCATCTAGTGGACCCCTACCAAGATTGTTCAAATTATAGTGCTGGGGCCAAAAATGCCCCCGCACGGGGGCCCTTTGGTTTTACATGGGCTTATATAGGGAAAATCTTGAAAAATCTTCTTCTCTGAAACCGCAAGGCCCAGGTCTTTGATATTTGGTATGAAGCTTTATCTAGTGGACCCCTACCAAGATTGTTCAAATTATAGTGCTGGAGCTAAAAATGCCCCCACACGGGGGCCCTTTGGTTTTACAGCGGCATATATAGGGAAAATCTTTAAAAATCTTCTTCTCTGAAACCGCATGGCCCAGGTCTTTGATATTTGGTATGAAGCTTCATCTAGTGGACCCCTACCAAGATTGTTCAAATTATAGTGCTGGGACCAAAAATTCCCCCGCACCAGGACCCTTTTGTTTTACATAGGCTTATATAGGGAAAATCTTTAAAAATCTTCTTCTCTGAAACCGCAAGGCCCAGGTCTTTGATATTTGGTATGAAGCTTCATCTAGTGGACCCCTACCAAGATTGTTCAAATTATAGTGCTGGAGCTCAAAATGCCCCCGCACGGGGGCCCTTTGGTTTTACATGGGCTTATATAGGGAAAATCTTGAAAAATCTTCTTCTCTGAAACCGCAAGGCCCAGGTCTTTGATATTTGGTATGAAGCTTCATCTAGTGGACCCCTACCAAGATTGTTCAAATTATAGTGCTTGGGCCAAAAATGCCCCCGCACCAGGGCCCTTTTGTTTTACATAGGCTTATATAGGAAAAATCTTGAAAAATCTTCTTCTCTGAAACTGCAAGGCCCAGGTCTTTGATATTTGGTATGAAGCTTCATCTTGTGGACCTCTACCAAGATTGTTCAAATTATAGCCCTGGGGCCAAAAATGCGCCCGCTCCGGGGCCCTTTGATTTTAGATAAACTTATATAGGGAAAATCTTGTTTTACATAGTCTATATGCAGGCTTAACCTTTAAAATCTTCTTCTCTGAAACCAGAAAGCCCAGGTCTTTCATATTCGATATAAAGCTTCATCTTGTGGACCTCTACCAAGATTGTTCAAATTATAGCCCTGGGGCCAAAATTGACCCTGCCCGGGTCCCACTTGTTATACATTGGATCAGGTGAGCGAACCAGGGCTCTCTGGGCCCTCTTGTTAAAAAAATACCAACTGTAGGTACTCATCAGACCCATTTTACTGAGGCAGTTGTAAAGGTCACGAGCTTCATTTGGAACAGATACTGTTAAACTTCAGTGGCTCTAACACACTTTGCTCGTTTACCATGTATAATTTGAACTCACTTTTGAGTCCCTAGAGAATTCATCCCATAGCTCAAAAAACCCATATATATACATGTAGGATAATTTAGGGATTTTTTTTTCTTATTTTATCTTGAAACAGGTATGCTGCGTGTACTCATTAGAATCGCCTCATTGAGGCGATTCTAATGAGTACACACAACCTACCGTTTTCTGACCATGATAACAAAACTATTTAATGAACACCCCTTTATAACCAACTTTTGAGAAATCAGGGGTTTACAGGGGTGTACATTATTTTTCTTAGTTTTGCTCCAAGACATAGATTGTTGGTGCTCGTTAGAGCCATTCAAACAAGCGCAAACATCCTATGTTTGAAGTAGAAATAAGAAAAATATTACAATTTTTCATCAGAAAAATAACCGTTTTGGAGATATGAAAGAATGCATTTTATCATATGACGTCGCGTCTGAGAGTGTAATAACGCCATGTAATAAATTTGATAATCCACTAGTGGATTAAATATGCAAATTAGTTAGGTACGCTGCGTAACATATGTACGACGTCCTTAACGACGTCACGTTTACTAATGGGGGAATATTGACGGTTTCGTTAAACAATCGGGAATAAAATGCGTTTTAAATGTCATATGATAAATAGAATTTTGCATTCGTGCTCATGTATTATTGAATTTATTAAACTCGTTGAAGAAAAGGGATAAAATGCTCGGCAAAGCCTCGCATTTTATCCTTTTTCCTCAAAATGTTTAATAAATTCAATAATACATGAACACTCATGTAAGATCCTCTATATGTCACACGGATAGTATATCATAATGATATAGAAGATGGAAACATTAGCAATGCCTCTTGATCCGACTAGTGGCTAGAACTACCACTGTCTCAAACAAATTTCTACAATCGCTAGCGTATTGGAGCCACTGACGTTCAATTCTATACCGTCAATTGTATACGGCAAGATAGGCCCTAAATATCTAAAAATTGCATCTGCAGTGAGGATACAGTGTACGCTAACCCAACCGACCCTGACTTTTTGTACCGACCCTGCAATTAGAAAAATAAAAAGATTTTCTTACCTACCGAACTTAATATTTTCCAGTACTTTTGACAAAAATTCATTAAACTGTCAAAATAGCTAAACTGGTACTTGAAACCTTGTTCTTTTTCTCCCTTGATGCTTTTAACCTGTTATTTCAATTTTTTCAGGTAATATAGGTAAAATTTAACCATTTTAAAGTGTTTTTTTTTTCTTTTTGCTTTTTTTCCATGGAATAAAATTTTGACAAAAATAAAAATGTTTTGCCACCTACCGACCCGTACATGTTTTCGGTATGTTAGTGGAA
The DNA here is from genome assembly GCA_963580285.1 of Lucinisca nassula. Lineage (NCBI taxonomy): Eukaryota > Metazoa > Mollusca > Bivalvia > Lucinida > Lucinidae > Lucinisca > Lucinisca nassula. Next base: position 119,103,039 of record OY757012.1, read on the forward strand.
ACACAGCTATTTTTTTTAGGCCTTAGACATAGCATTATTTCACATGGGTGTGCAATCTTGGTCACCGATGAGCTGAAACTAGCTAGTCTGGCCCAGAAGAAATTTGAACATTCCATGCATCACGAAAACACGCCTATATAATTTTTACCCGCTGGAACCCCACTTTTATACAGTAAAACTGGGGTTTACAAGGGTAAACCTTATTTTTCTTATTTCTGCTCTAAAATATAGATTGTGGGTACTTGTTAGAACCGCATCGATGAGGCGGTTCTAACGAGTACCGACAATCTATATTTGAGCAGAAATAAGAAAAAAATCACTAGTTTTCATCTTAATTTTTTATTTTTTTTTCAGAGGTAAAGTTTAAAATGTATTTGTGTAGGCATGTTTTCGTAATGGGTTTTCAATTCTTTGTTGTAGTCCTTGCTTTCACCCTTTTTATGCCCCCGCCATTCGAAGAATGGTGGAAAGGGCATATAGCGTTGCCCCTGTCCGTTCGTCCATCCTTGCGTCCGTGCCTCCGAAACTTAAACGCAGTCAATAACTTCCTTATTTCTTGATGGATTTTAAAATTACTCGGCAGAAATGTTAACCATCATGAGACGACGTGTCACGTGCAAAACCAAGGTCCGTACCTCCAAGGTCAAGGTCATACTTAGAGGTCAAAGGTAAAAGAAAAGGGTCCGAAACTTAAACGCAGTCAATAACTTCCTTATTTCTTGGTGGATTTTAAAATTACTCAGTAGAAATGTTAACCATCATGAGACGACGTGTCACATGCAAACCCCAGGTCCGTACCTCCAAGGTCAAGGTCATACTTAGAGGTCAAAGTTCAAAAAAAGGGTCCGAAACTTAAACACAGTCAATAACTTTCTTATTTCTGCATGGATTTTGAAATTACTTTGAAGAAATGTTAACCATCATGAGACGATGTGTCACGTGCAAACCCAGATCCGTACCTCCAAGGTCAAAGTCATACTTAGAGGTCAAAGATAAAAAAAATGGTCCGAAACTTAAACGCAGTCAATAACTTTCTTATCTCTGGATGGATTTTGAAATTACCTGGCAGAAATGTTGGCCATCATGAGACAATCTGCCTCACACAAAACCAAGGTCCTTACCTCCAAGGTCAAGATCATACTTAGAGGTCAAATGTGAAAAAGGGTCCAAAACTTAACACGGTCAATAACTTTCTATGGATGAATACGAACATAGTCATATTTTCAGGCGGGGGCATCCGTGTCCTGTGGACGCATTTCTAGTATAGAACATTTAATGTCACCACGGGATTATGTGGAAGCCATTAACCCATTTTGTACCGGAAACCCCTAAAGGGTTACCTTGGCAAACAGTGCAGGCCCAGACCAGACGCAGCAGCAGAAAACGGCGTCTGATCATGGCCAACACTGTTTGCAAAAAGTTCAACCATTTTCCAAATCAATTTTCCTGATACCCCCAAATTTTGAAATGAACTCTGCTATATAAGGAGGGAGATTCCATTTGGTACAAAAAGGGTTAAAAGTCTACCTGCCCTCCATCATAGTGTGGATTATATTTTCAAGTCCTTCAGGATCATTGATTCCAATGAGGGATTTTGAAAATATTTGAGAGTCACTGATGAGGCCTAATTTGCCAAAAGTAGCTGGTCTAGCCCAAACAAAACATGAACACTCTACACACACATGGCTGTGTTAGTGTTAAATGTGCAAGCCCAAATGTGAATAGCATGACTCTAGCGGAAGATTATAATTCAATTTGAAACTGATTTTTAATGAATCCACAAAATCCACATTCTGTGGGAGAAGTCAGTAATTTTAACACCTGCAGATTAGATATGGTATTTTGACACTTCAGTTTGCATCAAGTGCACAGAAATAACTTCTCAAATGGAAATCATCAATCATCATTAAAGCTTTGAGAATTATGTGGAACTTTACATTTCCAGCTTTAAATTTCTTTTTTGTTCCCCTTTTTTGTAGTGTACAAATACTAGTGAAATACATTAAGACTGAGCATCTGTTTTCTTAATGACATTCAGAGATTATTTTCTTCAAATTTATTCTGCAAAATTATCAGATTATATTATGCCTAATGTATTAACCCATTCAGTACCAGAAACCCCTAAAGGGGTAATTGGCAAACAGAACAGGCCAAGATCAGACGCCACAGAAGGCGCCGTCTGATCAGGGCCTCCACTGTTTACAAAAAGTCCAGCCATTTTCCAAGTAGATTTTGAAGAAAACACAACCCATCACCTCTAAATTTCGAAATGGACTCCTGCCATATATAAGGAGGAAGATTCCAAGTGGTACAAAAAGGGTTAAAGAAACTTTCAATGAGATGGGACTATCAAGCATTATGATAACACATTCATGCAACATGGCGCATTTTTTCACAACTCCAAAGTGGCTACTTTTTTGATAAAAATCCTTGATTTTTTTTTTAGCTCACCGGAGCACGAAATGCTCAAGCTAAGCTATTGTGATCACCCTATGTCGTATGTCCGTCGTGCGTTGTGCAACGTGCGTCACCAACATTTAGTTTGTTCACCTTCTGGAGGCCACAGTTTTACTTATATCTTCATGAAACTTTACCAGAATGTTTGCCCTTATGATATCAAGGTCGAGTTCCAATATGGGTCATGTCAGGTCAAAACCTAGGTCACTAGGTCATTTTTTTTAAACTTCGGACCTCTAGAAGCCAAAGTTATGCTTCAGTATTCATGAAACTTTACCAGAATGTTTGCCTTAATGCTATCAAAGTCAAGTTCATATATGTATCTTGTCTGGTGAAAAATTAGGTCACTAGGTCAAATTTCTTAAAAACCTTGTTCAACCTTTAGAGACCTAAGTTTTGCTTCAATCTTCATGGTTGCATTGATGATATCTTGGTCAAGTTCGAATATGGGTCATGTCAGGTCAAAACCTAGGTCACTAGCATATATTTCTTAAAAACCTTGTTCACCCTCTAGAGGCCTAATTTTTGCTCCATCTTCATGAAACTTTATCAAAATGTTTGCCTTAATGATATCTGATATGTAGGTTAAAAAACTAGGTCACTATGTCAAATTGCGTTAAAACCTTGTTCACCCTCTAGAGGCCACAATTTTGCTTCAATCTTCATGAAATTTTACCAGAATGTCTGCCTTAATGATGTGAAGGTCAATTTGGAATATGGGTCATGCCGGACGAAAACTAGGTCACTAGATCAAATTTCTTTAAAACCTTGTTCACCCTCTAGAGGCCAAAGTTTTGCTTCTCTCTTCATAAAACTTCACCGAAATGTTTGCCTTGATGAAATCTGGTTCATTTTGAATATGGGTCATAACGGATCAAAAACTGGATCACTAGGTCAAATTGCGTTGAAACCTTGCTCACCCTATAGAGGCCATAATTTTGCTTCAATCTTCACGAAACTTTACCAGAATGTTTCCCTTGAAAATATCTGGGACAAGTTTGAATATGGGCCATGTCAGATAAGAAAACTAGGTCACTAGGTTAAATTACATTAAAACCTTGGCCTTCCTCCAGAGGCCATAATTTTGCTTCAGTCTTCATGAAACTTTACCAGAATGTCTGCCTTGCTGATATCTTGGTCGAGTTTGAATATGGGTCTTGTCTGGTCAAAAACTGGGGCACTTTGTCCGTTTTCTTTAAAACCTTGTCTACCCTCTAGAGGCAATAATTTTGCTTCACTCTTCATGACACTTTACCGGAATGCTTGTCTTGATGATATCTCATAATCTGGGTCTAGTTTGAATATGGGTCATGTTGGGTCAAACATAGGTCACAAGGTCAAATTGCGTTAAAACCTTGTTCACCCTATAGTTTTACATAGACTTATATAAGGAAAACCTCAAATACGCTTGTTGTTTGAAACTAGAAGGCCAATGCCTTTGATATGCATGTATTGTACAAAACTTCGTCTAGTAGACCTCTGCCATTACTGTTCAACTTACAGCCCTGGGGCTAAAAATAACCCATGCAGGGGCCCACTTATTTTCATTGACTTGTAAAGGGAATACCTTTAAAGATCTTCTTAGGCCACGGCCTTTGATGTTTGGTTCACAGCTTCAACTGGTGGATCTCTGCCAATATTGTTCAAATTGTAGCCCTGAGGCCAAAAATGGCCCCTCCAAGCGGTCCACATACTTTACATGAACTTACATAGGGAAAACCTTTAAAAAACCTTCTTGTCAGAAACCAGAACGCCCTGGCCTTTGATATTTGGTTCACAGCTTTGGCTAATTTCTCCAAAAACTTAGGCACTCACAGCATTTATTTCTGTGTCCTATAGCATATAGGTGGGGAGCGGAGCTGCTTAGAATAGTAACTTTTGGAAGCACGTCTGACTGAGAAGCTAGAGGTGGCGGGTTTTAGACCCAATCCGGCTAAATACATGTACTTCCATTGAAATTACTTGTGGAATATTTTCTACCATCATTCTCCCCCTACTGATGATTCAAGAAGGGCGGTTGTCAGTTACTGGCGAACGTATGTTACTTATTACTGGTTAACCACTTAGGTCTATCCCTGCCCAGGAATAGTGCGGTTAGGTTAACTGACCGCTACTGACATAAACCTAATTAATTGGTTGAAAGGCCCAAAATCTGCCAAGCACCATCACATTCCTCCCAAGGCCTGTATAACACAGCTTTTATACCCCCAGTATGTCATCCCAAAACATTTATTTTTAACAAACTTTATACTGAAGAGAAACCATAGTCCAAAAGAATGTACCAGAGACAGTAACACTCAGGTGAGCGAATAATTCGAACTAGTTCTTGAGTCCATTGACAATATTTCCCAAAGCTATATTTGGCATAATATATGGATTTGTTTCTTAATTTATCTTGAAAAGGTATGCTGTGTGTACTCATTAGAATCGCCTCAATGAGGCGATTCTAATGAGTACACACAACATACCTTTTATATAAGATTGTAAAGCTTTCCTTAACTGATCTTATTATGCCTACTGACCCAGCACTAGGAGTAAACCTCGGTTACCCGAACTACCCCTATCTCGAACATTCGAGTTATTGAAGTATGACTGTATTACAGTGCCTGTATAGTCTATTACGTGTATACTACCATAGGGATTGGAGTAGATGCCATTTGCAAATATGTTCTTTATTTTCAAAGATAATATGGTTTGACTTTTTCACATGAAGTGTCAAACCGTGTTTTCTTTGACACTTTTTCCATTTTATGGCTTTATTTTAACCCATTTAGTACCTTTTCCCCCGCCCATAGGGGCTTGAAGAAATATATGGGCTGCATGATGCTTCCGCGCAGAGCTGAAACCGACCCGCACATGAGTACTGGTTAACCGCTTAGAGGATCTAAACCTGCCCAGGCTAAGCGGTGCGAGTGTCGGACCGTCCATGCTTATAAACCCTATTAGTTTCATTGGGCGACAGGGATTGAGATGTCATTTCATCTCAGTGTCGGGTAAAAGTCCCACAAAATTGGAAACGACGTCTCCAAAATGACCTTAACAGTGTTGACGGGGACGTTAAACCTCAAATCAAACAAACAAAACCAGAAACCCCAAAACGGATACCCTGGCAAACAGTGCAGACCCAGATCGGACGCCGCAGAATGCTGCGTCTGATCAGGGCCTCCACTGTCTGCTCAAAGTTCAGCCATTTTCCAAATAAATTTTGAAGAAAACACAACCTGACACCCCTAAATTTTGAAGCGGGCTCCTGCTATACATAAAGAGGAAGATTCATTTGGTACAAAAAGGGTTAATCGTCTTTCAAGCGCTTCACATGAAACATAAAACTGACTGGCCATTTGATGTGAATCGTCAGCATTTCAGATGTTTCACATGAACTGTTAAGCCTTATCAATAAAACTGTGGATTGACATTCCATGTGAATCATCTGTCTAGCCACTGAGACGCTTCTCATGAAATGTCAAGCCTGGTAAATAAAACTGCCTCATATGAAACGCTAATCCTTATAAATAAAAAACTTTCACATGAAAGGTCAGGCCTTATGAATAACCAATTTAGTACCAGAAACCCCTAAAGGGATACCTTGGCAAACAGTGCAGGCCCAGATCAGACGCTGCAGAACGCGGCGTCTGATCAGGGCCTACACTGTTTGTAAAAAGTTCAGCCATTCCCCTAATAAATTTTGAAGAAAACACAACCTGACACCTCTAAATTTCGAAATGGACTCCTGCCATAGATAGGTGGATAATTCCATTTGGTACAAAAAAGGGATAATATAGCAATCACTTCCAAGCTAAAGCAGAATTTAAAAGCTTTCCATATACAGAAAGGTATATCATTGTTTTGGTACCGCCCAGGACAGGTACCGCTCCAGAAACTAGCAGTTTCTTTTGGCGACAGCGCTTTGGATGTCATTTCATCTCAGTGTCGAATAAAAGTCCCAAAGGATTGGAAGCAACGTCTCCAAAATGGCCTTAAAGTGTTGACGGGGACTTAAAGCCGCAAGGCAAACAAAAAACATATAACTTGTTTTATGAAGACCGGGCGCAAATATAATGTCAATCTAGCGGTCATCTGGCTGGAAAAAGTGTGTCGATGTGTTTACCCATGTATGCCCAGCGTCCCTTGAAAGAGGCATTGGCAAACAGTGATTCCCCAGATCAACGTTGCGCAACGCTAAGACGCCGCGCAACGCGGTGGGTGTGTGATCATGGTCTACACTGCTTGCTTAAAATACAAGGATATTCGTAAAACGAAATTAGCTCAACATCCCTAAATTGGTATTAGGCCTCCTCCACGGTATCTGAAGTAAGATGCTGTGTCATATATGGGTTATCATAAATGGAATTATAAAATAGACCCACTTAACAGATTGGGTTCATGAAGACGATTCGCTCAACACTTGTCTCACACTGTTATAGACCAAGGTCCGAGTGCAGAAACCAGGCGTAAGCCAACGCCAGGCGTACGCCCAGTCGTATACTCGCTCATAAAGTCACGCCTTTAACCCTTTTGTACCAAATGGAATCCTCCTCCTTATATATAGCAGGTGTCCATTTTAAAATTTAGATGTGTCAGGTTGTGTTTTCTTTAAAATTGATTTGGAAAATGGCTGAACTTTAAGCGTTATGCGGCGTCTGATCTGGGCCTGCACTGTTTGCCAGGGTACCCGGTTGGGGGTTTCTGGTACTAAATGGGTTAACTGTAGCGTATCGTGATTGGTGTAAAAATCCCTGGTTTGACGTTTTTTTTTTTTTCAGTTTAGGAGAAGTTTAAGGAAAGAAAGGGTTATTAGAGACCGAACCACTGCTTTGGATTGGGCCCCTTAGATTTAGATTACCTCGCCACAGTTTTCCTCACGGCTTGAATTAACCGATGAGCTCCACCCTGACTTGGAATAAACATCCTAGGCGGCGAAATGGTGCGATTTCAGTTGAAATTCAGACCATTGTTGGGCTAAAATATTTGGCGAAGGGCTTTTTCCAGACTACAGCTGGTGGCAGTAAAATTAATATTAACATATCAACTATCAGGCGGGTTGTTTTGGCTCTCAAAAAACTTTTCCAATTACAGATGCCCAAATAAAAATTATCAATTAAGGTTATCACGACATTGTAGGATTTCCGAATGGAATCGCTAGTGAGGATGTTATCAAGGCCCTGCTAAAATTGAATGGCGGTTTGTACTGTCTCCCATTTTTGTTTTTATTTAATTTTGCTGAATTATAGCATTTTCCTTAAAAAGGGCAGCAGTCTCGAAATTTCATTTGCACTCTGGACTTACATATAGTTATGCCAACGTTTCTAGCATACGCCGGCGCAAACATCGACTCCTTTATGCACTCGGGCCCCAGAATCGCTTTATAACGTATCCGTCTGGAATAATAAAAACCTTTTAGGATCAAATGCCCCTACAGTACAAAGCCATATTTCGTCGTTCTAGAATTGTTTTTTTTTTTTTTTTTTTTTTTTTTTTTCTTCACTGAAATTATTTAAAAAATGTTTATATTTTTCATATGTGTTCTCTAATTTCTCAACTTTTCGTTTTGAATCGGAAAAGGAAAAAAAAATGTACACAGTCGCCAAGGGCAATGTTGGTCCCCCATGCATCACAGGGAACAAGTTCATGCAGTTAACTCTGGTAAACCCCACTTAACATAGCGAATAGTGGGGTTCACAGAGGTATATATTCGTTTCTTCGCATTAGCGCACAAAATCTATGTTCAGGAGTAAATAAGTAAAATACCAGAAATCGTCACAGAATAAGTCCATATCTAAAGATTATCCCATGGACGTAAATACACAGGATTCGCAACTTCCCGATGGTCAATAGCGTCACGTGTCACCATCTTCCTTTCTTTGCTCGACAAAGTTCTGCTCGATAAATTCTGCACGCCTCCGCTCGGCCTAGCTGATTCGTTTTGCCTCATTATCACCAGCACCTCTTCTGGTGAGGCCTCGCCATTTTTCTAGGACCTGTGCAATTTGTTCCCATAACTCTTGATATGTTGAAGTCCATGAAGGAGGGTTTGAGGGTGTCATGTTGTCGCTTTTTCTGACCACTCTCCACTGAGGATTTTCTTTGGCAAACGCTTGTAGTCCCCTAATGAGGTAGCTTCTTGCTGTAAGAAGTCACCCAGCAAGCAAAGAATGCCGGGCCAACGTCGGGCCGATAGCGGTACGACGTGGTAACGTCGTACCGCTATCGGCCCGACGTTGGCCCGTGGTTTGTGCTGGCAGGGCATACATCTAAGGTCTAAGCCTATATTAGTCAACGCTCTGCATGCTGGGGGGTTTTCAGCAGACGGCATTTTGAAATATTTTATCTTATTTTTCCCAGAAAACGGGATTTCATGCAAAATGTCTCCTGTGGATATGTCAAGGCCTGTTTTCTGGGAAAAATAAGAAAACATATCAACAATTTCTCGTCTGCTGATTTAGCCAAAAACATTGACTAGGCTCATATACTGCAACATTGGCAAACACTATAGACCCAAATCAGACACCCTGAATCTAATAATGATCAGGTCTGATCAGGGTATACACTGTTTGCTTAAAGTATATACTTCAAGGGTTATACGAAACGTTCGGCCTGCACCCTGAGACAGTCGACCTACCAGTGCTGTTGGTGCCTTGATTTCTCATGTGTCGGCTAATTTGTTTGTTTGAATTGAGGTTTTACATCCCCGCCAACACTTGAAGATTGTGGGACTTTTACCCTACATTGAGATGAAATGACATCTCAAGCCCTACCAACCATTGAAACCAATGGGGTTTATATGCATGGACGGTCCGACTCACATCACTTTGCCTGGGTAGACCTTCTAAGCGGGTTACCAGTGCTCATGTGCGGTCGGTTTCAGCTCTTCGTGGGAGCATCATGCAGTCCAGCTCTTTCTTCAAACCCCATGAGCTAGAGGGTTTTGTTTGTTTGATTTGAGGTTTAACGTCCCCGTCAACACTGTAAAGGTCGTTTTAGAGACGTTGCTTCCAATTTTGTGGGACTTTTACCCGACATTGAGATGAAATGACATCTCTAGCCCTGTTGCCCAATGAAACCAATAGGGTTTATTAGCATGGACGGTCCGCCTCGCACCGCGGTTCCTGGACAGGCTTAGATCCTCTAAGCAGTTTACCAGTACTAGTGTGCGGGCCGGATTAAGCTCTGTGTGGAAGCATCGTGCAGCCCATATATTTCTTCAAGCCCCTTTGGGCGGGGGCGGATGAGCTAGAGGGTTGATGTAACGCTGATACGACGTAGCATACAGGTTGTTTGTCCGGCGCTGGGACCAAGTTGTGAACGTGGCAATATATACTCCAGCGCAAGAGTTCAACGTGTAGATCTCGATAAACATAACAAAAAAAAAGAAAGATCGAAAGAAGGAAAACGAATTTAGATGTAATTAAACAGCTCTGTACACAGGAGGGGATGGGGTGTTATTTAAGAAATAGATCAGCTCTAGCAGTGGTTTATTGAGTGATAGATCGCTGTTCAAGTTGGAAATCACGAGCGCGTAGCGCGAGGGATTTGTCTACTTACAACTGACCGACCGACAGTGATTTATCACTCAATAAATAACGATCTATTTCGATTTTAACCAACTGAAAGTCAGAATTACATGTGAATGAGTGTTTGAGTTTTGCGTCCCACCAACAGCTAAGGTCATACGGAGACGGGACCTCGTTTAAAGATTCATCCGAAAGTCTGGAGAAGCCCGGGATCGATCCTTCGATCCATGGTTTACAAGGCGAGTAACCACTACACCACGGAGGCTTCTCAGAATTACATGTACACCTGATTTCAAAACTTCCGAGCGCAAAGAAAATTATGAGATTTTCTGATGCGTCTGATGCGTATTTTTTTTTTCTCTACAAACCATATATGTCTGTCAGCATATCAATTAGTTTCTTTGTAGAAACATTTGTTATTTAACTTAGAGAAGCAATCCCTGACTAATCACATAGTTCTCCTACAGTTTACATTGTCATGCTGACAATTTATGTTACAACGTTTGAGATGACAGTGAGTGATTGAAATGGAGAGCTTGTTTGTATGGGAATATAATTGCCAGCCACTTTAGTTCCACGAAGAGTCTTGAACCATTGCGTTTTTGACGTTAAATGTGCCATCCTTTGATGGCTCGAATACCGATGGCTCGTTTACCGTGGCTGAATCGAACACGTTCTTGAGTTCCTGGGGAATTCTTTCAGATAAGCAAATGTATGCTGTGTGTACTCATTAGAATCGCCTCGATGAGGCGATTCTAATGAGTACACACAGCATACAGTTATATTTTAGGAAACCGAAAATATAGATCTTATCCCAACATTATCCCAATTATGTCTCTTGTCATTGCCCTAACAGTAACACTCTGGCTCGAAGTACCTCGGACTCCCAGATTTTCATGCTTCCAAACGTGTTCGAGCCCTTTAACCCTTTTTTGTACCAAATGGAATCGTCCTCCTTATATGAAGCAGGGGCCCATTTCAAAATTTAGGGGTGTCAGGCCGCGTTCTGCGGCGTCTAATCTGGGCCTGCGCTGTTTGCCAAGGTATCCGTTTTGGGGTTTCGGTACCAAATGGGTTAAGTTCGACTGTTTATCCGTATGGATCGCGAGAAGAGGATAATCTGCGTCAGTACCCAGTGAAACCTCAAATCAGCCTGTACATGAGCTGATTCACATAAACAGTAGTTTTCATTGTTTATCTATTGAAATTCAAAATGAATACGTATTGTTTCCAAATCAGCCTGAGTATAGTGCTCAATCTTCGCTATATGAATTTGTTTGTTATAGGTTTTACGTCTCTGTCAACACTTCTGGGGTCATTCTGGAGACGATCCAAATTAATGGGACTATTACCCGACATTGAGTTGAAATGGCATCCGAAGCCCTACCGCCCAAATAAAGCGCTGGGGTTTATATGCAGCGACGGTCCGACTCGCACCACTTTGCCTGCATGCTTAGACATTCTAAGCGGTTTATCCGTACTCATGTGCGGTCGGTGAGCACCATGCAGCCCATTCTATTTCTCCAAACCCCATGCATCGGCTGACTATATTAGAACCACAAAGATGTCAAAATATTAAAGGCTTTCTCATAGACCTTCTTAGCGGTTTCTGCTCTGCACGGAAGCACCATGCAGCCCAATACCCATATGGATTGGCGGGACGTTGACTTTTTGGATGCTTTTGATCCCAAGGACGGCGTCATGACGTTACGATCACGGGTGCTAATCAAGGGAACTAGATCGACACTGTGTCAATGGAAATTCGTCCCTCGACATCTGGGAACCATCGACAGGAAAATTGTAAACAAAGGATTTTATCACCAATTATTTCTTTGTTAGCTATTTATTACAAAAATCCGGCAATGCTAGTCTACTTAGAAATGTTTTAACTTTGTTCCCCGCTAGAATTTGCCGTACGTAGAAATATGTAGGGCTTGAGTATAATTGAACATATAGAGGATCTTACATGAGTGTTCATGTATAATTGAATTTATTAAACGAGTTAAATGCGAGGCTTTGCCGGCATTTTATCCCTTTTCCTCAACGAGTTTAATAAATTCAATAATACATGAGCACGAATGCAAGATTCTATTTATCATATGACATTTAAAACGCATTTTATTCACGATTGTTGACAAAAATGTCAATATTCCGCCATTAGTAAACGCGACGTCGTTAAGGACGTCGTACATGTAACGTTACGGAACGTATCTAGCTAATTTGCATATTTAATCCACTAGTGGATTATCGAAAATAATGCATGGCGTTATTACACTCTCAGACGCGACGTCATATGATAAATGTATTCTTACCACGGCAGTTTCTGCCAACACGGAGAATTGGATCGACGATTTTTCTTTCTCCATCAAATCTACACCATTGACACCCCCAGAAGCAACATCCCTAGTGAAATGAAACATGAAAAGTTTGAAATAAGCAAAAAACAAGAGGGCCATGATGGCCCTGGATCGCTCACCTGATCCATAGTGTAACAAGTGGGCCCCAGGGAAGGCCATCATTGGCCGAAGGGCTTTAATGTGCATAATGTTGAGGGAGGTCTTAAAGGTGAAGCTTCATACCAAACAAAAACAAAGGCTATAATTTGAACAATCTTGGCAAAGGTCCACTAGATGACGCTACACACCAAATATCAAAGACCTGGGCCTTGCTGTTTCAGAGAAGAAGATTTTTATAAAGATATTCCCTACATAAGTCTATGCACCAGGCTATATAAGTCTCTGTAAAACCAAAGGGTCCCGGGGTGGGGGGCATTTGTGGCCCCAGGGCTATAATTTTAACAAACTTGGTAGAGGTCCACTAGATGAAGCTCCATACCAAATATCAAAGACCTGGGCCTTGCAGTTTCAGAGAAGAAGATTTTAAAAAATTTCCCTTTATAAGTCTATGTAAAACCAAAGGGTCTCTGGGCGGCGACATTTTTGGTCCCAGGGCTATAATTTCAACAATCTTGGTAGAGGTCCACTAGATGACACTTCATACCAAATATCAAAGACCTGGGCCTTCTGGTTTCAGATGAGAAGATTTTTAAAGGTTTCCCTATAAAAGCCTGTGTAAAACCAGTGGGCCCTGGCCCGGGGGAATGTTTTGGCCCAAGGGCTATAATTTGAACAATCTTGGTAACGGTCCACTTGACGAAGCTACTTACCAAATATCAAAGACCTGGGCCTTCTGGTTTCAGACAAGAAGAGTTTTAAAGGTTTTCCCAATATAAGCCTATGTAAAACCAGTGGGCCCGGGGGCGGGGCCAGTTTTGGCCCCAGGGCTATAATTTGAACAATCTTAGTAGAGGTCCACTAGAAGAAGCTTCATACCAAATATCAAAGACCTGGGTCTTCTGGTTTCAGACAAGAAGATTTTTAAAGGTTTTCATATAAGCCTATGTAAAACCAGTGGGCCCCGGGGTGGGGCTGTTTTTGCCACCAGGGCTATAATTTGAACAATCTTGGTAGCGATCAACTAGACAAAGCTAAATACCAAATATCAAAGACCTGGGCCTTCTGGTTTCAGACAAGAAGATTTTTAAAGGTTTTCCCTATATAAGCCTATGTAAAACCAGTGGGCCCTGGGGCGGGGCCGTTTTTTGCCCAAGGGCTTATAATCCATCCACTGGTTAAGCAGGAGAAGCTCTGGTGGCCATTTTGTTCGCCCGAGCTGAACAGTATGAGCAATTTTGGTAGAGGGACACCAAACGAACATTCCTGTGAAATAATTTCAAAATCCATCCACTGGTTAAGGAGAAGAAATCGTTTAAAAGTTTTTCTATTTTTAGCTCTGGCGGCCATTTTGTTCACCCAAGCGGAACGGTATGAGCATTTTTTGATGAGATTCACCAAAGGAACATTCCTGTGAAATAATTTCAAAATCCATCCACTGGTTAAGGAGAAGAAGTCGTTTAAAGGTTTATCTATTTTTAGCTCTGGCGGCAATTTTGTTCACCCGAGCAGAACGGTTTGAGCAATTCTGGTAGAGGGTCACACAAGGAACATTCCTTTGAAATAATTTCAAAATCCATCCACTGGTTAAGGAGAAAAAGCCGTTTAAACGTTATTCTATTTTTAGCTCATGTTCACCCGAGCGGAACGGTTTGAGCAATTTTGGTAGAGGGTCACCCAAGGAACATTCCTGTGAAGTAATTTCAAAATCCATCCACTAGTTAAGGAGTAGAAGTTGTTTAAAGGTTTTTCTATTTTTAGCTCTGGTGGCCATCTTGTTCACTGGAGCGGAAAGGTAAGAGCAATTTTGGCAGAGGGTCACCTAAGGAACATTCCTGTGAAGTAATTTCGAAATCCATCCACTGGTTAAGGAGAAGAAGTTGTTTAAAGGTTTTTCTATTTTTAGCTCTGGCCGCCATTTTGTTCACCAGAGCGGAACAGTTTGAGCAATTTTGGTAGAGGGTCACCCAAGGAATAATTTCGAAATCCATCCACTGATTAAGGAGAAGAAGTCCTTTAAAGGTTTTTCTATTTTTAGCTCTCGCGGCCATTTTGTTCACCCGAGCGGAACGGTTTGAGCAATTTTAGTAGAGGGGCTCCCAAGGAACATTCCTGTGCAATGATTTCAAAATCCATCCACTGGTTAAGGAGAAGAAGTCGTTTAAAGGTTTTTCTATTTTTAGCTCTGGCGGCCATTTTGTTCACCCGAGCGGAACGGTTTGAGCAATTTTAGTAGAGGGGCACCCAAGGAACATTCCTGTGCAATAATTTCAAAATCCATCCACTGGTTAAGGAGAAGAAGTCGTTTAAAGGTTTTTCTATTTTTAGCTCTGGCGGCCATTTTGTTCATCCGAGCGGAACAGTTTGAGCAATTTTGGTAGAGGGTCACCCAAGGAACATTCCTGTGAAGTAATTTCGAAATCCATCCACTGATTAAGGAGAAGAGGTCATTTAAAGGTTTTTCTATTTTTAGCTCTGGTGGCCATTTTGTTCACCCAAGCGGAACGGTTTGAGCAATTTTAGTAGAGGGGCTCCCAGGGAACATTTCTTTGCAATAATTTCAAAATCCATCCACTGGTTAAGGAGAAGAAGTCGTTTAAAGGTTTTTCTATTTTTAGCTCTGGCGGCCATTTTGTTCACCCGAGCAGAACGGTATGAGCAATTTTAGTAGAGGGGCTCCCAAGGAACATTCCTGTGCAATAATTTCAAAATCCATCCACTGGTTAAGGAGAAGAAGTCGTTTAAAGGTTTTTCTATTTTTAGCTCTGGCGGCCATTTTGTTCACCCGAGCGGAACGGTTTGAGCAATTTTAGTAGAGGGGCACCCAAGGAACATTCCTGTGCAATAATTTCAAAATCCATCCACTGGTTAAGGAGAAGAAGTCGTTTAAAGGTTTTTCTATTTTTAGCTCTGGCGGCCATTTTGTTCACCCGAGCGGAACTGTTTGAGCAATTTTGGTAGAAGGTCATCCAAGGAACATTCCTGTGAAATAAATTCAAAATCCATCCACTGGTTAAGCAGGAGAAGTCGTTTAAAGGTTTTTCTATTTTTAGCTCTGGCGGCCATCTTGTTCACCCGAGCAGAACAGTTTGAGCAATTTTGGTAGAGGATCACCCAAGGAGCATTCCTGTGAAATTAGATCAAAATCTATCCAGCAGTTTTGTAGAAGAAGTTGTTTAAAGCAAAAGTTGACGACGGACGCACGGACGCACGGACGACGGACAAAGACCGATCCCAAAAGCTCACCTTGAGCACTTCGTGCTCAGGTGAGCTAAAAAAAAAATGGCCGAAAATACGTTACTTGCGACTTATGACGAAATTTCTGTCCGAGCTAGTCTCCTCGTCACAGAGCTAGTGCACTCGACATGGAGATAGTGCCCCCAGCAACATATTTCTGTCTTAGTACTTGTCCATATAAAGCTATATTCTGGCCGTTCTGATTGCATTTTTCAGCTTTATCTATTTATGATGTATGAATTTAATTAAACCTCTTATTAACTGCATTTTAGGTAAATACCCATGAAGCACATTATTCACACACGCACGCATGTACGCACACACTAAGTGTGGAATTTGGTTTCTACATCGATTGTAACACACTAAAAATCGGCAATAATGTTAAATACGTTCCATGTTATTGAAAGGGCCACACGGTAGAATAGTTTTATAGCTAAATTTAAATAAATACCTTTGAGACCCTTTTGAACATTTGTTCAAGATTCTAATGAGGGCACACAACAAGCCTTTCCAAGATTGAATCAGAAAAACCTCCCTAAACTACCAAAAACATATAGTTATCTTGAGTTATTTGAAGATTTTTCTAGTGACTCTAGAACGAATTCGATTTATTCAAGGTAAACGAGTCACACATGTTCGAGTTATTGAATTTTCACTGTATATTGAGTCATAAGCACATTACGAAAACAACCCTGTTCAAATATACTGAAAATTTTACCACCAAAAATGAAAAAATTCTTATGAAAAAAAAATCCGATATTTTTCATATATATGCCCTGAACATAGATTATGGGTACTCGTTAGAACCGCCTCATTGCTTGTTCCCACCATTGTTATGTAACATGTGGTCACACGAGTTTATGTATTGACGTTACGCGACATGTAGTAAATAGAGTGTTCATGGATTATTTAATCTATTAAGCGAGTTTAGTAAAAGGGATAAAATGCGAGGCTTCGCCGAACATTTTATGCCTTTTCCTCAACAAGTTTAATTAATGAAAGAATGCAAGATGCTGTATCATATGACATTTAAAATGCATTTAATTCACGATTTGGTACAAAAATGTCAATTTCCGCCATTAATAAACGGTAAGGGTGTCGTACGTGTAACATTACTAATTTGCATTTAGCCCTATTGGTTGTTAGCACACGCGCATTTAAATAAGTCGGAGATCTTAATATAGCTATATATGGCAAGTCAATTGCACAATAAATCTTCAAACTATGGTTTGAAATTGAAATCCAGGTTTGAAGATTTTAAACTTCAAAGTTTGGTTTCAAAGCAAAACTGCACAATAATTCTTTGAAGAAAAGGTTTCAACTTCCAACGGGGGGATCGATATACTTAAGAAACCTGTAACTTCAAACCACAATTTAAAATCTTCAAACCCTAGTTACAACGCTTAATGCACAATAAACCTTCAAACCACGGTTTGAAGTATGAAACGCAAGTTAAGACGTCATTTGCACAATCATCATTTGATAATCGCTTTTCTATGGCAACCAAGTGCATAATTAATCTTTAAACCACGGTTTGGACTCCAAACGCCAGTTTGAGATTTTTAACTAGGGTTTGAAAACTTTAAACCATAGTTTCAATTATTCAAACTAAAGTTTGAAGTTGTTTAATATACAGACTTTCCTCAAAGTAAGGTTCCAACCTTTAAACCACTGTTTAAGTATTGTGCATTTGGCGTTGAAACTGTGGTTTGTTGAAGTTTTTAAACTATGGATTGAAGTAAAGGTATTAGAAAATAAATTAAAACCCCAGTTGAAAGTTGAAACCGTGGTTAAAACAATAACTGTGCAGTTTTTTCTTCCAAACTATGGTTTGAAGTTTTCAGTATGGTTTCAAATTCAAACAGTGTTTAAAGATCAGTTACACAATATAGCCTTGCAAAGCCTTGCACGGCGTATTCGAATACTTCAAGTCTTACCGATCCTTTTTTCACTGAATGAAATATTTTCCCTTGTATACAAAATTAGTCCATTTCGAAATTTAGGGGTGTCGTATTTAGTTATATTTCAATTTGTTAAAATTTTCTGCAAATGGTGAAGGCACTGATCAAAGGCCGCGTTTTGCGGCTTCTGATTTGGGCCTATACTCAATTTGTCAATGACCTGCCCTAAGGTTATTAACTCACTTGAGCATGAAATTCGCCATGCTAATAAATTTTGAAATGCACGAAATATATACGACAATTTTCCAACTCAGATCTGTAGAGAATGTTGTTTGTCCTGCTCATAAATTTTAAAATGCCAATAATTGCTGACATTTTAAAATTTATGAGCAGGACAAATTTCATGCGAAGTTACTTGAACATGAAAAAAATTTCATTACCTCGGGGCCTAGTTTGGGGGATCCCGTTTATTGCGAATGTTAGCTGTTACTAAATAGAACAAATCTGACACCCCTTAACTTGGGATTGGAATTGATCAAAGCTATCAAGAGGAAGTTCCAAAATGTCATATATGGTTTAATTTGCACTGCACGTGATTTTATTGGTTAGTGATAAACACGTGGACAGCAACAATATAGGCTTGCAGTATAATCATGTTTGGCTTGCTTGACAAACTGTACCCAAACCTACCCTCGCAATGTCAATCATTATTCTCTATCCGGATGGAATTAGGACTCGAGGGTCATTCAATATTCAACTGGCCTAATCCAGCTACTCATCCGTGGCAAGTGTATGCCTTATACACGAATATACAAATTTTTATCGGTGAGTCTAGTATTTGTAGTCCATGCGAGGTAAAATAACATGGTAGGGGTCAATGTTGCCGAATTTTCTTCAGAAATTGAGTACAGAGAAGTGATTAGAAAGCGGATTTGAATAAGAAGCCGAACAAGGAAATTTATGAGGAATTATATGAAGTTTATGGAAAGACTGCTCCTTTATAAATTCTTAAAAATTTGATAGCGGATTTTAAATGTGGTCGCGTAACGTTGGGAGACGAGTACCGTAGTGGAAGACTATTGATGACGACACTAGTGAAAATCTATGGGAACAGACGAATGAAGATTGGAGATTTCTTTTTTTACCATTTTACATGAATGGCTGGGCATAAGGACGTTTTCAGCGCGTTTGGTGCCAAAATGCCTTAGTAAAGAACAACGAACTGTCCGAGTGTCCATGTCTGAGTCACTTTTGGAAAGATATGATTCTGTTCCGGAAGACTTTCTGGAAAGAATGGTCACCGGAGACGAACCTTGGATCAATCATTATGATCCTGAGACTAAACAGCAAAGAAACGGTTCACCGCGTCCAAAGAAATTCAAGCCTCAGCCTTCAGTTGGCAATGTCTTGGCAACTGTGTTTTGGGATAGCAAGGGGGTTCTGTTGGTGGACAATTCACCTCACGGCCGGACTATTAATGGAAACTATTATGCTAATTTTTTGGACCAATTATGTTTTGTTTCCGAACTTGTACAAAAAGTTGCGTGGATGCCACTTCCGGTCAGAGAAAGAGCATAAGACAGCGGTTGGGTGATGGATTGACTCTAACGACCCTGAATTCTACAAAAATGGACTTTCAGCCTTGGAACATCGATGGTTGAAGTGCCTATTGCTGCGTGGAGACTATTTGTAAACAAAAGAAGTAAAGCGTGACTCTAAGTAGGTAAGGCCAGATACTTATTGACCGACTCTCGTATAAATGAATATAAAAATAAATTACAGAGGAAATAAAGTAGAATCTGTCTTTCTCCCCAAAGAGCTTAAGATTCTTTCAGTTGGAAGAAAATACTTTTGACTCTCGGGAGGTTTGAAGAAAATCTGCTATCTTTATCAAGCTTTAATAGGAAAGTTATCGCTGACTCAGTGGAAAAAGTAATTTGTCAATCTATCTCAAAATGTTGTTACTTTGGAAAATGCAAAACAGCAAACAAAAAATATCAACGACCTGGTAGTTTAATGCGAGGAGCATTTAGAGACAAAATATAAAGCTATTGCGCTGAAAACTGATGAATATTGACCCGAGTTGGGATGTCGCGAGATACGAGCTTGGAATGTCCTTTGACATCCACAATTAGGCCTAACAAGAGCACCGCATGCGGGTGCCAACGCTCGGCTGCAGTCCCTTTACATAATGAACAACTACTCCGAGTTTGAAGTAAATATGTTCAGCAATGACAGAGACAGTACAAAATGTCCAAGTTTTTGCACGACGGCGCAGATGACGCCAGAGCTATGACAATACCTCGTCGTTTTCTTCGAAAACATCCGAGCTAAAAAAAGCTGTGCTTCCGCTAACCCGACCGAACCTGTTTATTTTTCCTGCCGACTCTGCAATTTTTATTGTCATTTAGAAAAACATTAAACAGATTTTCTTACACGTACCTACCGACCTTAATATTTTCTAGCACTTTTGGTGAAAATTAATAAAACTGTCAAAATTGCAAAATTAATAATTGAAACCCTGTTCTTTTGCTTCCTTGGTGCTTTTAACCTTATCATTTGAATGTTTTAAGATAATATAGTTAGAATGTAGCCTTTTTAACTGTTATTTGCTTTTTTTCATCAAATAAAAAGTTGACTAAAAATAAAAAGTTTGAGCGACCTACCGACCCATACCCTTAGTCGGCATGTAAGCGGAAACACAGCTATTTTTAGGCCTAAGGGGGAATTTTTACAACTATCAGTGCAATACACGTAACCCTTTTATTATTTTGCTGTAAACAGTTTGTGTCCTAAGCTGTAGCTTTAGCCTTAAATATTACGAAAATACGCCTATACAAATACATTGTTAAACGTAAAAATTTTAACAAGAGAAATTGTGATATTTTTCTTATTTATGCTCAAAATATAGATTATAGGTGTTCATTAGGTGAAATTAGGTGTTCATTAGAACCGCTTCAATGAGGCTTCAACGAGCGCCCACAATCTGTTTTTTTTTTTTTTTTTTTTTACAAAAATATGGCAAATATTGTGTACCCTGTAAACCCCAATTTTCTCTATATAAAGTGGGGGTTAGAGGGGTCTTCGTTTCACAGACTTGTTCACGTGATGACATACATTTAATCAGCATCTTCACGAAAACACGCCTATATGATTTTGACCCCCTTGAACCCCACTTTTATATAGTAAAACTGGGGTTTCCAGGGGTATACCTGATTTTTCTTATTTCTGCTCAAAATATAGATTGTGGGCACTCGTTAGAACCGCCCCATCGATTTTTCTAATTTCTGCTCTAAAATATAGATTGTGGGTACTCGTTAGAACCGCCTCGATGAGGCGGTTCTAACGAGTGCCCACAATCTATATTTTGAGCAGAAATAAGAAAATATCACAATTTTTCATCTTAAAATTTTCATTTTTTTCGGCGATAAAGATGGCAATGTATTTGTATAGGCGTGTTTGCGTAATGTATTACAAAGATACAGTAAAAAAATGGAAGGAAAGCGTGCTCATATCTTCGGATTGTATGGCAATTTCCTTATCATTCAATAATTATTGCTATATAATAAAATTAAGGATGTAGACTACATCTTACAGTAGTAGTCAACTTTAAGTGCCATGATCTCCACTATTACATGGTGCGTTTTCATCATCTCTACATATCAAGTTAAAGGTTAGCCATTGAGGCTTTTGTTAGGCATACTGGATGTTTATTTATTCCAATACTTGTGTCATAATTAAAAAATAAAATAAAAATAAAATAAAACAGATATTAGCAATAGTCTACTTTTATGGATTCATATTTTTATTAAGCAGCTCCAAAGGGCCCTTTCTAGCTCACCTGAGCACTTCGTGCTCGTGGTGAGCTATTGTGATCAGCCAATGTCCGTCGTGCGCCGTGCGTCGTCCGTCGTGCGCCACCAGAGCTAAAAATAAAAAAAAGAAGTCTTTAAACAACAACTCCCCCTGCACCCTTGTGCAAATTTCATTCAAGCTTCAAAGGAATGTTGCTTAGGTGACCTTCTACCAAATGAACTAAAACGGTTCGCTCCATCGAGCAATATGGCCGCCAGAGATAAAAATAGGAAAACATCTCAAGTTTGCTTCAAACGCGAGCTCATCCAAAACCCTTTGGCCAATTTCATTCACGCTTCATAGGAATGTTGCATACGTGACCTTCTACAAAAATATCTAAACCGGTTTCGCTCCATTGAGCAAAATGGCCGTCAATGCTAAAAATAAAAAACATCGCAAGTTTGCTTCAAACGCGAACTCCTACTAAACCCTTGGGCCAGTTTGATTCAAACTTCACAGGAATGTTGTTTAGGGGACTCCCTACCAAAAAACAGCTAAATTCGTTTCGCTCTGATGAACAAGATGGCCATCAGAGCTAAAAATATTTAAACAACAACTCCTCATGTACCCTTGGGCCAATTTCATTCAAACTTCAAAGGAATGTTGCTTAGGTGATTCTCTACCAATATAGGTAAAACGGTTCCGCTCCAATGAACAAAATGGCCACCAAAGCTAAAAATAGAAAGACATTGTAAATTTGTTTCGAACGCCATCTCCTCCAACAAATCTGGGAGAATCTGATTCAATCTTCAAAGGAATATTGCCTGGGTGGTTTCATTCCAAAATAGCTAAAATCGTTCCACTCAGATGAACAAGATGGCTGCCATTGCTAAAAATGGAAAAAGAATCTTTAAACGACAACTTCTCCTGTTCTCTTGAGCCAATTTCATTCAAACTTCATAGGAATGTTGCTTAGGTGACCTTCAACCAAAATAGCTAAAACGGTTCCGCTCGAATGAGGAAAATGGCCGCCAGAGCAAAGAATAGAACAATATTTTAAATATGCGAACACATCCCAAACACTTGGACCTATTTGATACATATTTTGCAGGATTGTTGCTCAGGTTACTCCCTACCAAAATAACTAAAATCGTTCCGCTCTGATGAACAAGATGGCCGCCAGAGCTAAAAAATAGACAAAGATCTTCAAAACAACAATTTTTCCTGTACCCTTGTGCCCATTTCATTCAAACTTCATTGGAATTTTGATTAGGTGACCTTCTTCCAACATAGCAATGAGCAAAATAGCCGCCAGAGCTAAACATTAGAGAAAACATTGTAAATTTGCTTAAAATGCGAACTCCTCCTCAACCCTTGGACCAATTTGATTCAAACTTCAAAGGAATGTTACCTAGGTGGCTTCATACCAATAAGCTAAACTCGTTCTGCTCTGATGAACAAGTGGGCTGCCAGAGCTACAATAGAAAAATGTGAATTTGCTTCAAACGTGAATTCCTTCTAAACCTTTTGGACCAATTTGATTCAAACTTCACAAGAATGTTGCCTTGGTGACTCCCTACCAAAATAGCTAAAATCGTTTGGCTCTGATGAACAAGATGGCCACCAGAGTCAAAAATATAATGTAGTAGAGACAGTGATACTCAGGTGAGTGAATTAGGGCCCTCTGGGCCCTGTTGTTCTCGGAAAACCATTGACTAGATAGGCCCTATGAAAATGTGTCAGGGATTTCCTTTATAACGTTTGGAAAGAAAGATATATCAAAAGTTTTCGGCACCAAAAATAATTGGAGCTAATGATCAAAAGCTTCATTTATTATATCAATAAAGCCCAGTCTTCAAGGAACCTAACTGGCAAACATTTTACATGAATAATTTGGTCTATAAATAAAGGAGATGAACGACTTCAAAGATAGTGATAAAAATCAAAAGATGAGTTTAGAGGGTTTCAACAAATAAAAACTGCCTTTTCTCTTGTCCGAGAGGAATGTCCTGCCTTGTCATTACTCAGGACCAATGAGCAAATGTGAATTCTTATCTAATTTGCATTTTTGGTAGATTTTATCTAATTTGCATTTTTGGTAGATTTTAGTCAAACAGAATTTGAGAAAATTAAGTAAAATGTTCATTTCAACCAATGAAAGCCAACGAAAGCCCTTCAATCTAGTTATTCAATAGTAATCCTGTTAGTTAAATGACCCTTGTTTCATCAGAGGAACATAACACCTGGAGCGATTATAAACAAATTTTAGAAATATTTAAACAACAACTCATGGAGCGATTAGAAACACATATTAGAATTATTTAAACAACAACTCATGGAGCGATTAGAAACAAATATTAGAAATATTTAAACAACAACTCATGGAGCGATTAGAAACAAATATTAGAATCCATTTACTGTTTAAATTTAATATTTCTTCGAATTTCTCGCGTATTTATAATATTACACTGCAAAAAAAAAAAATCCTGGAAAACACCAAAACGGTTAAGTTGTCAATGATTATATATGCAGTTTTTGAAAAACAAATCATTAAAACTGATAAATCGTGATTTATTGTAGCCTTAAATATTGACTGTTGGTCAGTATATGCATATTCAATTTTAAGAACCTACAGCTTTATGGTGACACACGAAGAAGCTCCCACCTTCAATCAATGAAAAGCGAATCCCCTACTGTACAGAAAGCCAGTAACACAGTCATGTCAATGTATACTCTTGCAAACCTGACTTTGTATAGAGGAAGTTGGGTCTTACGGCGATATATAAAGATTAATACATCTTTAGTTTTAAATACGGGAAATACTTTCCCGAGAGACTTGCAAATCAAGTAAACAAACGAGTGCGAAATATTTCCTGTGTTCAAAACTAAAGATGTATTAATGCTTATATTACATTTATTAAATTGGCCGTTTTTTTGCCTTTCTAACATCTGAAACTGACATAATTAGCGCTGTGACTTGACGAAATTTGTTCCGATTATGGCGCGTCAGTGTGCATGATGAAGTTTGAAGGAGCAGCTCAGGCCGCAGTACCAAAGCGTTAATCCAAAATCATTAATCCATAGACAAATGGCAAATATCAATGTTCAGATCAACAGACATGGACCCCAGAAGAGTGCAATCAGGCGTCCTAGGATAGTAAGCATTACCTGGTAAGCAAGGTTCGCCCACCATGCCATCACGTGAACAAGTCCGTGAAATGAACACCCCCTTAAACCCCACTTTATATAGAGAAAACTGGGGTTTAGGGGGGTAAACATTATTTTCCTTTTTTCTGCTCCAAAACATAGGTTGTGGGTACTCGTTAGAACCGCCTCAATGAGGCGGTTCTAACGAGCACCCACAACCTATGTTTGCATTATAAATAAGAAAAATATCATGGATTTTCACCAGAAAAGTAGCCATTTTGGAGATAAGAAAAATGCACTATGTCGCACGGGTGTGTTATCGTAATGATATCGACCTGAAAGAAGAAAGGGAGTAAATGCCGAGAAGGGTATGTCCGAGATTTCGAAAGTCTTCCTATGACTTTCCGTTGGCAATTGCATCAGAAATAATTCTGGAAATTGCCACATTGTACGGATCAACAAGATCATGGTGCCTCCCATAGAATTTATTTAGTGTTGATACCAGTTTGGTTTTTTGATACCCCTGGCATAACAATCTGGTAGTGAGCACCTTCCCACGTTCCATAAATTCCTGATACTTGGAACAGGCTCTGGAAAATTGAAGTCATCTCGATTATCGTACAGCCTAGTAGTAAGCTTCCCGTTGTCAATATAGAGATAACAACCAAAGTATGAGGAGGAGGTTGCAGTCTCTGTTGTTTCCTTAATTTCAAGTTCACGTGGATAGGTAAATGTCAAGTACTCTGCGAATTTAGCATTTTTTCAGAGACGGTAAATCATCTATATATCTGTAGGTGAAATTGAATTGTTGTGCAAGGCGTTCCTTGCCTGCTTTGAGGAGACCTTGTACAAACTCCGCCTCATACGAGTACTAGAACAAGTCGGCAAGCAACGGTGCACAATAAGTACCAATTGGTATGCCAATTGTTTGCTGAAATATTAGGCCACTGAACTCCACGAAAATATTGTCAATTAGATATTCCAGCATCTTTATGACATCTCCATTAGTGTACTTTTGTGGTGCATCAGACTGATCTCGAACGAAGTATGTGTCTTTGTAGCCAAGGACAACATACTGGTAGCGACGGTTACCATTCTTGTGGCCGAAACATTGATTTATGATTTCCTTGAGTTTAGATTTCAATTTATCATGAGGAATAGTTGTGTAGAGTGTTGAGAAATTGAAAGATTTTATGCTCTTTACTGAGAGAAAAGACTGTGACTAAAGATGTTCTAGAAGCTCTTTGGAGTTTTCCAAGTTCCACATCTGATTCACACCACTCCTGGCATATGCAGTGTCACAATATTTCTGAAGGCCATCTTTAACTGCAGTAAGGATTCGTGTTAGGATCTGTGAAAGAGGCTTGGTTGAGCACTTTGCTGAACCCGCGATATATCTCTGCTTGTACGGATTCTTGTGAAGCTTAGGAATCCAGTACAACTTTGGAAGTTCCATATCTTCCTCTGGGAGGCTGGATTAACGACAAACTTGTGATGGATTTGAGCTAACTCAGCAGCAACATCTGGATCATCAAACACCGAATAATGTCGACGAGACATGGTTCTGCTGAGTACTGTTATACGTCTGTTTACCAAGGCCATTACTGATTTTACCCTAGCCCAGCGCCGTGAATAATCTTCAACAGAATTCAAAATTAATTTGGAATTCTGTTTCCAAGTAAACGATTTGGGTTCCCTGTGTTTGGGGCCTTTTGAAAGAATGAATCGAAGTTTGTCATTTCTAACAATACTGAGGTCCCCTGTAATGATGTGACCTGCTGGATTGTAACGAAACTCGGAGACATTACATGAACATTCGGAGGGGTTTTGGGCAATGGTATCGGCATCTAGACCTTGCAGCACGGTTTTATAATTGAATATTTTGGGTGCAATCGGAGTAGAATAACTGTAGGAAATAATTGGTGGGCTCTTGTTTTTTAAATAAGCTGGTACGGTTGAAGTCACTGTTTTATTGTTCAAAATATTGCCAATTTTAACGGCGTCAAGGCCTTTATTTCTGAATTCAAGCTTCAGAATGTCACGAGGTGGAGTCTCTTCTTGAGAAACTGTTTGTACTAGCTTGTACAACCGAAACATAGCCACATCCGTAATAATAGCAACCAGCCTATATTCAGGAGAGTTTGGTTCGATCGTGTTGACATCCAAAGCTTCTTTCTGCAAAGAGCGAAGTTTAGTAACCGGCAGTTGATACAGTTTGGTACGAATATGATGAAGTCCTAAAGGTTGCTGGACGTGTGGAAGGATATTGTCGAATGTCACATCAGCATGAAAATTCGGACGGTTAAAGTGCCGATGTCCATGACTTCTCCTACGTCGTTGAAAGCTGCCAAAGAGCCCCATCACATTGACCGAGCTGCATCCAGGGCTGGTAAGATTTCCCACAGAGTCTATCTTGTCAATGCAACCGTAGGGTAATGCAGTGCCTAATTCTCTATACCAGAACTCCTCAGGTTTTCTACTAAGTGGTGTGCTCAAGCTGGGATTATTAGTAGGGTGGTATATTTTTCCAATATTCTTACCCTGAAGGACAAACTAGACTGATCTGGTAGATAGAAATGTTGGTATAACAACTGATTGCCTCCATTATTCACTTCATATCTGTGACCAGACATTCTAGTGCGCAGTTGTCCTTTTGTCTCACCTACGTTCATCAGTCCGCAAAGTGAACACTCCACTCCATAGACAACATTTGAGGACTTGCAGTTGAGATCGTCCCAGCTCCGTGTGTGGTATGTTTGATTGGTGAGTCCACTAGTAAACTGTGTATCAGTGATCAAAATTTTACAAGTTTTACAATTTTCTGAATTGCATGATGTTATATTGCAATGTGGATCACAGTCATTAAATTTCAAAATATCATGTAATTAAACTGTACAGTTGTTGATCTGTTTGTAAACAGCACCATCACGGTAACAAAGGGATTTGTCATCAGACTGCAAGTATGTCATTTCTTGTATATCTTTCAGAAGTATTTTAGGGGCACCTAATCGTGCTGCAGATCCCGTGCCCTTGGAACCTGCAGGAAATTAATGTTCGGGTTGACTTGTCGCGGAAGCAACCTTTGATACTCGGAACCTTTTTATAGCGGGCGTCGTCCCAGCCACTATCTTATCTATGTATTGTGTCTGACCATGTTTAAATTACTAGGTTGACGGTGCCCTCGGGAACGGACAGACCATCCACCAGACAGAGACACCATCCTAGTGGTAAAAAGCATCTCAGATCGCAGTACCAAAGAGTTAATCCAAAATCATTAATCCATAGACAAATGGCAAATATCAATGTTCAGATCAACATACATGGACCCAGAAGAGTGCTTTCAGGCGTCCTAGGATAGTAAGCATTACCTGGTAAGCAAGGTTCGCCCACCATGCCTATCGACCTGACCGAAGAAAGGGAGTAAATGCCGAGAAGGGTATGTCCAGATTTCGGAAGTCTTCCTATGGTTTTCCATTGGCAAATACATCAGAAATAATTCTGGAAATTGCCACATTGTACGGATCAACAAGATCATGGTGCCTCCTATAGAATTTCTTTAGTGTTGATACCAGTTTGGTTTTTTGATACCCCTGGCATAACAACCTGGTAGTAAGCACCTTTCCACGTTCCATAAAGTCCTGATACTTGGAACAGGCTCTAGCATAACGGATTAACTGTGAGACGTAAACTCCATATGCTGGTGCAGACGGGATATTACTGTTCAGGAAGGAAAGTGAACAGTGGGGAAAATTGAAGTCATCTCGTTTATCGTTCAGCCTAGTAGTAAGCTTCCCGTTGTTAATATAAAGATAACAATCCAAGAATGACAGATGAGGAGCAGGTTGCAGTCTCTATTGTTTCCTTAATTCCAAGTTCACGATGATAGGTAAATGCCAAGTACTCTGCGAATTTAGCATTTGTCAGAGACAGTAAATCATCTATATATCTGTAGGTAAAATTGAATTGTTGTGCAAGGCGTTTCTTGCCTGCATTGAGGAGACCTTGTACAAACTCCGCCTCAAACGAATACAAGAACAAGTCGGCAAGCAACGGTGCACAATTAGTACCCATTGGTATGCCAATTGTTTGCTGAAATATTAGGCCACTGAACTCCACGAAAATATTGTCAATTAGATATTCCAGCATTTTTATGACATCTCCATTAGTGTACTTTTGTGGTGCATCAGAGTGATCTCGAACGAAGTATGTGTCTTTGTAGCCAAGGACAACATACTGGTAGCGACGGTTACCATTCTTGTGAAAGAAAGGAAATATATCCCCGCCTGAAAGGAATATTTTCCCTGCAGGAAAATATCATTTTTATTTCCCTCAAAAATTACTTAAAATAGCAGCAAAAATGTAATACACATTATTTTGTCAATTGTTGCTAAAAAATACTGAGTTGGTATTCTTAAAAAGCACCACACTTTTAACTCATATATGACAATGGAATCTTGCACCTAATAAGTTTGGAGTGGTCCTTTTCCATTTACCAGGGTGTCGGGTTTGTTTCTGTTTGTAGCAAATTTTACAAAAAATGAATATTCTTTAAGCAAACAGTGTAGCCCCAGAACTGACGCCGCAGACTTATTCTGTCATGTTTACAAAGGAGAAACATTTTTTACTTCGTCTTTGCTTTCCGTTATTACGTCGTCTTTGCTTTAGATAGGGATATTCTGTAAAAAGAATCACGTTAAGAGCACCTAAAAGTAAGACAAATTCTCCTTTGAAAAACATATTTAAAAGGTTTCCGTCATTCTTTCTGTGTGTTTTCTACACTTGGTGTCATCTAGAAAGAGACCACCTTTGGAACTGTTCAAAAGTATTCATATAGACCACTTTTGAACAGTTCCAAAGGAGGTCTTAATACAGAAATTTTACTGTACTGCTAGTCAAGACTACTCTGAGAGAAAATAATTTGCTTCTGGTGAGCAAGAGAAGACCCTTATAGACAATGGACTAAATAAAAACAGTCCTGAAAGCATTGCCCTCTACCCTACTGAAACAGTTTTCCACTTCCTTTATAAGTCATGTGAAAGTCTTCTGAGGACATAACTCTTCTATCACTGTATCAGACATCTCTATCTCTTCATCCTTTCACCCTTCAGATTCTAAATTGGCCTCTTCTGTCTTTGAATTTGGACAAGTTCATCCTTGTAAATAATTGGATTTTGTCACAGTCATTAACAGAATGGCAAACAGTGTAGACTCAGATGAGACGGCTCCTGAGCCGTCTCATCTGAGTCTACACTGTTTGTATAGGTATCTGTAACGGCCTATAGTGTCGAAAGGGTTTAAATTTAAATCACAGCCAAATTAAGACCGCCTTTCACTATGTTAGACAGGCACATATTGTCAACTGAATTGAAGGTTTTAGAGAACTTCATCAATATTCTTTGAACGTTAATTACAGAGATCATTAAGGATGCTACAGGTCTTATAAGAATAAGTCTATTTTACTTCACGCAGTTTGAAAATAAATCATTCAAGTCACAAGGGATTATCATTGTGTGTTGGCATCGATGTCACGTAATGAGTCCTTTAATAACATGACAGATACAGTAGAACTTGGATGAAAAGATCTTTCTTGCGTTTTGCCATGCTAATATCATGTTGAAAGGTCCGTGCAACAAACACGCTTTCAAGCCCCAGTTTATCATGATTGAAAATTGGGGTTAACAAGGGTTAAGATTGTTTTCCTTAATTGTTTTCTGTCAAGGATTTAAATTACACTGTAATTTAACAATTTTGTTTAAAACCTCATTGCGGGAACTCGTTACAGCCACCTCATTTCGGCGGTTCTAATGAGCACCCACAATCAGTGTTTGCTGCAAAGCGTATCTATTTTTTTTCTTGTCAAAATAATATAAATACATAATAAGAATCTTTCACGATATAGCCCTTCCCAAACCGAGGGATTCCACAACTGAACAAGTCCGTAAAATGAGCACTCCCTAAACCTACCTTTATATAGAGAAAAACTGAAGAAGATGAGCTAACTAAATTAAGCAAGTTTGATATTAGGCTAGAAATGTTGTGAAAATTGACAGCTTCGGTGCTTGACATTGAAGACAAAATATCGAAAAGCATACGAAGACAGCAATTGTCTATTGAAAGCAGTCATCGATTGTGAGGAATATGATTAAACGTTCTGTCGAACAGACAATGTCGCATTTTCTTATCGGACAAGAAACCACCGCCTTCCTGTTGAGACTGGGCGCTGGCATAGCACGCCGTTAAATGAGATAATCTGCAGGCTTTGTGCCGATGACGTTGGCGACGAGTACCGCTATATTTTGAAGTGTAAATTTTTTGAAGATCAGCGAAATAAATACATTAAGCCGTATTACATAAGAAATTCAAATATACTGAAATTCAGCACATCAATGAACGAAACAAATGTTACGGAATTAAGAAAAATTATACAAATTTACTGATATCATCAAAAAAGAAACCCCCCATAAGCGCTATTAATAATTTTGGAATATTTGCAGTGTGCATTATTTGAACAAGAATCTGGGTGCGCTAGCATTAGCACCCACGCAG
Organism: Lucinisca nassula; assembly: GCA_963580285.1. Lineage (NCBI taxonomy): Eukaryota > Metazoa > Mollusca > Bivalvia > Lucinida > Lucinidae > Lucinisca > Lucinisca nassula. Next base: position 119,134,086 of record OY757012.1, read on the forward strand.
CTTCAGGAATCTTTATATTTTGCCGTCGACGTTGATTCCACGTTACACGTCGATGTTTAGTCTACCTCTGAAAGTCAGATACATAGGTTGTTCTGTTATAATTTATGATGCCATATATCCACCTAGACTATAACGAACCTGTGAATGGGCCGTTTAACGTGGCATAGCGGAGATATAGTCGCATTAGATATGGCCAATGAAATAATCTGTATGTGTACAATAGAGTTTCGATGTCTCGAGCACCTTTGGGACCATGAAAATTTGTTCGAAACAGGGACAGTTCGAGCCACTGAGGGTTATTCGTAGAGGACTCGTGCTTATATAAAGTAAAGGCATGCTGAGTGTACTCATTAGAATCGCCTCATCGAGATGATTTTAATGAGTATACCCAACAAACCTTTTCATACTATATCTTATCAGGCCCTACGGAAAGAATTTCATAGGGGCTCAAGGGCGGGTTAGAAATAGCCATGGTAAGCGAGACATCGGGTTCGAGCCATCGAATTTTCACTGTACGTATATACGGAGTCTCGTGTGTCCAAATCTCGATTGTCCTCAAGGCACTGATATGTATATCGTGTTTATAATATTAACCCTCATGTTGTTATATTGATATATAACCTGAGAAACTTTAAAGCAGAAAGCAGAAACGCAGTTATAATGATCGTGAAGTCAATACAGTCATGAATATACGAAGGCAGATAATATACTCAGATTCAATGAAGACGCACCACTAGTACTATACCTTAAACTTTAATTGATTCACAATATTTCCAGCATTGAATTATCACTAACATATCCACAGACTCGATCACTACAGAGTTACAGCATTTCATTGGATGCAGAGATACGGAGATTCGAATAAGTCCAGACACCCGAAAAATCAAAATTACATATCCTAATACGAGTATGTCCACAATAAGCATCAAGTGTTGCTTGGCATCGACGCCTCATGCTTCGAATTAAACGCTGTATCTGGTCTTGTGTGATGTTGTCCCATTCTTCCTGTAGCGCCATGGCAACCTGCTGACGGTTGATTGATGGATGACCTCGGCTTTACACACTTTCCGAGCTGGTCCCAAAGGTACTAAATTGGGTTTAAATCCAGCGAAAACGCAGGCCAAGGAAGAACTTGCACGCCAGTTTTATTGAAAAAGTCCATGGTCAGTCTCACGGAATGAGCACGTGCATTGTCCTGTGTTGGAAAAGGGAACGTCACCATTATTGCGTAAAAACAGTAGGCTACCACCTCAGGCTCTAAGATTTCATCGATGTACCGACGTGGCGTCAAATTTCCATCAACAACCATGAGTTGGGGTTTTGTGGCACCATGAGACCACCCCCCCCCCACCCCAAACACACACACTATTACGCTACCAACACTCCAACTTGACACCTGTTTTACACAACAGTCTTGAATTCGCTTCCCACGTAGACGCCATACTTCACGCCGCGTATCAAACATTTCAACACAAAAACGGGGCGGCTCGTCGGACTCGTCCGTGAACAGTACACCACGCCAACGCTGTTGTGTCCATCGGCTACTCTGTCGATACCAATTAAAGCGACTGATTCGACTTTCTGCCGTCAAAACATCCCCCCTATACATCTTATGGCTAGAAAAACCGCGTTCCTGGAGACGCCGCCGTACAGTTAAGGCACTTACGCGTAGGTTATGGGTTCCCACTGTCTCATGGGCAGTTTCCACAGACGTGCTGAATCGGTCGCGTAAATGATTCAAAACAATGTACCTGTCCTGCTGATGTGTAGAAACACGTTCACGTCCAGGGCGTTGTCTTTCGTCCACAGACCCCGTAGCGTTGTGCCTTACAACCAGTCGAGCAATCGTAGTGTGCGAAAAACCCATATGCTCTGCAACTTGGTGGTATGAAAGCCCACCTTCAACCATACCGAGTACAAGATGACGATCGACGTTACTTAGAGTCCCATTGGCTTGTTCTTATTAAATGTTTTGCTGCCTTTTAACGCAAAGAATCCTGACCTTATAATGACAGTAAAGAAAGTGCCAAAATATCGTGATTACGAAAAGTTTGCAATTTAAAAGTTTGCATTTTGCACTTGCACATGCACATCATGACAATCACACAGTATTCGTGCCAAACAAACTCATGTTTCGATGTCAGTCATTTTACCTTAAACTAAAGAAATCGAAATTCTAAAAGTGGTGCGTTTTCATTAAATCTGAATATACCGAAGATATACAGTAAAATTCCGCTATTAAGACCACCTAAAATTAAGACGAATTCTGCTTTAAAAAGCTTATTTAGAAGGATGCAGTTATTCTTCCTTCGTGTTTTCTGCGCACAATGTCCCATGGTCAGGGACCAGCTTTGGGACTGTTCAAAAGTGGTCTTAAAGACCACTTTTGAACACCCCAAAGGTGGTCTTAATATGGGAAATTCCACTTTGTTATTTGTACGTTATTGCAGACGTCATATTTTCGCCTTTGGCTCCTTTTGCATGTTGAAGTCTTGGTTGAAAGTTGATTGTCAGCTACTCATAAGCAATTCTAGAAAGTATCCACGAAGACTCAGATTCGAACATGAAGTTAACGGAAAAGTGTCGGTATTTTTGTGAATTGGCCATTATGACTCTTGATATAGTACAAGGCCGGCCTCGGTAGCTCAGTCGGATGCGCGTTTTTTTTTTTTTTTTTTTTTTTTCGTTTTTTTTCTTCTTCATAGAACCATCAGAGGTGTGATATATTTCCTGTATAATGTATGTTCTAGCCTTATTGGCTATCCTGTTGTTATGACCCGCAACTCGTGCCTTCAGTAATGCATAGCTCAAGTTATAGGTTTATATCCAGGTCTCTGACAACTGCGACAGAGTGTAGACTCTTTTGCTCAGTGGTTATAGCATTGGGCTGTCTCTAATTCCATCAAAGGCGGGATTTTTCTTTCAGCCACGCTTTTTCCCTTGATTAGACTTTCGTGTCGTATAAACTAGTAAGACTATTTGGTAAATCATGTCAAAATTTAGTTCTTGTCTGTCTATTCTGAATAGATTCGCTTAAGGCAAAGTTCTCCTTTGTATAACGCTATTAAAGTTGGCATCTTACAAGTTTAATTAGAGAAAAAAAGAAGAAATTCAAAATATATGCGGTATTACTGAACATGACACTTGACAGCTGGCCTGGATGACAGCCCAGCGCTTAACCGATGCCAAGAAAAACTGTATCTGAAAATGGCGTCTGGTTATATCGTCTGCTGCATTTTTTGCAAACTTTTCAAATTGTATTTTTTTGCATAGTGGAGCAGTCTGGTCAGGATTCGCACTGTTTGCAACATTGTGTTTTAAAGTAATCAGCAGACAACAAAGCAGACGACAATTGTTGTAAGGGTTAAATCACTTTCAAAAATTCTAGTTGTAAGCCTTGTGGATTCATTGGGCGGCAGGAGCTGAGATGTCATTTCATCTCAATGTCGGGTAAAAGTTCCACAAAATTGAAAGCAGCGTCTCCAAAATGACCTTAATGGTGTTGACGGTGACGTTATACATCAATTCAAACAAAACAAACAAAACAATAGCATTTAACAAAACCGACCCTAAAAGATCCTATACGGTTTGCATACATGTTTGTTCTCCTACAATGCCCGAGTCCGAAAAACAGATACATTACTGTGGATGTCATTATAAGTTCGGCCCCCGTCCATAGGGGCTTGAAGAAATATATTGGCTGCATGATGCTTCCACGCAGAGCTGAATCCGGCCCGCACACTAGTACTGGTAAACCGCTTAGAGGATCTAAGCCTGTCCAGGAACCACGGTGGGAGGCGGACCGTCCATGCTAATAAACCCTTTTGGTTTCATTGGGCGACAGGGCTTGAGATGTCATTTCATCTCAATGTCGGGTAAAAGTCCCACAAAATTGGAAGCAACGTCTCCAAAATGACCTTTACAGTGTTGACGGGGACGTTAAACCTCAAATTAAACAAAAAAACAAACATTATAAGTTAACCACGTTGCCTTGTATGTATTATATGCCATAAGTCAGCCTGTTATTATTATCATTATTACCGTTATTATTCAGTTTATTTCAAATACACGGCGTCGTACTTGTATAATGTAAGAGAGACCCTTCCTCTAAATTGACCAAAATGCGGCGTTCTCAAGCGAAAAAATTGTATATTAAGGATCTACACGGTTAACTAGTTAAACTAAAATCCTTACTGGCATCATTACGCGTGTCCGAATTCGGTGAAGAAAAGTACCATAGTCCACTTTTGAGACTAAGGGGCGAAAAGGTAACGAACGGCGCAATGTTTCGTGTATAAATGTGCGTAATTTCTTGATGCGCGACAAGAAACAGTGTCATAAGTTTAATCTGTAACATGTAGCATTTGATGAAACATCTGCAACTAGAAACTGTTAAAGTTCAATTTAATTGTTTTGTAGAACCTTAAAAAAGTTCACGTTTGAGACAAAGCGGCGAAATGGTAAAGAATCGCGAAATGCCTTCTATGTTTCTTATATTCTAGAGGTATATCCTCTCTTAGCAAGGATGGTCAGCTTTATACTGAGAGCAAGGACAAAGCCGATATCCTAAACAGCCAATTCCACTCTTTTGGCACTCAGCAGTCTCGCTCGCCAGGGTTGATAAGGTAAACTTGACACTAAGTCTGTCCCAGTTTACCAAATAAATAGCCAGCCTACTATACCAGAACTTGAGCTATCTGAGAATGAAATTCTGAAATTGTTAAAGGACTTGAACCCCCATAAGGCAGCAGGACCAGATGAACTGAAACCCCTTGTACCAATGGAGCTCCGAGAGGTAATTGTCCCCATGTTGAAGTTCATATTTCAAGGGTCTGTTGAAACAGGTATGGTTCCTAGGGACTGGAATGACGCAGACGTGTGTCCTCTGTTCAAGAAAGGTGACAAAAGCATAGCCTCAAATTACAGGCCCATACCATTAACATGTATACTTTGTAAAGTTTAAGAGCGCCCATCAGGGCTTGAAGAAATATGTGGACTGCATGATGCTTCCACGCAGAGCTGAAACCGACCCGCACAAGAGCACTGGTAAACCACTTGGAGGATATAAGCCTGACCAGGCAAAGCGGTGCGAGTTTCGGACCGTCCATGCTTATAACCTTATTGGTTTTATTGGGCGGCAGGTCTTGAATTCTCATTTAATCTCAATGTTGGGTAAACGTCACACAAAATTGGAAGCAACGTCTCCAAAATAACCTTTACAGTGTTGACGGGGACGTTAAACCTGAAATCAAACAAACAAACAAACAAAGTTCTAGAACACATAATTATGTCATTTGGACTCGGACCATCGCTCTTTGTTTGTTTGTTTGATTTGATGTTTAACGTCCCCGTCAACACTGTATAGGTCATTTTGGAGACGTTGCTTCCAAAGTTGTAGGAATTTTACCCGACATTGAGAAGAAATGACATCTCGAGCCTGTCGCCCAATGAAACCAATAGGGTTTATAAACATGACCGTGCCGACTCGACCTGCTTTGCCTGGGCAGGATTAAATCCTCTAAGCGGTTTACCAGTACGCGTGTGCGGTCGGTTTCAGCTCTTCGTGGAAGCATCATGCAGCCCATCTATTTCTTCAAGCCCCGATGTGCGGGGCCATCACCAGTTGCTCTATGAGATCCTGTGAGACACAGCTGGTGATGCTGATGGAGGACTTGTCTAGATATGCCATTAATGGGCGACAGACTGACCTCATTTTGTTAGATTTTAGCCAAGCTTTTGGCACGATCAATCTTGAAAAATTGCTTCTTAAAATTCGCCGTTATGGCATTCGTGGACGAATTTTCCATTGGCTCAAAGCCTTCCTTTCAAAAAGATCGCAGACTGTCGTCTTAGAAACTGGGAAGTCCTCGAAAGTATCCTTTACATCATTAAGCCCCCGCCTATAGGGGCTTGAAGAAATATATGGGCTGCATGATGCTTCCACGCAGAGCTAAATCCGGCCCGCACACTAGTACTGGTAAACCGCTTAGAGGATCTAAGCCTGTCCAGGAACCGCGGTGCGAGGCGGACCGTCCATGCTAATAAACCCTATTGGTTTCATTGGGCGACAGGGCTTGAGAAGTCATTTCATCTCAGTATCGGGTAAAAGTCGCACAAAATTGGAAGCAACGTCTCCAAAATGACCTTTACAGTGTTGACGGGGACGTTAAACCGCAAATCAAACAAAAAATCCTTTACTTCGGGGGTACCACAAGGCCCAGTGTTGGGAGCAATATTATTTTTGGTCTTTATACATGATCTTCCAGATCCCATTAGGTAAAAGATGAGATTGTTTGCCGATGACACAGCAGTTTAGAGATATGGCCGTATCAAATCTAGAACAGCCAAAACTCTCCAGGAAGATCTGGACAGGTAAGCAAAATGGTCTTTAGAATGGAAGTCAATCCAAGCAAGTGCACAGTTATCCATGAAACACACCCCAAGTCTGCAGTCTCTTCTCAGTACACTCTATATGGACAAGTGCTGGACTCTGTTAGTAGCTCCAAGTACTGGGGAGTGATCTCACCATGAATTATCGACTCCAGAATACGGTATCTTCAGCAAACAAGACATTGGGCTTCCTGTCAAGGAATACCCGTACAAAAGAACCAGGTATCAGAGAAGTTGCCTATGAAACCCTCGTACGTCTAATCCTTGAGTTCTCATCCCCCATTTGGAGTCCCTACACCAAGTCAAACATAAATATCATATAAATGGTCCAGAGGAGAGCTACACGCTGGACTATGGGCCGTTTCTCTTCCTATGACAGCGTTTCATCAATGTTGGGTGAACTTGGATAGAGGTCTCTTGAGGACAGGCGTTCAGATGCAAGATTATGTCTGTTTTATAAAATTGTGCACGGTCTTGTTGCAGTGCCATTGCCACCATATGTTGTCCATGCCCGGGTGCCTACACGACATTTAACATAACACCCGCTAGCATTCCGACAATTCCACACATTTGCTATTGTCCAGCGGAATAGGCTGCCGAAAAGTAGAGCATTGTTGCCAGATATTGAATCTTTCAGACTGCCAGTTAGCAGTCCCACCTACTCCAAGCCCTACCTAGGCCGAAAACATAGTTTTTAACCTTTTATCACTTACTCCTCACCGGACTTTTAACATATTAACCTATCATCTTTATTTCACCTTCACCTGTTTTTATCCCTTTTACTGTTTAACTTTCACTGCACTGGGTCTTAAGCACACCGGACACCTGCCATAATCTCCGCGAGGGGGTGTAGCAGTATTAGTAGACAGAACGATAGACAGATCATTTCACTCATGGAAGCAGTCTACTTCTATAAAATACAACGAATTCGCAGTAAAAAAACGTTTTACTGAGTTCTGTTGTTGTTTATTATTGTTGTCTACGTTCACGGACATAGACTATATAATGATGAGTTTTACTCCGGAAGCACTTTAGAAAAGGTCGCTACTGGTTTAACTGGTCATCATATTATTTGTCACAATTATTAAAACCCGGTTATTACCGGAACGCTGCCTTAAATGTATCACATGCGCATGCATTAGTGCTCTCATGCTTGCAAAATAAACATATTTCATGGTTAAAATGATGTCGACTTTGACCTCATTATAAAGCGCATCTAGTTCTTTTTGTTTTCTTTTTGTTCCACGGCATCATCAGGTTAACCTAGAATGCGAAATGAATAGACGATTGGCCATTTTGTGGGAAAGTAACTTGTTTTTGGCTTTCAGCTGGTGATATTTCCAACAGGGTCTAGTTTTTTTCATATTTGTGTTTCTTTCCCTTTGGTGTCTCTGACTGGAGCTGTGGGTTAATTCTGTCGGTTCCTGATCATCGCCTTTACTTATATTATTAACATACATGTAGAATGCGAAATGAAAGGTTAACCTAGAATGCGAAATGAAAGGTTAACCTGGAATACGAAATAATGGTTAAAAAGTAGAATACGAAATGCAAGAAACCATAAATATAGGCATGTAGTGCAAATAGTTGTAACTGATTAGGAAAGATCGGTAATTTTGTTTTTATGTTAGAGAGAGCATTTGAAACCCCTTATTTGTAATCTGTGACTGCTATATTTGGCACATTATTTCAACATACTCATAATAAGTTTTGTCATTCTACTTTCCAGTCCACTGCATGCATAAATTAATGTGTGCTGAGCGTAGGCTCAAGTTTTTTTGTAAAGAAGCTGATAATCGTTATAATTGTCTTTGCATACATATGTTTATTTTGGATAGTCGTTTGGCCATTTTGTGGGAAAGTAACTGTCCTTTTGGCTTTCGACTTATGACGTTTTCATATGGTAAAGTTGTTTTATGTTTGTTGGTGTCTTGGATGGGAGGTGTGGGGTAATTGCATCGATTCCTGATCAATGCCTTCACTTCTATTTTTTTCGGCTCCCGCCCATAGGGGCTTGAAGAAATATATGGGCTGCATGATGCTTCCACGAAGAGCTGAATCCGGCCCGCACACTAGTACTGGTAGCCGGCTTAGAGGATCTAAGCCTGTCCAGGAACCGCGGTGCGAGGCGGACCGTCCATGCTAATAAACCCTATTGGTTTCATTGGGTGACAGGGCTTGAGATGTCATTTCATCTCAAAGTCGGGTAAAAGTCCCACAAAATTGGAAGCAACGTCTCCAAAATGACGTTTACAGTGTTGACGGGGACGTTAAACCTCAAATCAAACAAAACAAACACTTCTATTTTTCATACTCTTCAATGGCGACACCAAGCAGGTAGTGATAAACCACAGATCCAAGGGCATTTCTCAGTAGAATTGTATCCCTTTTCAGAGATGATATTTAAGCTTGTGGAAACAGAAAATAGGATGGGGCATGTCTGGTGAAAATGAAGGATGTGGTAGGACGGTGACTTCGCTGACTCCAAAAGCTCGGTCACAAGGTGTGCCTTGTGAACGCGTACATTGTCATGAAAGAGTCTGCGGTGCTTAAGTCATGTATTGGGGCGGCGGGTTTCCTAGTATTCCTGCTTTTTTCTTATTACAATTTATCATATGACGTCGTTGATAAGCAGTGGATAACGTCGTGTAATAAAAATCGTATGACCACACGTGTAATAACACTTTTTTGGGATAAAGTAACGTTATAACGATGTCAATGTCAACCATGCAGTTTTTGTGGGAAACTATGTCAAATTTAAAGGCGATGAAATCCAATTTAAAGTTGTCATATGAAATCCAATTTAAAGTGGTCATATGATAAACTCGTGGTCATTTCATATGAAATTTATGAAACTCGCCGAAGCCTCGTTTCATAAATTTCATATAAAATGACCACTCGTGTAAGATCCTCTATATTTGTATAGTACTTTGCTGTGACTGTTCTGCTTTTTGGCACCGATTTTTTACGGCGTAGCCGTTATGGTTTTGCTTTTGTCCTACATTTTTCGTTATTCCATTGGTCAATAAAACCACATGTCCAAGGAGATGACCATTTCATTGGTCAATGATTTGCATAAATAAATCTACTCAAAAGTACGACAGTTTACTGAAGTTTTAACCTAGGAAATGTTTCGTTTTTTATGTGAGACATGAATGAAAAATATATACAGTTTCGGCTTGCTCACCGTCTTGTCCTTTGATGACCATACGTCATATGTATAATTATGTTTCTAGTGAATTCTGTAACTGCTGCGGCGAATAGCTATTTTGACCTAATTTCACGTGGTTGGTCTATATAGCGAAAGGAACCATTTCGCGAAAGGAAGGTTCCTTTCGCGAAAGGAAGAATTTTCTGCGAAAGGAATTGTTTGTTTGATTTGAGGTTTAACGTCCCATTCAACACTGTGTAGGTCATTTTGGAGACGTTGCTTCCAAGTTTGTGGGACTTTTACCCGACATTGAGATGAAATGACACCCAAGCCCTGTTGCCCAATGAAACCAATAAAGAGATAGAGCATGACAAAAACATGTAATAATCGCATTACAAATTGACAGACGTTTAATTTACAATATATGCTAAATAAAAGTTGCAGTGTATCATTTGTCTTCAGCATACGTTATGTCCTCCATTTTAACACAAAATGGACATTTTCGAATATTATTAATGTTATATAAATTCAGAAAAGGAATAAGTGTAATTTGAGTTTTAATTAGGTGCACATAAGATCAAGTTTCCGTCTGTTTGTCTGCTCGTCCGTTTGTTCGTCCGCCTATGCGTTTACGTTCACCATAGCGACAACCCGAAATGTGAACCCTAGAATTTGTGTTCAAAAACAGTAAATGATAACGTTTTCTTATTTGTTGTGCATATACTTGAGATCATATGCTCTTGAAATGAGGTCATGTTTTTAACCTTGACCTTTTACATTGGCCTTAGCCCAAACAGGCTGGGCACCGCCCTCTGCAAAGCTATTTTTCCTCGCGTGACATCTGAATTGTTTGAATACAGTAAACCAGTTCATAGCTAGACAATTGTTGCTGTCACTATTGTAGCTCATATTGCACGACCCGCAGAAAAAGCGACCGACTGAAGTCGGTTGATTTTCTAAGAGTGCCCTAAAATCACCGTGTCATTCTGTCAGTCTGTCTGTCCGTCCGTAACCCGTTTGTGAAAATTGGTGATAGTGACTTAACCGCTTGGAACATTTAAACAATTTTTGGCATACTGATAGATATCAATGAGATCTAACCAATGAACTTACGAAATATTATATACCATTTAGTATAGGCTCGCCGAGGCGAAAAAATGTGAAAATTTTCGAACTGCTTCTCCTCGGAAACCGTTGGGCCGATTGAAGTCAAATTTCAAATGGAGCCTCTGTGGGATAGAGGAAACCAAAATTTGCTCATGGGGTCCAGGTCACATGACCAAAATGGCCGCCAAGCCATATATGGTAAAAACCCTTCAAAATAGTCTTCTCCAGAACCACTTGGCAGATTTCCACGAAACTTGATAAATAACATCTGGGACGTAGGCCCATCATAAATTGCTAAAATGGTGACCCTGGGTTGACCTTGACCTTCTTTGTGCCTAGGTCAAACTTTGACAAATATGCTTTTGTATTGGAAAAGTGAGAATTCATTTTATCCTGCAAACGATTCAGAATACAGTACTAAAGTATTAGATATATTTTTGCTCCTTACGATAAGGCGCATTTATTGGGGGAACCGTTTTAGGTCCAGGTCACATGACCAAAATGGCCGCCATACCCATATATGGTAACACTCATCAAGTTAAACGCATCCGGCGGGTCGTGCACTTCAGCTGAAGCACTGGTATCTAAACAACCTTCCAATTAAATCTACGCCGCATATCTTTTTTAAAGATATTTCTTGTTTTTTATAATTTATCTTTTTTTTGTTCTGACACAAACACAAATACATTATTTCGTATAAATACATGTGTATAAATACATATTGATTGTATAACTACTAGCCTAGAAAAGTCGTTTCCTGTTTCCAATCTAAAGAAAGACTAACCACCTAACCTTTCGATACACAATGTCTACAATCGTAATAATATTTTGCAAAGTAACTGTACATTGTCAAGAAATACGCTTCATTGAATTTCAGTTATATACATATATGAACCACGTCAACTACAGCTATCGTGTACCGTCGTAAGTTTGTTTGTTTGTATTGGGGTTTAAAGGCCCATTCAACCCTTTTTATGTCATTTTTGAACCGGTCGGTTTACCTATCCACACTTTTCCTGGCCAAGCTTATACGTAAGCAGTTAACCAGTACAGTGCACATTGTTTCTTTGGCACCGAAATTGCATGACTGGACCATTATTCTTGAAGAAAATTACAAACACAACTGGCAATAATTGAAAGTCATTTTTGATGGCCAAAATTCGGTTGGAACACTTCTTTTTAGCCCCGGTCTCATCACCAGTGACTAAATTGCCAAAAGCCCTTTTACTACGTTTTGGATACATTTTCAGAAGGGTTTTTTTTTGCATTGGTTATACGGGTCTTCTTTTTCTTCATAGGTCAACAAATGGGGTAGCCATCTTGCATTTATTTTCGTAAATTGTAAATGCTACTTAAAATACCATGAACTCATGCTAACGACAAGTTGTCAACCGGGCTAGTTGCCTCACTGTGAATCCGGCATCTTTTTGCAGGAAATTGCGGATTTTTTCTCGATGTTACTTTTAGTTGTTGTTGTTGCGGGGAGACATGTGAAACCAACAGTGTAAGTTGCCGCTGCCTGCTCCCAAATTTAGCTATCCGTCTGCAAATCGTCCTGTAAGACATTTAGTCTTCCTATAGATATCGCATACCTCACGGTTTTATACTGAGTTGCGATCAACCTTTTTGAAGCACGTTGTTAGCTCTTTTTTCCCAGGGAATTTGTGTATAGTTTAACTGATACCATGGTTGATCCCTATATTACTCAACACGTGCGAAATAAAACTACACTAGTAATAATTTTGGAACAGCTCTCGTAGCATTTGATTTGAATGTCTGCAACTTGAACTATTCAAATTCGTTAATCCAATGATTTCCATATTCGCACACATTCTGGCAGAAACATCAAATGTTCTGTGTTTACTGTTGACACATACCAGCAGACCTGTTTGTCCGTCATTTTCGTATGAGGCTCAATGTGGGAAAATTCTTTAACTAAACATACCTGCTGTCCTTATTACTTCAGAGGCTTCATTTGTCTTCTGGGGAAACGAAGAGTAGTTGTGAATGTGATGTTCTTAAGAAATATTAAAACCTAAAAATCCAAACTTTAGAAATTTGTTCTTGTTCTTAGGACATCTAATTCTCGTTTGAAGTAGATATGAATGACCAAGTTATAAAAGCGAGCTAAATTTTTGGACTCGTATGGAATAGAACAGAATGAACTAAACATATATCTAGAAGAAGAATAAACTTTTTAGCAGAAATGGAGAAGAAATGAAAAACATCACCGATTACTAAATGATTTCCAGTGAATTTTATTTTATTTACAATCAAAGTATCTTGTAATCAATCACACGCCTTCATTTTATTTTAACCCGCACAGCACCTTAATGATCCTCATGACAACTGCGTCCTCGAACTTAAATGCCATTTTCTAATTGACTAGAAAATGGGACATCCAATAAATAATAAGCTCTGTCGAAGTTTGCTCGTTAATTTTCATGTTTGTTTCTGTCAGTTTACTCATCAAATGTTGTTTTACTATTCTGTTACCAACTTTTTAATATCTTGCTATTTATAGAAATGTAAACGGGCCAAGTCGCTTTCGTCCTCGAACTTCGGTCCTCCCAGTAAAGAAATTTTACTGTACTTGTTTAATGGGAAACGCATCCATGTCAAATAACGTTTTCTTCAAGGCTTTTCAAGTAAGGGCGAGGATTGTGGCCACGTAAAATCGATTAAAGCCTCCCCCCCCCCCCCCCAGTGGAATTGTGGAATTCGTTTCCGCTGACCGTTCCAAGGCGGATCTTCTGTCGCGGTTTATTTTTGTTATGGTTTGTCTTTGGGTGTTTGTGTCGCTTATATTATTTTATTTTGGATAGCCTTTTGGCCATTTCGTAGGAAAGTAAATGTCCTTTTGGCTTTCCGCTGTTGATGTTTCCATTAGGGTCTGTTGTTTCATGTTTGTGTTTCTTTCCCTTTGGTGTCTCTGATGGGAGCTGTTGGTTAATTGTATCGATTCCTGATCATTGCCTCCACTTCTATTTTTTGTCTTGGGGTATGAATTGTACTCATTAGAATCGCCTCAAGGAGGCGTTCGAGTTATTGAAGTCTAACTGTAATATGAAAAGTGCTTCATTTTATATTCTGGCTGATCAAAATCTTCAGTGGTTGCACATGATATGCACGCCCGTGCAAAGTGCAAAGCTTACGCTTATCTATATACATCTAAGAGTGAACACAAGAATTATTAACGTGATCTCACGATATGTTTAGGTCGATACATGTACATGCACAAGAATATGGATTTGTTTCCAACAGAAATTAGAATAATATGCCATGTTACAATCACGCTTCTTTACCATCATTCATTCCACATAATGACTACTGTTATTTTTTAGAACGAAATTAACTCATATCAGACAATGGTTCCAGACTATTTTAATTCTATGAAACTCTACTTTATGTCCTTCTTAATTACGCTTTGCTGGAAACTGCGAATTGAAACTGGAAGCGGATAATGAAATCAGTGATTGAGAATATACCACATGTGAAGAAACAATTATTTTATAAGTAGTGAATGCTCTTAATAACCGTAACTAATTTGACACTAAGCTTCGCCACACAATGGCCATTATGAGCCCATATACGGAAACATTTCAATGTCTCTTATGCGAATATTGAATACTAGACAGCATTCCTCATGACCAGACCATATACTGTGTGTGCAATCTATGCATAAGATTGAATAATATGCGTATCTAGGGTACGATCAAACTGCGTGGATGAACAGACTATCACAAGTCTTGTCTCAATGCACAAACACACGTGTCAAGACAGTGCCTTTGCCGATCTTAAACCTGATTTTGTGATTTCACGACTTACAGTTTCCCCCGGAATGTTTTCATGTTTTCCAATTGATTACATTATTATACAGTATTGTTATAACAGAGAGAAAATCAGACTTACAAGTTCACCTATTAGAAATTGCTTGATTTCATTTTGCACCGAGATATTCTGACAAATTTGACATGTAGGAAAACTCTTGTAGAGGCAATAAACGAGCTTAATCAAAACAGTGCAAATACAATAGTGCTTCGATCACTGTTATAAGATTTTGTCAGTCAGTAGCAATTTTATTTCAGCGAGAAAATACTGCAAATGACTTTCTTTTGCTTTTGCCGATGTATTGGTATGGTCTCAACTTTGAGGATTGCCACCAGTGGAATGCGAGAAGAGAATAATTAAAAGAAGAATCGAACAAGATGAGTTAGAGCAATAAGGAATTGGAAGACAGAATGAAGTAAAGAGGAGAAAGATAAAGGGACAGAAGAAATGTTTTAGACTGATTGATTCTGGAGTTCTGAATCTGAGTCTTGATTTGTTTGATTTTAGGTTTAACTTCCCCGTCAACACTGTAAAGGTCATTTTCGAGACGTTGCTTCCAATTTTGTGGGTTTTTTACCCGGCATTGAGATGAAATGACATCTCAAGCCCTGTTTCCCAATGAAACCAATAGGGTTTATTAGCATGGACGGTCCACCTCGCACCGCTGTTCCTGGACAGGCTTAGATCCTCTAAGCGGTTTACCAGTACTAGTGTGCGGGCCGGATTTAGCTCTGCGTGGAAGCATCATGCAGCCCATATATTTATTCAAGCCCCTATGGGTGGGGGCTATCTGCGTCTTGAAGATGTCGAGCGCCTCTATCAGGCAGATTTGACATAGCATTATTGTGTTATTGCACTGACATTGGTCAACATTACGATAACGCACGCGTGCGAGATAGTGCATTTTTTCACATGTCCAAAAATGACTACTTTTCTGTTGAAAATCCGTGATATTCTTATTTAAACTGCAAATATAGATTTTTGGTGCTCGTTAGAACCGCCTCATTGAGGCGGTTCTAACGAGTACCAACAACCTATGTCTTGGAGTAGAAAACAGAAGAACAATGCATAGCCCCTTAACCCCAGTTTTCTCTTTTTAATAAAGTTTAGTGTGTGTGTGTGTGGGGGGGGGGGGAAGGTTAGGTTGGGGGTGTCCATTTCACGGACTCGTGAACATGATGAATATTGTTCTGAGTTTAGATGTCGAAAGACTCGACCTTGTGAGCTTGCTCACCAACCCTTTTATTATATAGCTAAAATATTTTGCGTCACTACCAGTAGTATTAGCCTCCCGAATGGTATGGGGTGCCGTTTTACTATTTAATCCATATTTATAGATATACACAATTCGATTTATGCTTATCCATAATTCGAATTATGGATATCCATAAATCAGTCAAATAATGAATAACCATAAAGCGAATTATAGATATCTATAAATCAAATTAAGGATATCGATTTATGGATATCATTAATCCAGATCGATTTATGGATATCCATAATTGGAAATATGGATTTCATTAATTCCAATTATGGATATCAATGAATCAAAATATGGATGTCCATTATTCCGCTGATTTATGGATATCCATAACTCGAATTATGGATATCCATAAATCGAATTATGGATATCTATAAATCGGGCTGAATTAATGATATCCATATTACGAATTATTGATCCATAAAAGCCTTTGGTTTCAGTCATTATTAATTGTATTTATTTGGGAAGACAAATTATGGATATCCATTAATCGAATCAGTGATGTCCATAAATTGACCGAATTATGGCTATCCATAAATCGCTCTGAATAAATGATATCCATAAATCGAATTATGGATATCATTAATTAGATTTCTGGACATCCATAATTCGAATTAATGATATCCATAAATCAGCCGAATAATCGATATCCATAATTTGAATTATAGATATCCATAAGTCGAATAATGGATATCCATAATTCGATTTTATGGATATCCATAATTCTGATCGATTAATGGATATCCATAATTCGAATTATATCAGTAATTCGAATTAAGGATATCCATAAATAATTGTTGATATCCATAATTATTGATATCCATAAATGATTATGGATATCTATAAATAGGGAGTAAATAGTAAAACGGAGCCCCATAAAATAGACATTTTATCAGAGTGTTTGAGTTTTACGTCCCACCAAAACCTAAGGTTATACCGAGAAGTGACCTCAGTTTAACGACTCATCCGAAAGTCTGCAGAAGCCCGGGATCGAACCCATTGCCCCTGATTTATGAGGCGAGTAGCATAACCATTTCAACTACCCCACGGATGTTCCTGCATTTTAGCAGAATATGGATGTATGCGTAATACATTTTGTGCGCGACGCCATTGCCGTAAAACGTCGTCAGATACAACATAAAATTCAAAGCGTGTAATACCACAAGTAAGCGTGCTGGTGCCATTTGTTCAAAACATCACTAGCCTAAAGCGCTCGTTATGGCTCAAATTGTTAACTGTTCTAGCAAGTACAATATTTCCCCAAAAAATGCATGTTTGACATGGACATCGCCATGGCGTTACTTAATCCTGCCAAAGTGTTATTACACGTGTGGTAATACGATTTTTTATTACATGAAGTTATCCACTGCTTATCAACGACGTCATATAATACTTAACCCTTTCTGTACAAGAAAACCGAAGACGGATAATCAGCAAACAATGCAGGGCCAGATCAGACGCGCAGAACGCGGCGTCTGATCAGGGCCTACACTGTTTGCAAAAAGTCAAGCCATTTGCCAAAATTACACAACCTTACACCACTAAATTTCGAAATGGACTCCTGCCATATATAAGGAGGAAGATCCCATTTGGTACCAAAAAGGCTAAATGAAAAAAGTATCCGTATACAAACTGACAAAACAGGGGTAGGGTTTGTTATGCAGCACAAGTGGTAGACATTTAGAGCAGAGCGAGGACAGAATGTGATAAAAGTTGAAGGTAAGTAAAACAGAAGAATATAATAAATTCTGTTTTATTGAAAAAAGTATGCTTTAGAAGCAAGGAATACACAACAGAGCTGAAAATTGTGGACTGTACATGATGTGGGTGACACATATTCACGTGAAGGAATGTAATTTCATATATCGCTGCCATTCAAAAGACACCCAAAATATTCTCCGATGCTCTAAAATGAGCGTAATTTAACATTTTGCTTTTGTTTTTTTCGAGTTTAATGGAAATCCTACTCCTCCTCAAGGTGACTTACGCCAAGATTCTAATTCTATTTGATCATCTGGTGCCGCCGGTTTTTTTGACCTGCAAAATGTTCGTTTCTGCTTTGTAATATCTTACTTTAGGTTGCTTGAAGGCTGAATACAACGCCAATAAAGTTCCGTCTAATATCAACCCATGTGTGACACATAAAATCTTCCATCTGAGAGCTTTGTATAAGTCAATTTCCAATTTCAGGGGTCTCAGACTTGTTTTATTTGTTGTAGGTTTTACAAAAAAATCTATACTCCAAGCAAACAGGGTAGACCCTGATCAGACGCCGCATTCTGCGGCGTCTGAATGCGGCGTCTGATCTGAGTCTACACTGTTTGATAAGGTTCGTTTTGAATGACTCTAGGCTTATATGGGTTAAGTTGAAGTATAACACTTGATTCTAATTTATACATTTCGACATCAGAAATTACTTTATAATGAGAAAAATTATCTTATAAGGAAGATGAATATATGTCTGACAAGTGGCAAAATTGTCTCTAGAAAAGTCTGATTAATTGTTGGCCAGTGGGCTTTTCATTACGATCAGATAACTTGCCAACCAATGGAGATGATATTTCCCGTCACGACAGTCTGAACACTCAAGGACAGCCATTTAATGCATAAGACTGCTAAGGCCTAAAAAATAGCTTTGTTCCCGCTAACATGCCGACAAAGGGTATGGGTCGGTAGGTCGCTAACACATTTTATTGTATTTGATGGAAAAAATATTTAAAAGGGCCAAATTCTTACTATAATGAGGTTTAAAGCATAAAGGAAGTAAAAGAACAGGGTTTCAATTATTAATTTTGCTATTTAGACAGTTTTATATATTTTCATCAGGAAGTGCTAGAAAATATTAAGGTCGGTAGGTATTTTCTTCTGGATGGCAATAAAAATTGCAGGGTGGGCAGAAAAAATCAGGGCCGGTCGGGTAGCGGAAGCACAACTATTTTTAGGCCCTTAAAACGTACGTTTGCCTTTTTGGCCAACATAGTTAATGATATAGGACAATTCCTTTGCCTATCTTGTGGTATCAAACTGTGATGGTAGAACGCAAGTACCATTTGTTGCCTGCTTATAGTTAGGCACCCAAATGAAAACAGCAAATTCTACAAGCAAATGTTTAGATTGAAATAGAGAAAAATCACGAAAACACGCCTATATAATATTGACCCCCTTGAACCCCACTTTTATATAGTAAAACTGGGGTTTACAGGGGTTAACCTTATTTTACTTATTTCTGCTCTAAAATATAGATTGTGGGTACTCGTTAGAACCGCCTCAATGAGGCGGTTCTAACGAGTATCCAAATCTATAGTTTGAGCAGAAATCAGAAAAATACGACAATTTTTCATCTTAAAATTTTTCGGCGATAAAGGTTAAAATGTGTTTGTA
Organism: Lucinisca nassula; assembly: GCA_963580285.1. Classification (NCBI taxonomy): domain Eukaryota; kingdom Metazoa; phylum Mollusca; class Bivalvia; order Lucinida; family Lucinidae; genus Lucinisca; species Lucinisca nassula. Next base: position 119,153,207 of record OY757012.1, read on the forward strand.
TTGACGTGTTTTCGTAATGCGGATATACCCATGAAAAGTTTTCTATTTTCAAGGACTTTCTGTTATGTTTCCATTCAAAGTTTAGATCAAACCACTTTGTCTCTGAGTGAAGGCTGGAAAAATGAAAGGTGACTTAGACTGTTAACATTTCGTTAAATCATTACATTTCTGTACTCTGCGCAAACCGTGTAGACCCTGGTCAGGCAGCGCACTCTCCGGCGTCTGATCTGGATCTACACGATATGCCAACACATGCTCTCAGCCAAGGTTGTACATGGTCACAAATCCCGCCCTTGATTCTGCTATAGTGCACTTTTTTGACAGCATAATTTCCACGAAAAGACTCACGCAGAGCTGAATCCGGCACGCACACTAGTACTGGTAAACCGCTTAGAGGATCTGTCCAGAAACCGCGGTGCGAGGCGGACCGTCCATACTAATAAATCCTATTGGTTTCATTGGGCTACAGGGCTTGAGATGTCATTTCATCTCAATGTCGGGTAAAAGTCCCACAAAATTGGAAGCAACGTCTCCAAAATGACATTTAAGGTGTTGACGGGGACGTTAAACATCAAATCAAACAAATCAATACAAATATGAATATATTAACCAGAGTCTGCTTGTTTTTTTTTTCTGAGTGCCATACTCCCAAAGGACTTCTTTCCTTATTGTTTTGTTCTCGGTCCCATCAATACCGGTTTTGATGGGTCCGAGTTTTGTTACGAGGGATGTTCGAAAAGAATTGCTTTTTGTCCTCTAGCTCGATATCCACGTGGGGCACGATCAAAACCAATACATACTTGTATAGGGCTATTCAATATCTACACAATGGTGTATAAATGATGCAACGCTGGTACAAGATCTGGTAATCTGGCGGCAAGTTGTTCAAAGCTACTAATGTTGTTAGTTAACATATTACTAGAAGTAAACATGTACGAGGGATGTTCGAAAAGAATTGCTTATTGTCCTCTAGCTCGATATCCAAGCGGGGCACGATCAAAACCAATACTTTAACATCTACACGATGGTGTATAAATGTACATGTTAGACTAAGTGTAAAACAAAAAAAAAATGTCATTCATTGACCATTGCAGTAAAATGGTTGGTAGAAGCGTCGACTAAAAAGGTGAAATATGGGATTACATCAAAGCTTGCTCAAAACTTGGTTGTTCTTTGAAGAAGCTGATGACTAAAATTCCTACTGCTTTTGGACCTTCTTATGTGTCTTATGACACATTTCGGCGGTGGAAAAAGAAATTTGAGTTTGGTGTAGAGTCCATCAAAAATGCACCGAAATCAGGTAGGCCAAACTCTGCATCTCGTAAAGAAATCGTTTCCAAAATAAAGGAAATCATTGATTTACAGTTCGTGATATTGCACGAAAGGTAGGCAAATCGCTATCAACGGTTCACCTTATTTTGAAGATGCATTTTTAAGTCAGAAAGATTTCTGCTAGATTGGTGCCACATCTGTTGACTGACGAGGCAACGGGTTAAAGTGGCCAAAAAGCTGCTTCAAATGTTTCCAAAATATGACAAAAAGCAGTTTGCCAATGTCGTCACAGGTGATGAAACCTAGGTCCATTATTTTGAGCCCGTCAGAAAGGTTAGCAATAAGATCTAAGCCACTAAATACAGCAAACGCCCAATAATTTGCCAAACGTTCTTTGAGTACAAAGGAGGTTTTGTATGCAATCTCCTTTTCTGGTGAAGGAGTCGCAATAAAAGTGCCGGTGAAAAAGAGCAAAAGCATCACCGGAAAGTACCACAAAGACGTAGTACTGAAGAAAATGAAAACGTAGTATCAGAAACGATGCCCTGCCACTGGTTTTAAACATGTCCGTCTTCTACATGACAATGCAACCGCTCATACCTCCGTAATAGTTACGGCGTTTGTGAAGAAAGTAAATGTAACTGTTTCGCCTCACCCGCCCCCCCCCCCCCCCCGTATTCCCCAGACCTTGCCCCATCTGATTTCTTTTTGTTTCTGAAATTGAAATCATTTGCTGAGCGGAAATACCAGTCCCGACAGGCACTTGGATCTGCCATTCGTTAGTACCTTATTACTGTGCCCAAATCAGCGTACCGTGACGCCTTCAAGAAAAGGATACATCGGCTGAAACTTTGCATTTCTAGCCACGGGGAGTACTTCGAGGGCATGAAATGAGCACTTTTGGGCTAACTTGAAATTTGAAGTCTCCATATTCTTTTCGGACATCCCTCGTATGTGTCTTCATAATGATGCTAAACCCATATACGCCTAGCGGCCCTTTTTGGGGACTGTGATTTGGCAAACAGCGCAGAGCCGGATCAGACGCCACAGAACGCGGCTTCAGATCTGGATCTACAGTATTTGCTTAAAGAACATACATTTTTGTCCAAAACTTACCACAAAAAAAGAAAACCAAACAATCCTACCACCCCTATATTAGAAGTGGACCCCTCCAAACTTATTTGTCATGTATGGGTTAACCAATTGTCAGCTGAACTGAATCTTACTTCACCAGTCCATTTCGAAACTGAGGTGTGCCAGGTCGATATATCTTTAAAACAAAATGGTTGACCATTTATCGAACAGTCATCACGAAAACACGCCTATATAATTTTGACCCCCTTGAACCCCACTTTTATATAGTAAAACTGGGGTTTCCGGGGATATACCTTATTTTTCTTATTTCTGCTCTAAAATATAGATTGTGGGTACTCGTTAGAACCGCCTCATCGAGGCGGTTCTAACGAGTACCCACAATCTATATTTTAGAGCAGAAATAAGAAAAACATCGCAATTTTTCGTTTTAAATTTTTCATTTTTACGGCGGTAAAATGTACAGTGCATTTGTATAGGCGTGTTTTCGTAATGGAATGTGTTTTACGTCTTGAATGAGTTGACCCTTATCCCAGTGAATAAGCCACATCACTTTCAATCAATCAAATTACTTGAGGTAATTTATTCATTCAAATTTGCAAACATGATGGCAAACAGTGTAGAGCCTGATCAGATGAAGAAGCCATCTGAACTGGATCTACGGCTGGTACACTGTTTGCAGATAGGGGTTGTCATGTTCAGCGGGATATAAAAGGGTTAATTTCAAACTCGCATGTTATTCAGGCAAAACACGGCTGTTGAACCGTAAATTTCTCATTTCGTAAATTTCACGCCGTTAAGAATTGGTACCAATTCCTCACAGAGCGTGATGAATTGGTACCAATACATCACGGATTTCATACCAATATTTCTCACGCGTGAGAGAAATATGCACGTAGTCAAATTGTATGCAGCAATCATGCATATTCCTCACATCGATAAAATATCCCACAAAGATGCTGCATTTTGCATTCGATTCCAATAATTCTTCACACGCATACCATAATTTTATAAATGTGCAGGAAATTCCTATGTTTTACTATATTGGAACTTCAGGGACAATAATTAGAATGCTTAAGATGAGCCGAGTGGCGAGAAAACCCATCACAAAAACACGCCTATATAATTTTGACCCCCTTGAACCCCACTTTTATATAATAAAATTGGGGGTTCCGTTGGTATACCTTATTTTTCTTATTTCTGCTCTAAAATATAGATTGTGGGTACCCGTTAGAACCGCCTCGACGAGGCGGTTCTAACGAGTGCCCACAATCTATATTTTGAGCAGAAATAAGAAAACTATCACAATTTTTCATCGTAAAATTCTCTTTTTTTCGGCGATAAAGGTGGCAATGTATTTGTATAGGCGTGTTTGCGTAATGCTTTCCATCCATGGTGTTTCCGACTAGACCCGCCAGCCTGTGTAACTATAAAAAACAAGCCTTAGCAAGAGCTGTTTATTCTGCTAATAGAAGGGGTTTCCGCTTTCTCTTGGTGCTTGGGATATGCTGCGTTGTTTTATTGTGACACTCCTTCACACCCAACAAAACACAGGTCACAGGTGTGACGAATACTTACCAATTCTTTACACGTCAGAAATTATCAACGAATTCTTCACATGTGTGAGGAATTGGTACCAATTCTTCACACCGGAGAAAAAGTCGCACCAGTTCTTCACAGGTGTGACGAATACTTACCAATTCTTTACACGTAAGAAATTATCAACGAAAGCTTCACATGTGTGTGGAATTGGTACCAATTCTTCACACCCGAGAAAAAGTCGCACCAGTTCTTCACAGGTGTGACGAATACTTCCATTTCTTCACACGTCAGAAATTATCAACATGAGAAATTTGAGCATAAACTTTAGACCCCAAAATTTATCGAAATTGACCATACGTAAATTTCACATTTGGCAAATGTGCCGTATTGGTACCGATTCTTCTTATGGGTGTGAAATTTACGAAATGAGAAATTTACGGTTCAAACACACGTGTCATTCACGATCAAGATACAGATTGGGCGGTTCATAATAATTCTTCCCATGAGGGCCTTTCTAGCACGTTATTGGACGTAGTTTCATTTTTTTTTATTAAAAGGTGTATGAATGTTGAAAATAGGCATCTGTGAAACTCTTACTGAATTAGTTCATAATTTCTTTCTGTCTGGGTAGTTTTTTCTTTTCTTTTTATTTATTTAAAAGGTGTATGAAAGTTGAAAATAGACATTTTTGAAACATTTACAGAATTAGTTCATACGAGTAATTTCTTTCTGTCTGGAACTGTCTCGCTATTTCGTTTTAACCCATTTAGTACCAGAAACCCCCTCAACGGGTACCCCGGCAAACAGTGGAGGCCCAGATCAGACGCCACAGAACGCGACGTCTCATCAGGGCCTCCACTGTTTGCTAAAAGTTCAGTCATTTTCCAAATAAATTTTGAAGAAAACACAACCTGACACCCCTTTATTTTGGAATGGACTCTACTATATATAAGGAGGAAGATTCCATTCGGTACAAAAAGGGTTAATAATCAAGGGTAGTTTACTTTTCTCAATGAATAGTCTAACGTCCTTTGGGCTTATCATGTCGGTAATGATTTCATGATAATCTTCTATAAATTGTTTGTAAGACAAAATTGCTAGCTTCGTAACTAGTTATTGAAAGAAAGTGCAAAAATGAATTAAAGCCCACAACTAAATGCTACTCGGGGACCAATTTCAAACACATTTTTCATAACTAATTAATTGTCTGGTAGCCGTTTCAGGATTGACACTTAGCATAAGACAGACAGCAGTTACGAGTAAATACAGAGATTCAAAGCGAATTAACCCAGAAACTTAGCGAACAGTACAGGCCCAGATGTGACGCCACAGAACGCGGCGCCTACGCTGTTTGCAAAACGTTCAGCCAATTTCCAAATAGATTTTGAAGAAAGCACAACCTGACATACCTAAATTTCGAAATGGACCTCTGCTATATATATTCCATTTCATCACGTGAACAAGTCCGTGAAATAAAGACCCCCGTAAACCCCACTTTATATAGAGAAAACCGGGGTTTACGCGGGTATACATTATTTTTCTTATTTTTGCTCCAAGACATAGGTTGTGGGTACTCGTTAAAACCGCCTCAATGAGGCGGTTCTAACGACCACCTATATCCTATGTTTGCTGTATTTATAAGAAAAATATCACGGATTTTCATCAGAAAAAATGGCCTTTTTGGAGATGTGAAAAAATGCACTATGTTGCACGGGTGTGTCAACGTATTGAATACAGAGATTCAAAGCAGATAAAAAGTATAATTCACACGAACTCATCATGAAAACACGCTCATATAATGTTGACCCCCTTGAACCCCACTTTTATAAAGTAAAACTGGGGTATACAGGGGTAAACATTATTTTTCTTATTTCTGCTCTAAAATATAGATTGTGGGTACACGTTAGAACCGCCTCGATGAAGCGATTCTAACGTATACCCACGATCTATATTTGGAGCAGAAATAAGAAAAATATCAATTTTTTCTTAAAATTTGCATTATTTCGGCGGTAAAATTTACAATGTATTTGTATAGGCGTTATCGTAATGTGTTGGCCATACTTCATCTTCGATATTCTTTATTTCTTATTCAAGGAATTTAGTTTTCCCCCATTTAGCTTTCCCCATTCCACCAATGTTTTGTTACAAATAATGTTGCGGAACAATATCTTAGGGTTTCTGAGGATGTGCGTTTTATACTTTTTCCACTGCACCTTGTGAAAATTGTCATTTTGCGAGGTAAATTGGCGGTTTTATGGTCGAGAAACCAAATGCAAAGCGACGTTATGTGGTGACGTCGGGTTTCCAACAGTCTATCGAAGTTTTTGACGTAGAAACAAAGAGCATACATACAAGAATGATTCTGTGTTTACATGTAGTAAGGATACTACAAGGCTGTATATGGCTTTCAATCGCTTTGTACATGTACATGTATTTAATTTCTCGGAATTGCGTAAGCATAAAGCTTTTATTCCAATCCCACAGATGTAATATTGTATAATATAAATGTTGATTATCAAATTAGAACCAGAAAAATAGAAATAATATGTTTAAGCCAAGAATAAAAGTAAAAAAAAAAAAAAAAAAAAAATCAAGCTTTTGGCAAAATTACATTGTTTAATTCAATAAGGCCACTCGCACCCGCCAATCGGGCCTTGGAGAAATATATTGGGCTGTATGGTGCTTCGACGTAGAGCTGAAACTGACCAAACATGAGTATTAATAAACCGCTTTGAATGACTAAACCTTAGCCCCCGTCCATCGGGGCTTGAAGAAATAGATGGGCTGCATGATGCTTCCACGCAGAGCTGAAACCGACCCGCACACGAGTACTGGTAAACCGCTTAGAGGATTTAAGCCTGCCCAGGCAATGCAGTGCGAGTCTGACCGTCCATGCTTATAAACCCTATTGGTTTCATTTGGCGGCAGGGCTTGAGCTGTCAGTTCATCTCAATGTCGGGTAAAATACCACAGAATTGGAAGCAACGTCTCCAAAATGACCTTTACAGTGTTGACGGGGACGTTAAACCTCAAATCAAACAAACACACAAATGACTAAACCTGCCCAGGCAAAATGCTGAGAGTCATACCGTCCAGTGCATATACGCCCATTGGGTGACAGGGCTTGAGATGTCATTTCATCTCAATGTCGGGTAAAAGTTCCACAAAATTGGAAGCAACGCTTCCAAAATGACCTAAATAGTGTTGACGGGGACGTTAAACCTCAATTCAAACATCAGACAAAATTAATAAGGCCTCATCAGTGTGGCGAGGATTTTAACATTAAGTCCGTGGTCGATAAATAAAGTACCAATGCCAAGGTAAAGTTACAAACAAGGATCCCATCCAACCATTTGTGTCAAAAGGAAAAAGACAATACAATGAATCTTCAATACCTCGAATACGGATGACTCATTTACTAAGACTGATTCGAACTCCTTCTTGCTCCCCTATGGCATTGATCACGTGCAGGTAGGTCCGGATAAAAATACAGTCGAACCTCGATGTCTCGAAACCCGTCAGGACCATGAAATTTTTTTCGAGATAGCGGAAAATCGAGACACGGAGGGTTGCTAGTAGTGCCATACCAAGAGGCGTAATGAAGATTAATGTGGAATATCCTTTCGGTGTTCTATATTATAAATGTATGATGTTTGTACTCATTAGAATCGCCTCATCGAGGCGATGCTAATGAGTACACACAACATACATTTGCAAGATTAATGAAGAACCCCCACCCTACATTATCAGTGCATCGTACATGTATTTGGAGGAATTCCTTGCAGACTCACTAACGGGTTCAACTCATTCATGGTAAACGAGCCATCGAGGTTGAAGCCATTGAAGATCTACTGTTGTCAGGGATAATTTAGGAAGATATTTTGTCATGAAAATGTGTTTTGCCTGAACTAATTAGAATCGTCTGGATGGGGCGAGTCATATGAGTACATACAGTATAACTTAACTTAATAGAAGTTCTGGGCATGGCGATATGTCTAAGTCAGAGGTACGAACCAACCCTCTCGGATAAATTGTCACGGTCCCTATTGTAGTTTCTCTATAAACCACCCTTCAATATAACCGGTTTGTTTTGTTTTGTTTGTTTGTTTGATTTGAGGATAACAACCCCCTCAACACTATATAGGGCAGTTTAATAATAATCGACCTTATTTATTGAGGGTAACACATTTAGTATATTAATACTAATCTTCAATGTGGCCCTCTTTTCTTTCCTGGATAGAAACTAGTGCTAAGCAATGTGGATAAAGTCTCTTACTCAAGGAAACAACACGTGGCGCTTGCGGGGATCGAACCGGCTACCTCTCGATCTCAAATCCGATGCTTTACCACTGCACCACAGCGCTCCACTGTGAGATGCTGCTTCCATTTGTGGGACAATTTTTGACTCGACATTGAGATAAAAGTTAGGCTATAGATTATTTGGTCATTTAGGGGTTAAACAGTACATACAAACTTTAATTGGCTCGAGGTTTAACTTTATTGCATACTCGTAGACATCAGCACTTAAGCCTGCTGCATTATTGTTTACTTTTCGTCGCAATCGATATAATCACACACACACACACACACACACACACACACACACACACACACACACACACACACACACACACACTAATACGGAACCAGGGAAGGGATATGATTTTGTTTTTTATAAGTTGTGCGGACAAGATATTATCTTGTCCGCACAACATCTTTAAAAAAATCATGTCCCTTCCCGGGTTCCGCACAAAAAACATCCATTGGCAAAAAGCCCCCGACAACACTAAATGTTATTCACTAGTGCTATAGGAGCGCTTCGAAGAGAGGTTGATGGCGTTGTTGTGGTCTATTATCGTAACTTTTCCTGAATAATCTTTTCTTTCTATTTTGCAAAATGAAAGAGCTGTGTCACCACCCAAAATGTTACAACGACGCAAAATGTTATAAAATTACCTTTTCTCCCTTCGTCTGCCTTCCCAAAGTGAAAATTCGCTAGGAAAATAGTTCTCAAAATTTATAACATTTTGCGTTTTGAGGATTAATTAAGCTCGACATAAAATGTTATAATTTCATTTTGCGTGGCGACAAAACTGGCTATTACACTGTGGTGCAGTTGTAAAACATCGGAATTAAGATTGAGAGGTAGCCGGTTCGATCCCAGCAAGCGCCCAATGTGAGTGAGTGTTTGAGTTTTACGTCTCACCAACAGCTAAAGTCATACGGAGACAGGACCTCGGTTTAAAGACCCATCCGAAAGTCTGGAGAAGCCCGGGAGCGATCCTGCGACCCCTGGTTTACAAGGCGAGTAGCATAACCACTACACCACGGGGGCTTCTAAAGCGCCAAGTGTTGTTTCCTTGAGCAATTAAGGGACTTTATCCAAATTGCTTGGTACTGATCCCTACCCAGGAGGAACAAGAGGGCCACATGGAATATTAGTACTAGTACTAAATGTGTTACCCTCTATAAATACTCGTAAGGTCGATTTTTATTATTCTTTTTGCTTCTTTCAACTTGAAAAGACCACCCTTAAAGATCTATTTGCGTTCCTCTCCTTATGCGTTTGCACTAGAACATTCTTACAGCTCTCCGTATATTGGTGTGATTCATGATCCCCTGATTGCATGCGACAATACCTGGGCCGCGGAAAGCGAAAATGTGACTTCGCGCATGCGCACAGCGAAGACTCAAATCAGCCTAGTTGCCCGCTCAGTCCGTATACAACCTTCCGCGTCGGCATAAATAATCTTTGGTTCAAAACTCATCCCTAGAGCGCACAGCAAAGACTCTGATCAGCCTGCGCGGCTGCGCAGGCTGATCAGAGTCTTTGCTGTGCGTAGCTGTCTTAAGACACATTTGCGCATGTCTTGGCACTTATGATTATGAATTTTCTCTTTCCTATCCCTATGTGTTATAGCAGATATCCTCGATGCTCCCAAGATTTAATCAAGATAAAGAAAGAGAAGAACAATCGCACCTGACTTCTTTCTTTGAAGAGGGAAGAGCTTTCAATAAATTAATTAGTTTATCAATCTTTAATTCGGTTCCATTCACGATAGCATCTCCCTCCCAGAGGACTACTTTTACGTGACAGAAGTGTCTTAATGCTGCGCCTATACTTCTTTCACATGAAATATGCGAATCGCAATTTATGATAAGAGTCTGTAAGAGCAAAGTTTTGCGAACAGCGATGGCATTGAGCAGTCTCGCCAGAGCATAGCTGCTTGAATTCACAAGATAAAACAACTGCAAGATGGCATTAAGAGGATTTCTTTGTGGAAACTCTAAAAAAATCTGGTCCCATTGTTCCTAAATGCCTAAGTGTGTATTATTTATTTATTATTTTTTTATTTTGGTTTTCGCACAGCCCTTTCAATAATATTTCGTTTTCAGGATCATAATTCTCAAAATCGGGAGAAATCCCTAGTGGCTTTACCTTTGTCAACTGTTCAAACTAACGACGTCGTTAGTTAACGTATCCTTTAAAACTTTGATAATTAATAACAGCAAAATACAGCAAATATACATATATTTTTGAAGAAAAAATGTAAGCAGCTTTTGCTGCTCACTTTTTTTTCGGCAAAAGTACCAGATTATTAGATATTGTACTTACTAGAACAGTTAACAATTTTTCCACTAACGAGCTCGTTATGCTAACGATCCTTTGAACAACTGGTCCCTGTACTGTCATAAAAGAGACAAGGGAAAAATTTTGTCTTTCTAGACAGATGTACAGGATGGTCTGAGTCTTGGCGGTTGGTCACACGTCTTATTGTAGTTTTTGTCATGCGCTGGCTTATTTATTACTGAGATACTTTATTTGAACAAAATCAAATTGGAAAAACAGTAAAATTCCTTTATCAAGACCATCTTTGGGATTGTTCAAAAGTGGTCTTTGAACAGTTCTAAAGGTGGTCCTTTATTAGAAGACACTGGGTGTAGAAAAATCATTCGGCCAAGGAAAGAATAACTGAAACCGTCTAAATAAGGTTTTAAAAGGAGAGTTAGTCTTAAATTTAGGTGGTCTTAATAGTGGCATTTTACTGTATAACGAAACTTCGGTAACTAGAACACTGATAGCTCGTTTACTATGGGTAATTTGAAATTAATCTGGTGTCCAAAGAGAATTCTTCCCTTAGCTAGTAATAATAATAACAATACATGTAATAATAATAAATAATAATCGACTTTATTTATAGAGGACAAAACAGTGGACTCAAACATATAAATTTAAGTCCCCTGGAAGAGTGGCCTGTTCTTGCTCATTTTGCTCCATTTTAAGCTTATGTTTTTAACTTCAACAATGCTAAATCTGCCTATTCAGTACACACCAAGCTTCTAGATTTCTCATGGATGACGTCACAGCATATCTGTGGTGAAACGGAATTTTCAAATTCAGTGCAGTAGCAGAGTAAATAGATAGTGATTACACGGTGATAAAATCCTTGTCGGACCACTTAACCTGCAAGAAAATGTTTACTCGTATTGATGTTTACCTATTTATTGTAACAGATTATCGCTTTCCTGTCTCCTTTAACAGATTTGATGCAGACTTAACAATTTTATGAACGGTCGTTACTTGACCGATTTTGTGCATTCCTTATTTACTTATTTCTTCTCAGAAACTTAGATTGTGGACACGCGTTAGAACCGCCTGGCTCGGGCGTTTGTAACAAGTTCCAACACACTTTATCTGAAGCAGATTATTAAAACTATCAGAATGTTTTATCTGAAAGTTTTATCTTTTTGGAGGTATTTTAATAGGCGTGTTTTCGTAATGCGTTTTCCCATCTCTGTAACCTGCGCGTCGTGAATTCCGAAGCCACGTGCGTTGTAATAAAACACGACAGAAATTCATACAGCGTAAATATCATTTGGCTAAATACTTAACAGATTTGACGAAGACTTACCAAGTTTATGAACGGTAGTGTAAATAATCGTAGGTTGAAAGATTTTGTGCATTTGAATCATAATGTAGTATTTGCATAGCTGAGACTGAAAATGTGTTCGGTATAAATGATACAGAATGCCTTTAGCATCACCAACTAACGCTGGTGACTGATTTCTCGATATTAATTTAATAATATTCGCTATTATTCTACACAATACAGGGCTTTCAAATTTAGTTCGCAGCCTCTGCGTTGTAATCGGTAACGAAGCTACGTGCGTTGTATCGAAATATCAAGATTTTTCTTTTCCGAAAAAGATGTGACGAAAGTTGCATATTATCTTTTAGATTTAATTATCGTTATTCACAATTTATCGACCAAAACACCAGCTAAAAACGTGTAGTTACATTGGACGACCGGACCAAAGTGAAAATGCAGGTAAATCTGTGCTGAATGCTAAATTTCTTCTGGGTCTATTTTTCCATATTCCGTTTTTCAAACTTTTTCTTGCAACAGACGAAGCCGCACATTAATAAAGTGGTCCGTAAGGCAGATGTCAGTATTGGACAACGCTATACAATAGTTAGATAAACGTAAAAATAGTTTCTTACCTGCAGCGACGAATTGCCAGCCGCCATTTTTCATCGAAGCCTATGCGTCAAAAATACGAAGCCTATGCGACCGCTACGCAGCCTGTGCGTATGTATTGACCAGTGTGCGTTAGCTAACAAATTATTAAAACTTTGATCATTCAATATGGCAAATATGCTAGTACTTTGCTACAAAATGTGAGCAGCTTTTGCAAATGCAAAAGCTGCTCACATTTTTTTTCAGCAAACATACTACAATTTTAGATATTGTACTTGCTAGAACAGTTAACAATATGATCACTAACGAGCTCGTTAAGCTAACGAGGCTTTGAACAACTAGCCCCAGAACTATAACTGCATACTTGTATATGTAACTTTTAGTCGTTTTATTAACAATCGACCCCAAAATGAATATTAGATACAAAAACGTTACCCAGGGAAAAGCCGCAATAACATCGTAAACAGGCATCTCAAGCAATAAATTGATTTTGTGAAAAAAAGGCTTCTAAGAATTCTATGATAAATGATCTGACTTATCAATTAATTTGATTACAAATGTTTAATGCGTGTCAAATGCGAAAAAGTTGGAGATGTACAAAAAGATTTTTCCGTCGTTGCGAAGTCCGTTGTGAAGGACAACAGAAAACTGATGTAGCTGCGTTCCACATCCTTTTTTGTATTCTGGTATTCTATTCTCCCATGTTTGTTCTTTCCAGGAATTTCAATTACAGTTCATTCCTAGTGAAAAGCAACGTTGTACGTATATGTACGTGGCGACATTTCCGAAAGAATGCCGTTGAACTTGTCTTCTGAGACGTCACATCGGCCTCGGTAGCTCAGTCGGATGCGCTTCTGACTGGTGATCAGGAGCACGCGGGTTCGATACCTTCCGTGCATGGTCGGCAACATTCTTTCGTGGAGATTGATCATGAAAGTTTTTCTACGGTCATTCTCTCCCTTCCGCTGATTCAAGAACGGCAGTTGTCAGTTTCTGGAGAATGTGTACTGCACTGGTTAACCGCTAAGGTATAAGCCTGCCCAGGACAAGTGTGGATAGGTAAACTTACCGGCTCAAAAAATGACCTGAAATAATGTTGATTTGGTCTTCAAACTATAATACACTGAGACGTCACATATTATTCGTAAGTGCTTGAGAGATATACTATTCATCGTCGGAACACACAGTTCTTGCAAAAGACAATTCTGCAAATCAGTATTCATGTAGTGAAGTGGTATGTAAAGTGACAGAAATTTTCAAGATTGGATTTCTATTTAGTATTCTGAGACTACAAAATGTCCTTCGGGATTCGATTCATGGTTTTGTGAGACGTAACAAATAAGATTATTCTTAATCCATTTGTTGTAAGCAATAGCACATCGTACATTGTCGAACCCCAATGGATACTTGACGTTCAGGCAGCGTCGTATCGTTGCATCGCCGTTGATACGACGTTGTCAACACATTGTAAGTATATCTTCTTGGATGTGTTAGTAATTGTTTTAGGCTTCTAATCCCAGGTCCCTATTATTCCCCCAACCCCAGGTTTAGCATTTAAATCTATAACAACAGCAGAAACCCAATGGATACATGTTGTTTAAGCAACGTCAAATCATCGTCGATGCAACGCCGCATGGCGTTGCATCGAAGTTGATACGACGCTGCCCACACGTATATTTGTTTGGATGTTAAAGTTTTTGTGATAGGATACACCTATTATTTCTGTCAGCTGTACCATTTATACCCAAGAAACCTCATTGATGTAGTGGTTACGCTATTCGACTTATGAACCAGGGGGCGTGGGTTCGAGCCGGGCTTATCCAGACTTTCGAATGAGTCTTTAAACCGAGCTACGTCTCCGTATGACCTTATTTGTGGATGGTTCTGCAACGGAAGGTCAGGTGGTTTTTGTCCGGGTACTCCGGTTTTCGCCCACCTCTGATTAACGATCGGCTCGATATGAGTGAAATAATCTTGAAAGGGTCGTAACCCCTCCCCCCCTCAAAAAAAAAACAAAACAAAAAAAAAAAAAAACACACACACACACACAAAGACGCAGACATGCCTGCGCAGCCGCGCAGTATGAACATAGTCTATGCTGTGCGCAAAATGGATGATCAACGATTCGAAACTTTTTCTTGTGGGCAAGGGGGCGTGCGTCTCCGTATGACCTTATTTGTCGATGGTTCGTAAAACTTAAACACCAACACACAATATATATCCAGAAAGAAAGCAAGAAGTCTTATTTTTTTGACAAATAGGAAATATACTAAGGCGCCAAGGCATAAGTTGATGCACTTTTATGCTTCCATATTACCGTCTGCAAAGCGACACGCGAAAATAAGTCTTCGGATACGTGCGTACCACAAAGACGCAGACATGCCTGCGCAGTCGCGCAGTCTGAATAAGTCTATGCTGTGCGCAAAATGGATGTTCAACGATTGTGGACAAGGAGTGTTGTATCATCACGAAAACACGCCTATATAATTTTGACCCCCTTGAATCACACTTTTATATTGTAAAACTTGGGTTTTCAAGGGTAAACTTTGTGTTTCTTATCTCTGCTCTAAAATATAGATTGTGGATAATCGTAAGATCCGCTTCGTTGAGGCGGTTCTAACGAGTACCCATAATCTATATTTTGAATAGAAATTAGAAAAAATATCACAATTTTTCATCTTAATTTTTTTTCGGCGGTAAAGTTTACAATGCATTTGTATAGGCGTGTTTTCGTAATGTTCTGAGTACGCATACTGATCTGAGTCTTCGCCGAGCGCACAAGTCCGAAGTCATATTTTCATTGCCGTGCCTCGTTTTGACTTTTTTTTTCATTGAGTCGATAGTTTGTTAATCGTTCAAAACTTACTAAGCGCAGTAGCTTACCGTGCTTATGTTCACGTGACTTTCACTGATTTGTACGAAATCCAGGAAACGGTTACTTATAGCTTCGCTATTCTTTTCGTTGTGTTGTAAAAAGAAGGTTATCTGTAGAAAAGATCTGGTACCAGTTGTTCAAAGCACCGTTAGCTTAACGAGCACGTTAGTGGTCAAATTGTTAACTATTCTACCAAGTTTAATACCTAAAATTTTGTTATTTTTGCTGAAAAAAATGTGAGCAGTTTTTTTTTCAGCAAAAATGGTAGTATGTTTTCGATATTAAATAATCAAAGTTTTAACGATTTGTTAGCTTGATGTCGTTAGTTTTGAACAACTTGTGCCAGTTGTTCAAAGCATCGTTAGCTTAATGGGCTCGTTAGTGGTCATATTGTTAACTCTTCTAGCAAGTACAATATCGTAATTTTTGGTATTTTTGCTGCAAAAATGTGAGCAGCTTTTGCGTCCGCAAAAGCTGCTCACATTTTTTCTCAGCAAAAATTTCAGCATATTTGCCATATTTAATGATCAAAGTTTTAACGATACGTTAACTAAAGACATCGTTAGTTTTGAACAACTGGCCCCAGGTCCTTGGACTTGATTTATATGTTGGGTTTCGCAGAGTATGCCCAGATCAGAGGCCGCTGAATGTGGCGTCTGATCAGGGATGACTCTGTTTGCTTAAAGTGCAGAAATATGGTTAATCGAAACAGGGTTCAGAGACAATCTCTCCAACAGAACTAAAGTATCGATATCGGACCTGTTGTGATACTATCAGTCCGGAGCTCAGGTGGTAATTTGGGAAGAACCGAGTAAGTTTTGGTTTCACTTTGTTCCGTTCGTTAGGTCGCTAATGGCTTTGGTTCAAAAACTAATTGGAAAAAAGAGGGCGTAAGTAAATTCGCAGGTCATACTTTGGCCAACTAATATTTTGATAATTGTTACCAATCACCAGCACATGTTTTTTCTATCGTAGAAATAACAACGTTAAGTATCCTATTTTCGCAGTCGATTGACAAAACATGCGTTTTTCTAGCACTTTCAGTTGTGTAGTTGTTACAATGGAATAACATACACATTCAATTTAAGGCGGTCGCCTATGACATTACTGGTCTCACCTGTGTATACAGAGGCTGCTGAGAACATATCACACACCTGACCTTTATCACGACAATTCCTATCTTTGCAAACAGTGTAGATCCGGATCTCAGGTTCTACACTGTTTGCCATTCAGTTTGCGAATTTGAATAATAAATTACATCAAGTAATTTGATTGGTTGAAATGTTAAAGGGTTTGGCTAAATTAATTATGCGGTGGGATAAGGGTTAAAGTTACCTCCCTTGCTGTAGACACCCAGGCTGCCCATTGGTCATATCCTTCACTTAAGGAAACTTACGTTGGGACAACGATAATTTCTTTCTTTTATACGTAGAGATTTATAAGAATTAAAATTGAAATTTCTAAATCCGTTTGTCAAAATGGAAGTGATCGAAATTGTGGACAAAACCATCTCTGGTGTCTCCAACCTTGTATATCGAGGAGGAATAATCTTTCAAAACCGCATGGTGTGCAAACTGTCAATTGATTTTGACAGACAGACAGAGCAACATCTATAATATCATCACGTGAACAACTCCGTGAAATGAAGACCCCCTATACCCCATTTTATATAGAGAAAACTGGGGTTTACGGGGGTGTACATTATTTTTCTTATTTTTGCTCCAAGACATAGGTTGTGGGTACTCGTTAGAACCGCCTCAATGAGGCGGTTCTAACGAGCACCCACAACCTATGTTTGCAGTATTTATAAGCAAAATGTCACGGATTTTCATCAGAAAAGTGGCCATTTTGGAGATGTGAAAAATGCACTATGTCACACGGGTGTGTTATCGTAATGTGTTTCAGAATGTTGGATTCACGTGACGTTTCCCAGTATTCAGACCCTATTTTTTATTTTCAGGAATAATTGTGTAGAAATAAAGAGGTCATCTGAGTAACATCAACAGGTAGTGAACAGTTTATTGTCGTGAGCAGGCAATAGTTTCCCAAGAGGATTATAACATAAATCAAAGATTCAATCCAATTAATTAAGTTATTGTGGAATCTGGCCGCTTTCATTGGTATCACTCACATACCGATCTTTCCACAATCCGATTAAGGGCAATGGTTGCACCTAGCATAGTTTTGTTTAACCAGGGAAACTTCTTTAGCAACTTCCAGTTTGCATCCATGTAAACGGTGGCCTTCTGGCCAGCAACTTCGGAAGCCAGCTCCGCTTTCCTTACGTATAAGGGAACACAGTTGACACGGTACTCTTGGCAAGATGTCTGAGCAGAAAAAATGTTCGCCTACGCCCATCGATGCATGGTGCTTCCATGCAGAGCTTAAACGCACCGAATATATGAATACGAACTGGTAAAGTGCTTAGAAGTGCTTAGAATGTCCAGGCCTGGTACGCCTGAGTAGGACAGTCGCTTAAATCCCAGCGATTCTTTGGTCTGTACGGCTTGAGATGTCATTTAATCTCAATAGCGGCTAAAAGTCCCACAAAAATCGGAAGCAGCGTCATCACAGTGTTGATGTGGACGTAAACCTCAACACAAACAAACAAATAAAGAAACAAGATGTGTTTGTGAATTACTGATGCTCTCGGACAGCGTCTAGTCAAAAAATGCGCATATGAAATATGAAAGCTATAACATTAACGAATCAAAAGGTATTTCCAATGTTCAAGTTTTTAAAAAGTAGGTCAAGGCCACAAGGTAAAAAAATTATGGTACCACTGGAAAGGTCTTTGTGACAAAGAATGCACATATGAAATATGAAAACCCAATCACTAACCAATCGAAACTTACGGCCAATGTTTAAGTTTTTAAAAAGTAGGTAAAACGTCAAGGTCCAGGTTATAAGGTAAAAATCAAGGTATCACTGGAAAGGTCTTGTGACAAGTATTCTGTATTTCGCAACTACCTAACCGGATGAGGATCAGTCGATCGCGCCTTCAGAGGAGTACTACATCAGTTGCAGTTTTCGGCAATTATTGAATGTACGTGCATTCACCGCCACAGTACACGGTGTACAATGTAGTACTTGTGTGGTGTATAATCCGTTATTTTAAAATTTAATTTCACGAGGAAAAACAATTGCAGATGTAGGTAAAAAATCAGATTTGAATATTTTCTCGCCGATTCGTGCTGTGTGGACTTTTTATAGAAAAGATTTTCATTGATGTATAGCTGATATAGACAAAGCTCAGAAAAAATTAGGCGGAGGGACCCTAATGGTACAACAACAACAACAACAACAACAACTGACAGTGCTTTAGTATTTGTTACATTTGTTGTTGCGTATTTGGTACCTTTGTTTACCTGGTAGATTGGGACGTGTCTTCATTCCGGCCAGTTTGCCCATTGATCCGACAGATCACTGCAAAACTGCGTCACGATGAATATTTCTTCAGTTGGAGGAAATATTTGGAAAATTTTCTGTATTTTAGTCACGTGACAGGAGAATATATTAAGCAAAATCGTCTTTATTTCCCTCCAAAATGGAAAAAAACTGTAAATAGCACTTATTGCCTTTACGTTAAAAGTTATCAATGAGAACAATATCGTTATAAATATTGAAACCAACCGACCGCAGCAAAAACATCGTGCCCAGTCCTTCCTGTTCTTGTGGAGCCTTTGAAATCGCTTATCACTTCTTCTTTGTTTGCCAAAGGTTTGTCAATGCAAGGAACACATATTTACCCAACAATCTACATGCATACTCTGCCCGGGACCTCCTGTTTGGACGCGATACTTTCTCAGTTTACGGAAAATGAGGCTTTGTTATTACAAGTACAAGACTTCATCTTAAAGTCGGGAAGATTTGTGAGTCTAGGGTAAACGAACTAAATGACCATTTTCCTAGTCAACTGCAGCAACACCATGTGCATACGAACCTTAACTTTTTACTAAACATGGTCTCAGTCAAAACATGTGTTTTCGTTCTGCTTACTCTCATTTTTTTCTCTTCATTACGATTGTCGTATGTTCACAATCATCTTAAATTATAGTGAAGGTATCGTCCCTTGGAGCGTCCTTCGTGTGACAAACCCTTTTTTACATAAATCGTTCGCTCGTTGTGTGCGGCGGGAATGGGCCTAACATTGTATGCGCATTTGCCTGCTATTGACAGTTGATTAACAGATGCCTAGGATTACCTCCCTGTTTTGTAAAGGCAAGTAGAAATGCGTAAAACTTCCAACTTACATGTAATGGCGCCCCAAAGATATTTAGAATACGTAATACAGCAGCAAACTTTCGGAGGTACATCTTCACCACTCACGCTAATGAATGTTCCACAATCATGTTTGTTTTGTTTGTTTGATTTGAGGTTTAACGTCCCCGTCAACACTGTAAAGGTCATTTTGGAGACGTTGCTTCCAATTTTGTGGGACTTTTACCCGACATTGAGATGAAATGACATCTCAAGGCCTGTTCGCCCAATGAAACCAATAAGGTTTATTAGCATGGACGGTCCGCCTCGCACCGTGGTTCCTGGACAGGCTTAGATCCTCTAAGCGGTTTACCAGTACCAGTGTGCGGGCCGGATTCAGCTCTGCGTGGAAGCATCGTGCAGCCCATATATTTCTTCAAGCCCCTATGGGCGGGGGCAGTCTACAATCATGTACAAGCACATATGAATTTTCTCTCTCTCTCTCTCTCTCTCTCTCTCTCTCTCTCTCTCTCTCTCTCTCTCTCTCTCTCTCTCTCTCTCTCTCTCTCTGTCTGTATGTCTACCCCTGTCTCTGTGTCTCTCTGTCTCTCTCTCTCTCTCTCTCTCTCTCTCTCTCTCTGAGTTCACGGAACGATTTTGATTTATATTGATGCCACTATTTAACCATTATTCGAGTACACCATTTTCAATACTTGAACCTAGGAAATAACTTCCATATAAGCACTATGCTTAACGTCAGATCCTGTATCATTTTGCGTGTATGTATCTATGTTTGTCTTTGTAATTTATTTGCAAATAAATATTGTTTAAACCAACCAACCGCAGCACATCTTTGTCGTTTTCTGGTTTTTGAGGCTAACTCTTTCTTTTAGTAGTATAGATACAGTAAATCCACGACGGCTCAGAAACCATTGGGACCAAGACAATGTGTTCGAGATATGGGGTAGTTCGAGGCACGGAGGGTTTACATGTATCAAAGATCCAACTCATGAAGCATAACGTGATGGCCTAGGAGTATAGTTCGAACAAATTGACCTGAGACTGGTGAACTCTATTAACATAATTTCACACCCGACTGAATGCATGTATTTATCTTCGCCGTCTCCCGAAAATGGCGATATTGTTATTAAATACATAGAGGTCGGTAAATGGGTGGCAATTCACGGGATGCCGAAAATTCACGAGAAGTTTACGAAAGCCGACGTATTATGCGATAACATTAACTAATTCATTTCTTGCATAAAGGTCAGTCTCAGGTAAATTTGTCCGAACTATATCATTTAGATCTTCTATAAAATATAGGTATGTTATGTGTCGATTCTAATGAGTACACCCAACATACATTTCTCGATGACATAAAAAAGCCTCCTTAAATCACCCTACCCCATCTATCTTGTTATCTGGAGCTATGAAAAAAAGAACCATTTAGGGGCAAAATACCAAGATTCATTCAGCCATGGTAAACGAGCCATCCGCGTGGCCAGTCACTGAAGTTTGACTTTGTAAAATTATGAGGGGGAGTGTGTTCCATTGATTCGAATGAATTATCATACAGCTCATGTGCATCCTACCGTAAAAAGCCTAGAAATTCGGACGCCTTTTGGACTTTTGTTATTCTCCTAAAAAGTTAACATATTTGTTTCACAATCTAGCAAGGACTCTAAAAGGTGCGGATGGATGGCAAACAGTGTAGATCCTGATCAGACTGCAACAATTTAGACATCAAATAAGACAGACATTACAGAATCAATCAAAAGGTCGTAAACACTCGTACATGTAAACATCGTCTGTTTGATTGTTTGAAATTTACGTTAGTGAGTGTTTGAGTTTTATGTCTCATCAACAGCTAAGGTCATACGGATACGGGACCTCGGTTTAAAGACTCATCCGGAAGTCTGGAGAAGCCCGCGATCGATCCGTCGAACCCTGGTTTTCAAGGAAAAATCCCGGAATTGAATCCACGAGCCCTGATTTATAAGGCGAGTAGTGTAACCACAGTACCACGGAGGCTTCTGTGAACAGTTTTTGTGTGCATTACGTTCACAAGCCCGTTGCAACCCCTCGTTATATTGTAAAACGTGTTGTTGTTTTTTTACTGGATAAACAAAATTTTCTTATTTCTGTTCATAAATTTTGGATACCCTTAGAACCGCCCCATTGAAGTAGCTTTAACGAGTATCCATAACCAGTGCTTCAGCTGAAGTGCACGACCCGCCGGATGCTTTTAGCTTTATGAGTGTTACCATATATGGGTATGGCGGCCATTTTGGTCATGTGACCTGGATCTAAAACGGTTACCCCAGTTAATGCTCCTTATCGTAAGGAGCAAAAATATATCTTATACTTTAGTACTGTATTCTGAATCGTTTGCAGGATAAAATCCATTCTCACATTTTCCAATACAAAAGCATATGTGTCAAAGTTTGACCTAGGCACAAAGAAGGTCAAGGTCAACCCAGGGTCACCATTTAGCAATTTATGATAGGCCTACGTCCCAGATGCCATTTATCAAGTTTCGTGGAAATCTGCCCAGTGGTCCTGGAGAAGACTATTTTTGAAGGGTTTTTACCATATATGGCTTGGTGGCCATTTTGGTCATGTTGCCATGACCCCATGAGCAAATTGTGGTTTCCCCCATCCCATAGAAGCTCCATATGAAATTTGACTTCAATCGGCCCAACGGTTTCCGAGGAGAAGCAGTTCGAAATTTTTCACATTTTTCGCCTCTGCGAGGCTATACTAAATGGAATGTAATATTTCGCAAGTTCATTGGTTAGATCTCATTGATATCTATCAGTATGCCAAATAGTGTTTAAATATTTCAAGCGGTTAAGTCACTATCACCAATTTTAACAAATGGGTTACGGACGGACAGACAGACAGACCATATAGGCTTGGCGGCCATTTTGGTCATGTGAGCTGGACCCCATGAGCAAATTTTGGTTAGCCCCATCCCATAGAGGCTCCATATGCAATTTGACTTCAATCGGCCCAACGGTTTCCGAGGAGAAGCAGTTCGAAAATTTCACATTTTTCGCCTCGGCGAGGCTATACTAAATGGAATGTAATATTTCAGAAGTTCATTGGTTAGATCTCTTTGATATCTATCAGTATACCAAAAATTGTTTAAATATTCCAAGCGGTTAACTCACTATCACCAATTTTCACAAACGGGATACGGATTTTTTGCCTCGGCGAGGCTATACTAAATGAAATGTTATATTTCGCAAGTTCATTGGTTAGATCTCATTGATATCTATTAGTATGCCAAAAATTGTTTAAATATTCCAAGCGGTAAAGTCACTATCACCAATTTTCACAAACGGGTTACGGACGGACAGACAGACAGACCATATATGGCTTGGCGGCCATTTTGGTCATGTGACCTGGACCCCTTGAGCAGATTTTGGTTTCCCCCATCCCATAGAAGCTCCATATGAAATTTGACTTCAATCGGCCCAACGGTTTCCGAGGAAAAGCAGTTCGAAATGTTTCACATTTTTCGCCTCGGCGAGGCTATACTAAATGGAATGTAATATTTCGCAAGTTCATTGGTTAGATCTCATTGATATCTATCAGTATACCAAAAATTGTTTAAATATACCAAGCGGTTAAATCACTATCACCAATTTTCACAAACGGGTTACGGACGGACAGACAGACTGACAGAATGACCGATTGACCGAATGACAGAATGACACGGTGATTTTAGGGCACTCTTAGAAAATCAACCGACTTCAGTCGGTCGCTTTTTCTGCGGGTCGTGCAATCTATGTGTAAAGCAGGAAAAAGACTTTTCTTCCAAAATAAAAAGCTAACATTGGCTAGCATTTTTGGGACACTGGCTAACATTGTAATCCCAGATCAGATAGTACGCGGCGTCTGATCAGGGTGTACGCTGTTGCTTAAAGTACTGAAAATTTAGGGTCACGCGATATAGCCTAAATCCGCGTTCAGGACATTTTCCCAGCCTACACACAGCAACAATCGACCTCAGACCAGTGCTGTCAGTGCATTCATTTGTCACTTAGGACAATACACCCATGCGTGAAAATACATAAAGCGTCGATGTTGTTTAGTGGATAGTGCAGCACTGAGAGTGCTGATCGGGCGATTTCATCACAAAAACACGCCCCTTGAAACCCACTTTTATATAGTGAAACTGGGGTTTACAGGGGTAAACCTTATTTTTCTTATTTCTGCTCTAAAATATAGATTGTGGGTATTCGTTAGAACCGCCTCGATGAGGCGGTTCTAACCAGTACCCACAATCTATATTTTGAGCAGAAATAAGAAAAATTTAAGATGAAAATTGTGATATTTTTCTTATTCCTGCTCTAAAATATAGATTGTGGGTATTCGTTAGAATCGCCTCGATGAGGCGGTTCTAACCAGTACCCACAATCTATATTTTGAGCAGAAATAAGAAAATTATCACAATTTTCATCTTAAAATTTTAGTTTTTTTCGGCGCTGAAGTTTCCAATGTATTTGTATAGGCTTGTTTTCGTAATGTGTTTGTGAGCTTTGGATAGCCGCTCAGGTCAGTTATGCAGCTGGCTGGTAGTTTAAATGCTGCATAAAGAATACATTAGTTTAAATTGGGCTTGAACGTATTGGAGTGTCACTGATGAGGTCTAAATAGCCGAAACTAGTTAAACTGGCACAGAAACAGTTTTCAATTCTTTGGTGTATTTCTTGCCCCCAAAGGATAAATCTTTATAGAACAGATTAACTAAGCTGATGTTAAGACTGTTTGGTCACCGTAATTGTTTTTATTGTTTGTTTTTCTTCTTATATTATAGATTTAAAAATTACATTTATATTTCATTGTCAATTCTTACGAGTACAAGTATTGAAGCTAATAAATTTCTTTTTGTTAGTTTTATTTTATATCATATGAAACAATCTGTATTTATTATATATTGTTTCTAACCAGCACCCTTAACAGTTGTTTGTTTGATTTGTGGTTTAACGTCCCCGTCAACACTGTATAGGTCATTATGGAGACGTTGCTTCCAATTTCGTGGGACTTTTACCCGACATCGAGATGAAATGACATCTCAAGCCCTGCCGCCCAATGAAACCAAACGTTTTTATAAGCATGGACTGTCCGACACTCGCACCGCTTTGTCTGGGCAGGCTTAGATCCTCTAAGCGGTTTACCAGTACTCGTGTGCGGGTCAGTTTCAGCTCTGCATGGAAGCATCATGCAGCCCATCTGTTTCTTCAAGCCCCGATGGGCGGGGGCCGTCCCTTAAAAATGCATCAAAAATAGTTGTCGCTTGATTATCCGTTTCCTTTCCCGGCCCACCTAGAACACCCCAATAAAAATAATTACGGAATGAAACGTCTTGATACGAATTGTCCCGGTTTGACCGGTTTGGAGCGAAACACGTCTCGTTTCCACGATAGGTACGAGTTTCACGCTCGGAGCGATTACGCCGTCCATGACAACGCTGCATGTTTTTACTGAAATTGTTTCGAACTTTTCAGGCAGTAAAATCCGATTTTAAATCGTTAAATGGTAAACAGAATCTTACATTAGTGGTCATTAAATATAAGATTCATGAAACTCGGCGGAGTTTTATTTCATTATGTATTCCATATGAAGACGCTTGTAAAACCCTCTAAACTCCGTTCAGAAAATCTGAATCATCGTTTTTTTCGTTTCTTCCTTTTAATACTCATTTTAGCCCATACATCACTATGGGAAAGTTGTAGACCTTACCCTCCGCCGATTTCTCCAACAAGTCGTGTGCCTCTGCGATATCCAGGGGAGGCTGTGATTATTTGGAGAAATTTTCAAAATCTAAATTTTCGTTCACAGACTAAGACATTCTGACAGGTTCGACACACCCTTTTAAAGCATATATAGAAGTGGTTACTGCTCTTGTAAATTACAAGGGCGTCTATATTTTATTTGCACGATCACTTCATGGAAAATCTTTTGCTGTGACACCACATCTGATATCGGTATAATTCATTTTGACCACTGTTGACAGCACATCGCGCTAGTGGCTCCCCGCTCCTAGTGAGCCTCTATCTAGCCATTCGAATGTAAGGTATGTCGTAATTGCATATCTATTTATAAAGTGCATCACATGGATTTGAATATGTATTATTTTACCTGACAACCATCATCAAATGGACTTAGTCTCTTGTCTCATTTCTTTGTTTTGCAATTTTCTCCAAATAATCACGGCCTTTCCTGGCTGTCGCAGAGGCATACGACTTGTTGGAGAAGTCGGCGGAGTGTCAGGTCTAAAACTTTCCCATAGTGATGTATGGGCTAAAATGAGTATTAAAAGGAAGAAACGAAAAAATCGATGATTGAGATTTTCTGAACGAAGTTTATATACTATATCGTTCTTAAGGGGACTGGATACACATTCAGGGGAGGCAACTCCTCCCAAAGTATTTTTGTCTCACATTTCAATAGGGGTCAAATCTAAAAGGAAAGAATTTGCTCCTGGGGAGTAAATTCTTTCCTTTAAGAGTTGATACCTTTTTCCGTAGGACAGAGCTTAGAGAAAAGCGAACGGGAAGTTCCGAAAGTTGGCTCCCTTTGAAAAATGGCGAAAAAATCTGCCAGGTGTTCCCATTCCCCTTAACTGAATACCATTCTCTTTCTGGTAAACCCACCTTACCCAATATAAATGGGGTTTACATGGACGTTCATTACACTTGCAGGCTACCGTAAATAAGAATGTTGTAAACAACAACAACAACAACAACAACAAAAAAAAAAACTATTTTTTTAACCATTAAATAAGGGTGCACAGGAGTCCTCGGGAAAGATTTTGTTTGAATGTTGGCTGTGCAAGAAAATCATGAACATTTTATATTAAACCTTGGTATATTAATTCTTGATCTTCTATAGACAATCAGATGGCCACCCGCTGTGTGATAGCATTATATTACCAACTATAAAACCGAAATAAATACCCATTTCTCCCACGAACTATACCCAAAATAATATTCGCCATATTTTCTGGATTATTTTAATATGTCTAGTAAACTACGTTGAATTAAAAAGTGATCATTTTTCGTAATTTCAAGAGGAAGTTTTGGCAAGTTGTTCTTAAGTGGTATTATTTAACAGATGGTGGCAGAAACGTTTAATTATAATAAATACATAAAAGTCTGGCAAGCATACGGCGATCAATTTTATTTAAAGAGATGCTGCACTCTCTTTTCAAATGAAGGTCAATGCTTGTTTTGCGGTACACACGCACGTACCATCGTTCTTGCAAGCTACTGCACTGCTTGCATGTATAAAACCGAAATTCCTATTTTCAATTTGTTACATAACGAAAACACGCATATTCAAATATACTGAAATTTTTTATCACCAAAACAAGTTTTCAGATAAAAAAACCCTGATATTTCCCACATTTCTGCTCGAAACATAGGTTGTGGGTACTCGTAGGAACCGCATCGGCTTCTAACGAGTACCCACAATCTATATTTTGAGCAGAAATTAGAAAAACTATGTACATCCCTGCAAAATCCAGTTTGGAATTTAAGTGGGTCAAATTATATAGGGGTGTTTTCGTGATTCTAAGCATTTATCGACCCGAGACAACTTTTACATTCTTTCAAACAAATGCTACATTATCTTTTCGTATGTAATTATTTTAAAATTGAAATAATAATATCTAAAATTGTACATTGCAAGAGATCTAATGCTTTTAGGTTTATGGTATTGTTAACGTCCAAAATGTTAAACAAACCATTAAATTATCCAAATTTACTGAATTTAATATGAAGCGTTTTCGAATTCCAGTTACATTGTTTAGCCCCTCATTACTTTTCGAAACTGACAGCATTTTTCTCTTTATTTTGGCATGTGTTTGTACATTATATGTGCATGTATATTAATACATATTCTTTTTCTTACGCCACCTGTGAGTGGCCTGAGAAATGATAAGTTAAATGAAGTTTTGTTGTGTTCAAAAATGCAATATTTATTCAATTGTTACCAATTAATTATCAACCATAATTCTAATGCACTTACGTATGTAACGCGACGTCTGATTGGATAACGTCAAAAATTTGCGACAGTATATTCTGCGATATACTGTCGGAAACCCGACGTCATCACGTAACGTCGCTTTTCATTGGCTGGCATTTGGTTTTACGCAGCTCACTGTGCTTGCCGCCTTGTGCAAAATAGTACAATTGTTAGCTTAACAACCAAAAAAGTGCATTAGAATGGGGATAACTGTATTGAAAATTGTCATTTGGGGAGGTAAATCGTCGGTTTTACGGTCGCAAATTACGTTTTACGGCTCCGCTAGCGCGTCGCCGTAAAACGAAATTTCCGACCGTAAAACCTCCGATTTACCTCCCCAAATGACAATTTTCAGTACAGTTATCCCCTAATTATACTTGACACATAAATTCTGTCAGGTAGTCCATTTACAATTATAGCTAATCCAAATTTGTTTTGTTTGCATTCAGACGCCGCTTTCAGGGGCCAGTTGTTCAAAACTAACCACCTCGTTAGTTAACGTATTGTTAAAACTTTGATCATTAAATATGGTAAATATGCTAATATTTTTGCTGATAAAATGTGAGCAGCTTTTGCAGATGCAAAAGCTGCTCACATTTTTTCAGCAAAAATACCAAAATTTTCGATATTGTACTTGCCAGAACAGTTAACAATATGACCATTAACGAGCTCGTTAAGCTAACGATGCTTTGAACAACTGGGCCCTGATGTTTGCTGTTGCTCCAAAAGTGGAGCGTTAGTCTGCTGTTGCTCCAAAAGTGGGACGTTAGTATTTGTAGTGTAAAGACCACGTACAGGAGACCCGATATTTGAAAATACTCCAAATTTTATGCTACGTTCAAATATCGTTCATAAATTGGGACTCGTCTAAAAGTTTGCGGTCAATAATTATAAATCGATCAATGAAACTGAAGGAAATACCCGTAGTTTCCAATATCATATTGTTTTATAATAAGGGGAATGGGTACACCTTCATGGGAGGCAACCTCTTCAAACATATTTTTGTCTCCCATGTCAAAAGGGGGTCAACTCTTAAAGAGTAGACCCTTTTTCAGTGGGACAGGGCTTATATAAAAACGATCAGGAAGTCCCGAAAGTTGTCTCCTTTTGATAAATGGCGGAAAAATCTGCCAGGTATTCCCATTTCCCTTAAGACAGGTTTTGCAGTGAGCACAGCATTTCTCTGTAGCTTATCCAAAGAGCGTGTTTTATAAGAGAGTCAGAAATTTAATCGATCTTAGGAAAAACATGATCGATAATATACTACTTTCCCTTAAACGATTGATCGTCGAGCACACAGATTATTCGGAAAAACACTACACATATATCTATTTCTTTTCAGATGTTCAAAACTGGCAATGATCCGTTTTTCAAGGTATAATCGAACTATTACGTTCCAGAATTAACCTGTTAAGTGGTTAAAATATATTTCTTTAGATATTCTGACAAATTAGTTTTCCGACTGAGTCAGCGATAAATTTTCTAATGGATATGGCTGATCAAGATAGTAGAGTTGCTTTAAAACCACCTGAGAATCAATGATATGTTGTTCTCAGATACTGTAGATCATCAGAGAGAAAGACCGATTCCTAATTGTATGATTTTTTTCTGTTTATCTTACCTGATATGTTTCTTGAGAAAATAGTGACTATAGACTGTATTAACGCCTGGAAATTTTCTTCCTATTTCGTTGGTCCGCTAAGTGACATTTTGGATAATTGTTTGAAGTACTGCAGGCTCTATTAAGCCACGAACGACACGAAGGGCCAGGCCCTTGTTCAAGTATAACTCTTGAAAACAAACAAACAAAAAAATAAATAAATAAATAAATAAATAAATAAATAAATAAACAAGAAGAAAAACCGCCAGGATGGCTGTGACATTTCGGTTGTGCCTTTTAGGGTAGCTGGACAAAGACCTGGCCCCGAGGTTATAAAACTTTTTTCATGCTCAACTTAGCTGAGCATAAATCTTGTGTTGCTCATAAAAATTAAAATACTAAGAAGCTGAGCGATTTTTATTTCTCAGATAGCAGAGAATGCTATTGGGACAGCTCACAAATTTTAAAATGCCAACAATTGTTGGCATTTTAAAAATTGTGAGCAGGTCAAATTTCATGCTCAAGTGAGTTGAGCATGAAAATAGTTTTATAACCTCGGGGCCTGACTGTGAAAACAGGAATGTAGTATGAGATACAGGTTTAACGGACATTGATATATCTTATTTTCTGTTATCGTCGAAACAGACACAATTTTCGGGTTTCTTGTTAGTTTTCTTGCATATACAGCCCCTTCGAAAAAGGGGCCTACCCTTAAAATTAAGAATTTGCCCATGAGGAGCTATTTTTTCATCTTTAAGAGTAGACTCAGACTACCGTATGCATCATATGTATTCGAACAGACACGACTGGACAAACATTGTCAACCCAGATGAGACGCTGCAGCAGTGTCTACACTGGTTGCCACCAACTTAGCTGTTTCAGACACAACATCGGGTAGTAATTTGACCTTATTAAAATTTTAGAACAAATATCGTATTGATTTGATGTGTCCAACTATTTAGTATAAAGTCGACAACAAGGCCAATATATTATAAGAATCTTATATGGTTGTGAGATGTGGATGGAAAAATCCGTCCCGAGGGTCACTGTCTGGCATCACGAGGCTTGCCGAGTGATGCCGGACAGTGATCCCCAGGGACGGACTTTTCTATCCACCCCTTATACCCATTTAGGATTCGTTTTCTAGCATGCCTTCCATTTCTGAGCGTGGATTTTAATACTGCAGTCACTTCGGTACGTCCGTCATATTGTGATGACACTACAGTGATGTTTAGCGACGTCATGTAACGTGCTGTGACGTCATGAGGTCGTATTTAACCAGTGCATTTATCAAACACGCGAGAATATTCGATTTTTACCCTGTCATTTTCTATTCTAAGCTAAAACTCTGGTGTGCTAGAAATGTATACTCGTATTTGAAATAGTTGCTTCCTCTAGAGACGTATCCATCCCCCTTAATACACGCTATATGCCAGCAGCTTATATCTCTAGTTTACCTATTTCCTTCGACACCGTTCATTTTTATCAGACTGAAAATATTTTATCTTCCCAAGACACATGCATCAAAATGAGTTCTAAAAAGAAGTAAAAAGGGCATTGAATTGAAAAGTAGGCTAGTCTGGCCCAGAAAAAACAACAACAAAACCTGTACACTTCACGCTTTCAGTTCTATGTTGTTGTCCTTGCTTCCAAAGGATTACATTAAAAATATGAAGGACATCTAAGTTAACAATTTAATCACAGCTGATGTTATGGTTATGTTATGGCCGTAAAATGTCTCCCAACCCTTCATCATAGTGTTGGTTATATTTTCTAGTCATTGATTACACTGCGGAAGTTTTAAAAACATTTCAAAGTCACTGATGAGACCTTATTGGCCAGCTAGCTAGTATGGCCCAGAAACTAGCTGGTATGGCCCATGGCCCAGAAAAATCGTGCAAACTCCACGTTTTCAGTTCTGTGTTGTTTCCCTTCTTTTAAAATGTAACCCTTTTATAGAACTTTTACATACATCAATTTTTAGAGCTTTTGTGAGACAACGAAGCTCGGTAGTGCGGAACGGCCATGGCCAGTGGTAAAGCAAAATCATGTAACTTTTAAGTTCAATATTGATTATGCATGTAGTTTTGTAATATCATGTATTAAACCTCTTTTTTATACCACTCAGAATTAGAGTTCTTAACTTTGATGCAAATACATTACATTTAGTGCCTATATATAAACGTACGTTCCAGATCATTCTTCTGTCGTGGTTTATTTTTGTTCTTGTTTGTCTTTGAGTGTGTGTATCGCTTATATTATTTTGTTTTAGATAGCCATGTCCATTTTGTGGGAAAGTAACTGTCCTTTTGTCTTTCCGCTATTGATGTTTCCATTAGGGTCTAGTTGTTTCATGTTTGTGTTTCTTTCCCTTTGGTGTCTCTAATGAGAGCTGTGGGTTAATTGTATCGATTCATGATCACTACCTTCACTTCTTTTTCTCAATTTTCTTCAAGTAGTCTGTACAGTTATTACAGGGTGTTGAAAATTTGATAATTTACTCTGTGTATAAAAAATGCCAATGTTCAGAGTACCCTGCAACAAATTGTCTGACTTTCCTTCCATTAAGTGTTATTTCGGTTGTAATTACAGAAAACATTTATCCATTTGAACTTCATTTTAACCTTTACTTATTGCGACATCCTGTAGTTTTCATTATTAGTTTATCTTTCATGATATTTTTCATAAGTTTATTGGAAAAGACTGATATCCCCCATAAAGCTTAACAATGTATTGGGGGAAATTAAATCATCAACGATTAGCATGATACATGTATATAGCACAGTTAAGATTGCGTATTATGTGAGATAAAATTGCCTGTCATGACTTCAGCAATGCCATTGTATCTCAGGGAATACGCATTGTACTATTGCACGACCTGCAGAAAAAGCCACCGACTGAAGTCGGTTGATTTTCTAAGACTGCCCTAAAATCACCGTGTCATTCTGTCAGTCTGTCTGTCCGTCCGTAACACGTTTGTGAAAATTGGTGATA
This sequence comes from Lucinisca nassula, assembly GCA_963580285.1. NCBI lineage: Eukaryota > Metazoa > Mollusca > Bivalvia > Lucinida > Lucinidae > Lucinisca > Lucinisca nassula. The sequence goes on from OY757012.1 coordinate 119,185,299, forward strand.
GTGACTTAACCGCTTGGAATATTTAAGCAATTTTTGGCATACTGATAGATATCAATGAGATCTAACCAATGAACTTGCGAAATATTACATTCCATTTAGTATAGCCTCGCCGAGGCGAAAAAAGTGAAAAATTTCGAACTGCTTCTCCTCGGAAACCGTTGGGCCGATTGAAGTCAAATTTCATATGGAGCCTCTATGGGATGGGGGAAACCAAAATTTGCTCATGGGGTCCAGGTCACAAGACCAAAATGGCCGCCAAGCCATATATGGTCTGTCTGTCTGTCCGTCCGTAACCCGTTTGTGAAAATTGGTGATAGTGACTTAACCACTTGGAATATTTAAACATTTTTTGGCATACTGATAGATATCAATGAGATCTAACCAATGAACTTGGAAATATTACATTCAATTTAGTATAGCCTCGCCGAGGCAAATAATGTGAAAATTTTCGAACTGCTTCTCCTCGGAAACCGTTGGGCCGATTGAAGTCAAATTTCATATGGAGCCTCTATGGGATGGGGGAAACCAAAATTTGCTCGTGGGGTCCAGGTCACATGACCAAAATGGCCGCCAAGCCATATATGGTAAAAACCCTTCAAAAATAGTCTTCTCCAGAACCACTTGGCAGGTTTCCACGAAACTTGATAAATAGCATCTGGGATGTAGGCCCATCATAAATTGCTAAAATGGTGACCCTGGGTTGACCCATCTAGTATAGCCTCGCCGAGGCGAAAAATGTGAACATTTTCGAACTGCTTCTCCTCGGAAACCGTTGGGCCAATTGAAGTCAAATTTCATATGGAGCCTCTATGGGATGGGGGAAACCAAAATTTGCTCATGGGGTCCAGGTCACATGACCAAATGGCCGCCAAGCCATATATGGTCTGCCTGTCTGTCCGTCCGTAACCCGTTTGCAAAAATTGGTGATAGTGACTTAACCGCTTGGAATATTTAAATAATTTTGGCATACTGATAGATATCAATAAGATCTAACTAATGAGCTTGCGAAATATTACATTCCATTTAGTATAGCCTCGCCGAGGCGAAAAATGTGAAAATTTTCGAACTGCTTCTCCTCGGAAACCGTTGGGCCAATTGAAGTCAAATTTCATATGGAGCCTCTATGGGATGGGGGGAACCAAAATTTGCTCATTGGGTCCAGGTCACATGACCAAAATGGCCGCCAAGCCATATATGGTAAAAACCCTTCAAAAATAGTCTTCTCCAGAACCACTGGGCAGATTTCCACGAAACTTGATAAATAGCATCTGGGACGTAGGCCCATTATAAATTGCTAAAATGGTGACCCTGGGTTGACCTTGTCCTTCTTTGCGCCTAGGTCAAATTTTGACACATATGCTTTTGTATTGGAAAAGTGTGAATGCATTTTATCCTGCAAACGATTCAGAATACAGTACTAAAGTATAAGATATAATTTTGCTCCTTACGATAAGGCGCATTTATTGGGGGAACCGTTTTAGGTCCAGGTCACATGACCAAAATGGCTGCCATACCCATATATGGTAACACTCATAAAGCTAAAATCATCCGGCGGGTCGTGCACTTCAGCTGAAGACTGGTTATTGTTCTATGTCGTGCCCATTTACCTCAGTGGCTGACAACTCAATCACCTTTGTGACCACGGAAACTTGCTCGAGCTAGGGATGGTTCGAGATACTGAGGGTGAATCATAACGCAAGGTCAACAGGCTGAAAGGGATAACATATGATGCATTTGGAACTTTTCTAAGACAAAAAGCATACTTTTCAGAAAGAAGAAAAAACAAAGACGAAAAAACAAACTCATGAAATATCCTTTACACATGGATACCTGGTGCTAAGGGAGAATTCTGTAGTGAATCAAGAGGGAGTTCGGATTAGTAAGAGTAAAACGAGTCATCAGTTTGAGAGCCATTGGCGTTTCACTATACCTTAAAAAGGGAGTCCTGTGCTCTCCTTAACCCATTTAGTACCAGAAACCCCTAAATGGGTACCTTGGCAAACAGTGCAGGCCCAGATCAGGCGCCGCAGAACGCGGCGTCTGATCAGGGCCTCTACTGTTTTCTAAAAGTTCAGTCATTTTCCAAATAGATTTTGATGGAAACACAACCTGAAACCCCTAAATTTTGAAATGGACTCCTGCTGTATATAAGGTGTTAGTTTTGTTTGTTTGATTTGAGGTTTAACGTCCCCGTCAACACTGTAAAGGTCATTTTGGAGACCTTGCTTCCAATTTTGTGGGACTTTTACCCGACATTGAGATGAAATGACGTCTCAAGCCCTGCCGCCCAATGATACCATTAGGGTTTATAAGCATGGACGGTCCAACACTCACACCGCTTTGCCTGGGCAGGCTTAGATCCTCTAAGCGGTTTACCAGTACTCGTGTGTGGGTCGGATTCAGCTCTGCGTGGAAGCATCATGCAGCCCATATATTTCTTCAAGCCCCGATGGGCGGGTGCAGATATAAGGTGTTAGATTCCATTTGGTACAAAAAGGGTTAAATTCCAAATGAAGGAAAGTGACATCATTACACGTCAACCTGAAAGACTATAGGTACCTTCCCTGCTGTTTAAGGCTACAAAACGGTACTAATAACCATAATACCATTTCGAAAACACGCCTATACAAATACATTGTAACCTTTATCGCCGAAAAAATGACCATTTTTAGATGACAATTTGTGATTTTTTTATTTCTGCTCACAATATAGATTGTTGGTACTCGTTAGAACCGCCTCATCGAGGCGGTTCTAACAAGTACCCACAGTCTATATCTTAGAGCAGAAATAAGAAAAATAAGGTTTACCCCTGCAAACCCCAGTTTAACTATATAAAAGTGGGGTGCAAGGGGGTCAAAATAATATAGGCGTGTCTTCGTGATGGAAAGTGACATCATTACACGTCAACCTGAACGACAATAGGTACTTTCCCTGCTGTTTAAGACTACAAAACGGTACTACTAATAATAATAGTTTTTGCGCTTTGGTTCTCGTAAAGCTTTTCTGAACGAATTAACATGTGTTTGTACATAGAAAATAATTTGTGTACTGACAGATGGGCATGTTTTACACACCTCCGGTGACTAAAAACGCAATAAATGATAACAACGGCCCCTGTTTTTGTATATTTAGTTATTTATGAAATGCTAAGATAGATTCCTGGTAGTATTTATTAAGTAATAACGGCATTGGGAAATGACGCAAAAACAAGAAAATCTAATATACAGATGCAGATGTTTCGGCTTACCCATGACGAATGCGATCAGACGTAAGCCTATGCGATTATATATCCCTTGGTGTACCTGGAAGGTTGTATGCTCGCGGTGTTAAAGCCTGAATGTGTTTTTTTTTTTTTTTCAATTTGTGTGCAATAAGACGTACTTTCTTCTTGTTTTTGTGCAATAAATAGAAGTGAAGGCAATGATCAGGAATCGATGCAATTAACCCACAAACCAAAGGGAACACAAACATGAAATAACTAGACCCTAATGGAAACAGCAATAGTAGAAAGCCAAAAGGACAGTTACTTTCCCACTAAATGGACAATCGGCTATCCAAAAAAAATATATATATGCGATTAACACACTCAAAAATGCAAACATCACGTAAACAAGTCCGTGAAATGAAGACCCCCCTAAACCCCACTTTATAAAGAGAAAACTGGGGTTTGCGGGGGTATACATTATTTTTCTTATTTCTTCTCCAAGACATAGGTTGTGGGTACTCGTTAGAACCGCCTCACTGAGGCGGTTCTAACGAGCACCCTCAACCTATGTTTTGATCATTGATAAGAAAACTATCACGGATTTTCATAAGAAAAGCTGCCATTTCGGACATGTGAAAAATGCGCTATATCGCACGGGTGAGTTATCGTAATGCCATGCGAAAACTCAAAAACAGTCTATACCTCCAGATCTGGAGGAGTAACTAGGATAATTTTGGGATAATTTTCTTTGTTCCTCGTTAAAAAATATATGAGCCCCGCCAAGCGAATTTGTGTCTTCGAGTATTCTGTCATGACCAATTTTAACTGCGCATGCCCAGCCATTCAGAGGGGCCAGGGATATGGCTTTCTGTCTGAAAGTTCCTCTTGATTCACTGCTTGTATGAGCGAGCAGCGAAGGTTCTGGCGAGACTGCGCGGATGCGCAGGCTTGCCTGAACCTTCGCTGCTCGCATAGGCGATAAGTACCAAAATCGCTTGACGGGGCCCATATGTTGTGTGCTGTAGCCTCATGGAGCCGATTCTTAAAGAACATACCTACAATATATTTCTATCGACAAAATGAGAATCAGGAAACAATTATCTCGAAATTATCCTCGTAAAATAGAAGTGAAGGCAATGATCAGGAATCGATACAATTAACCCACAGCTCCCATCAGAGACACCAAAGGGAAAGAAGCATGGGTGTAATATGCTGTAACGCCAGGTAAGGAGGCTTAATTGCACGCCGGTGGGTCAGGTCTCAGATTCTATGACGGTTCCAGCGTAAAGGCTTACTGAGAATTAGTGAGAATCAATTTTATGTAATGTTGTTTGGTGCCTGATGCTCCGGTTGGGCCCATCGGAGTCTAACTGTTAGTTTTCATTTGCTCCAGCATTTCAGTGGTTTCTTGCTGTCTAGTCATCGCCGCTGGTCCATCCCTTCGGTTGTTTGATTTTTGTGTGTACGGAGATGTTGAACTGATGAGTTAGGAGGCGTTCATGTGGACTGAACAAATTATTTGTCTAAATCGCGACGGAAGTAAGGGCGAGGATTGTGGCCATGTAAAATCGATTTAAGCCGCCCCCTCGCCCCCCCCCCCCTCCCCCCCCCTCCCCCGCCTCCCCCCCCCCCCCAGTGGAATTCGTTTCACTGACCGTTCCAAGGCGGTTTATTTTTGTTATGGCGTGCCTTTGAGTGTGTGTACCGCTTATATTATTTTGTTTTGGATAGCCGATTGACCATTTTGTGGGAAAATAACTGTCCTTTTGGCTTTCCGCTATGGGTGTTTCCATTAGGGTCCAGTTGTTTCATGTATGTGCTTCTTTCCCTTTGGTGTCTCTGATGGGAGCTGTGGGTTAATTGTATCGATTTCTGATCATTGCCTTCACTTCTGTTTTATGTACCCTATAGTTTTATCAGTTATAATCCGTAATATTGCAACTGGACACTTCAGAGATTGTGTCGGGCTTACATTTTTGTGTGCTGTTGGCACCATAGAGTCGATTTAAACTCCCCAGTAGTTCTCACTACGCTCCGTCCTAAGGCGGTGGTTCTGATGCTGTTTATTTTTAATGTAGTTTTGTCGGATTTTTCGACGGTGGTTGTAATGTATGTGCTTATGGTTGTGTATTATTATAATTATTCATTTTTCATTACCTGTGCCTATCGCACCGTGATCACATCACGAAAACCCGCCTCTATAATTCTGACCCCCTCGAACCCCATTTTTATAAAGTAAAACTGGGGTTTACAGGGGTAACCCTTATTTTTCATTTTTCTGCTCCAAAATATAGATTGTGGGTACTCGTTAGAACAGTTTGTCATCTTAAAATGTTCTTTTCTTCGGCGGTAAAGTTTACAATGTATTTGAATAGGTGTGTTTTCGTAATGACCTCTTGTGAGGAAGAGGAAGCTGGTTGTTATGTTGTTTGTGGTGCGTTAATTTCCTGTTTTGTTTTCCTCATTGTTAGTTTTTGTTTTTGTTTGATTTGAGGTTTAATGTCCCCGTCAACACTGTAAAGGTCATTTTGGAGACGTTGCTTCCAATTTTGTGGGACTTTTACCCGACATTGAGATGAAATGACATCTCAAGCCCTGTCGCCTAATGAAACCAATAGGGTTTATTAGCATGGACGGTCCGCCTCGCACCGCGGTTCCTGGACATGCTTAGATCCTCAAAGCGGTTTACCAGTACTAGTTTGCGGTCCAGATTCAACTCTGCGTGGAAGCATCATGCAGCCCATATATTTCTTCAAGCCCCTATGGGCGGGGGCCGCCATTGTTAGTTACTCTTCCTCTTGGTACCATTGGTACTCTATAATTTTGATGGCTTTTCCTGGGCATCTACATGTATTTGTATCATTTTACAGGTCCTCGCCTGCGGCGAGGCTCGGGTGTCGGAGCATCAGTGCTGTTTGGACAACGGTCTACCACATGTGTTTCATCTACCTGAGCTCGACTTGGACAGGAATCATTATTGTTGTGTGCGACGCGGCTTCTGTGCTGAAAAAGCTGTCATACGATAGAAATGTTGTTATGCATGATAGAAGTGAAAGTAATGATCAGGAATTGATACAATCAACCAACATCCCATCAGAGACACCCAAGGGAAGAAAAACAAGAACATAAAATAATTAAATCCTAACGAAAACATCACAAGCAGAAAGCCAAAAGGACAGTTACTTTCCAACAAAATGGCCAAACGGCTATCCAAAATACAAAGATATGCAATACATACACGTAAAGACAAACCATAACAGAAATAAACCACGACAGAAGAACCGCCTTCGAATGGTTGTATGTATATATGTTTTAAATGTTGTAGATGGACAGGTTCACATGGTAGAAAAGTTTTGAACCCTCTTATAATAGTGCATATATATAATCATTAATTAATTATTCAAATAAACTGCTCTGCGATGAAGAACGAGTAGTCACTGAAAAAAAAAACTTTGTTTTAGAGTCCAATAAAAACTATACGTTTTCACATAGAAGTGGAGGCAATGATCAGGAATCGATACAATCAATCCACAGCTCCCATCAGAGACACCAAAGGGAAAGACGCACAAACATGAAACAACAGACCCTAATGGAAACACCAACAGCGGAAAGCCAAAAGAACAGTTACTTTCCCCTTTTCATTGCAAAAAATGACATGTTCAGGAGTGATTATCAAACAGACTTGCATATGTGTTGTAAAGCCACGACTTGGATATTAAATCCCCAGCTAACACCCGATTACGATGATGTGGTAGCTATGTCACTACAACATTTTTTGTTGAAAAGTGATGCCATCCAAATGAAATGAAAGACACCTGATACCAATTATCTTTTGATCCTGTCAAATCATTCAGCCACAAATATTCAACGAAAGATATAATGAAACGATATAATGCAGAAAAAATAGCAGTATCTGTTGGAAATATATATCTTTATAATTCTAGCTTGGCTCTGAATATAATCTTTGGGCTTTAGCATAAACTTCATACGAAGAAAAAGCTTCCAGGATGTATGGTAACTGTCTACCTGCTAAGTTATATTCTATGAGTGCAAAGAACATATGCACTTATTTGTGCCAAATAGTTGATAACATGATCCGAAATCTTGTTCAGTCTTTGTTTTGTTTGTTTGATTTGAGGTTTAACGTCCCCGTCAACACTGTAAAGGTCATGTTGGAGACGTTGCTTCCAATTTTGCGGGACTTTTACCCGACATTGAGATGAAATGACATCTCAAGCTTTGTCGCCCAATGAAACCAATAGGGTTTTTTAGCATGGACGGTCCGCCTCGCTACGCGGTTCCTGGACAGGCTTAGATCCTCTAAGCGGTTTACCAGTACTAGTGTGCAGGCCGGATTCAGCTCTGCGTGGAAGCATCATGCAGCCCATATATTTCTTCAAGCCCCTATGGGCGGGGGCCTTCTTGTTCAGTCAAGGATACGTATGATTGTTAAAAAGGAAACCTAAAGGTTTTTTTTTTATTCATGACCTTTTAGATTTGGTTTACCTCGTGGTCGCTTTGGTAGGATGTAATATTTGATTGTGTGTGTGTGTGTTCGTGTGTGTGTTTTCTTACGTCATCATCATCCTCGTCAGGGAGAGTAATGTGTTACCTGATTGTATATGACGTTTAAACGTTACCCTAGAATGTATAGAGGGTATTTACTTTTTTTAGATGAATATCAAAAATATTTCATCGAGTGTGTTGAAAATATCAGAATTTTCTCGAAAATTTTGATGTTTTCAACACACGAGATGAAATATTTTTTTATATTTATCGAAAAAAAAAGAGTAAATTTTCTTTTTATTTGATAATATTTTAGGACACTTCCTGTAATTGATCAATCGGATCTTACGTCACAACTTTTGACTTGGCTATGACGTCACAACTGTCAGCTGCAAAACATAACAGATCGCCATTTTTAATACAGCATTTTTAGAGTTCAAAGAATGCTTTTTCAAGGTATTTAACAGAATTATTTTATAGATAACATGCATTGTAGCGAGAAAAGTAGTCCGGGCTGCTACTGTGAAAATAACATGGTCATGTTATTTTTCACACTGTGAAAATATCATTTATATTTCACAGTGTGAAAATATCACTTTTATTTGTTTCAGATATGCATTGATTTCACTGCTATGTATAAAATAAAATTTGCAATTAATCACGACTTTTATTCTGAAGAAGCCATCTGATCAGAATCTACACTGTTTGGGATCCAGTTTATGAATTTGTAGGAATAAATTACATCAAGTAATTTGATTGGTTGATAGACAGAAATGGGTGTGGCTTAAATGAATAGTCAGCAAGATAAGGGTTAAAAATAAAAGTGAAGGGAATGAGCAGGAATCGATACAATAACCTCACACCTACCATCCAAGAGAAATATTAACACTATAATGAAACCTTAACAAGCGGCTCTCATGTCTGTAACAGTTTCTCTGTCATTGCTGAACCTTTAACAAATTTGCTTTGTAAAAGAACAAAATTTCATTGGCGCGAAACATGCCAAAAGGCCTTTGATAAGCATAAAGCCACACACAAGAGTTAGCAAGTCCTCTTAGTACCAAACTTTGAAAAGAAGTTTAAGCTAGCTGTGGATGCGAGTGTGCAGTGTTTAACTACAGGAAGAGGATAATCCAGGTTGTTACTTTTCTAAAAGGTTTAATAAGCACCAGAGAAATTATTCTACCACAGAGAAAGAGTGTTTGTCTAAGATTCTTGCTCTGTAATATTTTGAAATATATCTGACTTCTTCATCTACACCCATTGTTGTTTTCAGTGATCACAATCCACAGACATTCATAAATAAAATGAAAAACAAAAATCAGCGGTTGCTGAGGAGGAGTCTTTTGCTACAGGAGTATAGACAGCGCACCAGGTTCCAACCGACATTACTTAAAAAAGTAAAGTAGAGTCTATAGGCTGGAGCCGTCATAGAGTCTGAGGTCGGACCCGTTGGCAAAGCCCATAAAATATCCATATGGCTGTTATTGTTTTTTTTTTTTTATAACATTTATGGATTTTTACAAAGTTCGAAAAGACAGATAGACAGACAGACTGCGATAGAACTTCATACTTACATTATTTGCAGCTGGTGTTCAGTGCTGTGCGGCGGCCAAAGAAATGTCATTATATAATTTAAACTGCCTGGTCATTTGATAATTCCAGATTTAAAGAGTCCCCAGGTGCCAAAACAACAAGTCCTGCCCAGAAAAAGCCCATCAAAACACGAAGTGCTTAAGGTGAGATATTGTGATCACGCTGTGTCCGTACGTGCGTCGTTAACATTTACCTTGTTCATCCTCTAGAGGCCATCATGAAGCTTTACCAGAATGTTTGTCTTGGTGATATCTAGGTCAAGTTTGAACATAGGTCATGTGGTATAAAAAAACTAAGGCACTAGGTCAAAACTTTCTTCACCCTGTAGAGGCCAAATTTTTCCTGCAATCTTCATGAAACTGTCTTGATAATACCTCGGTCAAGTTCGAATATGGGTCATATCGGGTCAAAAACAAGGTCTCTATGTCAAATTACCTTAAAACCTTGTTGCCACAGTTTTGCTTCAATCTTTATGAAACTTTACCAAAACTTTGGCTTGATGATATCTCGGCCAAGTTTGAATTTGGGTCATATCCGATTAAAAACTAGGTCACTAGTTCAAATTGCTTTAAAACCTGGTTCATCCTCTAGAGTACACAGATTTGCTTTAATCTTCAGGAACTTTTACAAAATAATGTCCTGATGATATCGCAATCAAATTTAAATGTGGGTCATTTGGGGTCAAAAACCAGGTCACTAGGTCAAATTGTTTCAAAACCTTGTTCACCCTCTAGAGTCCACAGCTTTGCATTAATCTTCATGAAACTTAATCCGAATGTTAGTCTTGATGACATCACGGTCAGGTTTAATATGGGTCATGTCAGGTCAAAACCTAGGTGACTAAGTCAAATTGCTTTAAAACATAAATCATTAGGAAATGAAGTTGAAAATATGCGACAAGAACCGGACTCGAACCGGCGACCCCTTGCGTACAAGGCAAGTGCTCTAACGATTGAGCTATACTGGCACTGATTTTTTTTCAACTTCGAAGTTTTATAAACTTAGTGAATAAACAACACTATTGATGAAGCACGGGAACCCCTTTTACAGGCTCCACAACTGCACCTAACATCGGCTGTTGCATATATATGGAATGCCCTGGCTGTCTTACGGGGATGAAATTCATTATATTTGGTGGTTTTCCTATTATATGCTGTGATAAAAACAGTATATGTAGTGGTTAATCTAGTATATGTAGTGGAAACCTCATTATTTGTGGTGGTAAAACGGTGTATACGCTGTAGTATTTTTATTATATGCTGTGGTTTCAGTGTTATATGTTCTGCTTTTTCCATTATCTATAGTAGATATTTCTAGCTATTCGGTGTCTTCATCAGTTGGTGCAGTGCTTTTTCCATTATATTGAGTGCTTTTGTTCCTATGTTCGGTCCTTTCACACTCTCTCTTTATTTGAGGTAGTCACGTCATTATATTCACTGGTAATGTCATTACGTGCAGTAGATAAATCTTTATCTTGGGTGCAAACTTTATTATCATGATGAGATCAATCGGATGCCTTCGTGAACTACTCGAAAAGTACCGAAGATAAATTGCCGCGGTAAAACCCCGTACCAAGTACAGTGGTGCTTTTGTTTTTAAATAAGCTTTATATGTATATAAACTAAACAGTGTGGTAAATAAAAACCTACAACATTTTGAAGTAGATAGAGACACATAACTAAAACGACCATCTCGGCACTTAGATTAATGAAGAAATGGATAGGTAAATAAAATTAAAGCAACTAAAATGTAAAATAAATTTAAAAAGGTAAAATAACTCATAAACTGAAGTTAAATAGAAGTAATAACTAAAGTTGTATACATAAAAACTTGAGGAAAAAGGGTGGCTATGTTGGAAAATAACCCGTGCAATAGCACTCCCGGTATCGCAATAGTGTTAGCGAAGTACAAGCACTCCCTTTTACAGGAGACGTAGTGAGTTGTGGTGTCAGTCTGGTCTTTTGTTTATGTCATTCTAATAGAGTATTATTGTGTTTGATTTGATATGTTGTATTGATTAGATTAGCCTATGGTAGGTTAATGGCCATATATGGTATATGCCATTTGAATGGTCTGGTGGTCTGATATGGCATATGGCAGTTCAGTGGTATGATAGGTCACTTGAATGGTTTGGTGGTCTAATATGGTAGGTTAATGGACATATATGGTATATGCCAATTGAATGGTTTGGTGGTCTGATACGGTAGGTTAATGGACATATATGGTATATGCCAATTGAATGGTTTGGTGGTCTGATTTGGCATATGGTAGTTCAATGGTCTGATAGATTTGGTGGTCTGATATGGCATATGGTAGTTCAATGGTCTGATAGGTCACTTGAGTGGTCTGGCGGTCTGATATGGCATATGGTAGTTCAATGGTCTGGTAGGTCACACAGTTCAATAGTCTGGTGGTCTGATATGGCATGTGGCAGTTCAGTGGTCTGATAGGTCACTTGAATTGTTTGGTGGTCTGATATGGTAGGTTAATGGACATATATGGTATATACTAATAGAATGGTCTGATGGTCTGATATGGCATATGGCAGTTCAGTGGTCTGATAGGTCAATTGAATGGTTTGGTGGTCTGATATGGTAGGTTAATGGACAGATAGGTCGTTTGAATGGTCTGGTGGTCTGATATGGCATATGGTAGTTCAATGGTCTGATAGGTCGAATAATTCAATATGGCATACTAATCTGAGATATAATACGATTGATCTTTGGTCTGATATGACACACTGTTTTAATATGTCACATTGTAGCTCAGTGGTCTGATATGGCACATTGGTCTGATATGGTACATTGGTCTGATATGATATATATGGCATCTCAATGGTCTAATATTGTAAACCGTTTCAACCTGGCAACCTGATCCAATATTGTATATGACAGTTCTATGGTATATGCCAATTGAATGGTCTGGTGGTCTGATATGGCATAAGGTAGCTCAGTGGTCTGATAGGTACATTGTTCCAATATGGCATACTTATCTGGGATATAATACGACAGATATTTGTTCTTTGTTCTGATATGGCATATTATTTGATATGTCACATAGTAGCTTAGTGCTCTGATTTGGTCTGATATGGTACATTGATCTGAAAGGATACATTGGCTTAATATGGCACATTGGTCAATGTTTATTGCTTCACTTTGGTCTACTCAGGTATTATGGTCTGCTTTGGCATGATATGGCCTATGATAATGTACATAGGTCTGATATGGCATATGATAATATTTTGGTCTTATATGGCATATTGGTTTAATATTGTACAATAGTTGGGCAATGTGTGTGTGTGTGTGTGAATTCGGGTTTAACGTCGCTTTCAACAATTTTTCAGTTGGGCAAGGTATATGGAAAGGTACATAGGTCTGTTATGGCATATGATAGCTCTTTGATATTATATGGTATATTGGTCTGATATGGCATATTGGTCTGAATGGTATATTGGTCTGATATGGCATATTGGTCTGAAATGGCACTTTGGGGCTTTTTTGGTCTGATATGGCACATGGTTACTGAGCACAATATTAGTGGCAGTTTTATGTATATACAGTATCCAAATAACAAAAAAGGCAGAGTTCATGGTACAATCATATAATTAGTGTTATTTTCTTTCTTTTTTTACCAAATATTCATTCACATCTTTGCATCTTGTTTTGTTAATGTATAGGATCACACATGTATGCTCCCTTCATGGTACAAGGTTTCTGTTTTTAATTAGCAGTCTGCTGAAGGAATATCCTACAGAACCCCTGTTACACTATGTAAGAGCAGTTCTCCTAGTTATTCCCTATTAAGATGGGTATTTAAATAGCATTAGTATAATGCTTTATAGTTAGGTACTTGTAACATGACAGAACCATTGTTAAACATATATGCACCATGTGAGAAGGCCACTAAAGTATACCACTCATCACCATTATAGTATAATTATACTTAATGTTAGTTTTAAGATGCAAAACACAAAACAGTTCTGGTAACCACAATAAGAAAACATTATATGCACATACATGCAAAAAAATGCATATATCTGCACATAATATCCATAATGTACATATATTAGTACAACAGGTATGAATGACATTTCCCTGTCCCCTCTCACAATGCTACAGGTTTTTTTATATATATTAATTAACCCTTCTCTTGCTGAATATTCAGACAAGCCGCACCCATTTCTGACTCCCAACCAATCTGATTTCTTGATGTTGTTACTACAAATTCATAAACTGAATGCTAAACAGTGTAGATCCTGATCAGACGGTCTCCTCAGAAGCCATCTGATCTGGATCCACACTGATATGGGTTGTCGCAAACAACAAGATAAGGGTCAATATGTATATGGTATACAAATGGGTCCTGTTCAAAGATTATTTTTGATACCAGCATACTACCCATATACTGGACTGTTTGTCTGATTTTCTGATAGACTAGGCCAGCATGCCAGCATATTACTAGCACACTGGTATAGTCATAACAATTTCAGTAATTTCTAGTAACAAATCGTCATCTGCAACCATATGTCTGCAACAAGTCATATATCTGCTCCATGATGCTTTGCTTCTGCTATACTGGCACTTGCAAAATGGCATGCCATACACATTGTATTATGGCAAGTCATCCGGCATATGCCATAAATGTAGTTTGCATTGTATGGACACAATGTTGTTTTAATAAAAAAAATATGTAGCTTCTTCCAACATCATGGCAGCAGCACTGATTCAAGATTACCATATACTATACATGCATTTAAGGTTATACAAAAATATACAATAGCACCGGTGCATCAACCATGGCTGATAAGTAAAGCTAAATAATGCTTCCTGGTATATACTATATTATTTAGAAAACAAAACCATGCGGCAACCTAAACCGCCACAGTTCTGTTACTATATATATTTTTTTATTTTTATATGTTTATATGTCAACGTATCGTTTATTGTTTATTTTGTTGACATGTTAGTTATCATTGGATGAACACATTTTACGAAGATATTGTTATATTCCTTACTTATTCATTTAATTAGTTTTTGTGTGAGTTTGTGTATATATTCAGTCAGTCCAGCCCCGGTATTTAGATATGCCAGTTGAAAGACGTGAAACCAATAGAATAGGGATATGGAATTACAGTTATCGTATGCATAATTTTAAAAGGGGATTATTTACTGGACAATCCGCCATTACAGGAGCAGGAGCACTGATCAAGTGTGTGTTCGGCTCCTCTAGTTTCCTCCAATGATAAAAAATCTGATCAAACTTGACATTTCATAAAAGCTGATACAATGCCCTTTTCAAGTTACCATAATAAGCAGGGCATTAGATAACATCGGTAGGGCCAATCAACAAGGGAACTATCTGCCTGAAAGTATATCCTGAAAGCATCCAACCAAACAAGGGAAATAATTGTGGACTGTCTCTTATCATGCTTATTACCTTATTATCGGCTGGTAGGTTTCGAATGCATACGCATGATCTCATCATGATAATAACATTTTGCACCCAAGATAAAGACGAATCTACTGCATATAACAATTCAAACTGTGACCACAGCATATAATAAAAATATTACAGCAAATAATGAGTATCCACAACGTATAATAAAATACTACAGCATATATTAAAATACTACAGCAAATAATAAAAATACCGCAGCATATAATAGAAATACTACCGCATATAACAAAAAATACTACCGCATATAACAAAAATACTACAGCATATACATGTTTTACCACCGAAAATAATGAGGTTTCTACTACATATACTAGATTAACCACTACATATACTGTTTTTATCACAGCATATAATAGGAAAACCACCAAACATAATGAATTTTATCCCCGAAAGACAGCCAGGGCGTTCCATACATATAAATACATATTTCATTACGAAATGAAGTTGAAAAAAATGCGACTCGAACCGACGACCCCTTGCTTACAAGGTGAGTGCTCTACCGACTGAGCTATTCGGGTGCTGATATTACATTTTTTTCAACACCGAAGTTTTATAAACTTAGTGAATACACAGCACTATTGATGACCGTGTTCATCCTCTAGAAGCTAAAGATAATGAAACTTTACCAGAATGTTTGCCCTGATGATATCTCAGTCACGTTTGAATGTGGGTCATGTCGGATAAAAAGTTAAAAACTAGGTCGCTTGATCAAATTGTTCTAATACTTTGTTCACTCTCTAAAGGCCACAGTTTTTTTTTTTCAATCTTAATTTTATATTCCCAGAAGATATGACTTGATGCTATCTTGGTCGAGTTCAAATATAGGTCGTGTTGAACAGAAAACTAGGTCACACGGTCCAATTGCTGTAAAACCTTGTTCTCCCTCCGGAGGCTACAGCTTTGCTTTAATCTTCATCAAACTAACCAGAATATTTGGCTTGATTATCTTGGTCATTTTCGAATATGGGTCATGTTGGATCAAAAACCTGATCACGTTTCTTTAAAACCTTGATCACCCGTTTGAAGCCACATTTTTAATGAAACTACACCCGAATCTTTGTCTTGATGGTGTCAAGTTCGAATATTAGTCATATCGGATCAAAAACTATATCACCAGGTCAAACCTTGTTCACCTTCTAGAGGCCACAGTTTTGCTTCAACATTCACGAGAATTACCAGAATATGTGTCTTGGTGATGTATTGGTAAATTTCAAACATGACACAGGTGAGCGATTCAGGTCAATCTTGGACCTCTTGTTTTATATTTCTCTGAGATGCTATTCTCTTTAATTTTCCAAACTTTAAATTACTGCAAAAACAAAGAGCTTCATTTACTCGAATTTAATTTCTTTTGATAATTTTGACATATTTTATGAATCATGTAATTGGTTGGAATGACAGGCTGAAATTAAATGAGACTGTTGTCGTAACAGCGCTGCTTTATACAGGAATAAATAAAACAAAGTAACGAGCTTTTCTGGGAAACATATAATAAATTCCCGGTTAATCGCACTTCTTAATAGGCATCATAGACTTTAAGAAGAAAAAGGCGTAAAGATCATTCTAAAATCGTAGCCGAAGATTGTAAACGAATCCAACAACCACGAGTCATGTATTCATACGCGCTGGCTGACCAGTACATTTGTGTTCGCTGTGTGGCTAGTTACTATATATTATAAGAATCTTACATGGGTTTGAGGTGGGGATATAAAAAGCCGTCTCGAGGGTCACTGTCAGGAATCACGAGGCTTGCCGAGTGATGCAAGACAGTGATCACAAGGGACGGATTTTTTTCTATCCACCCTTTACACCCATGTTGGCATACCTTCCATTTCTGAGCGTGGATTTTAACACTGCCGTCACTTCGATTGCCGACGTCTGCCATATTGTTATGACGCTACCGTGATATTTAGTGGCGTCACGTAACGTGTTGTGACGTCAACGTTTCTATCTCAGGCTAAAACTACGGATTTCCTTACCTGGTGAGCAAGAAATTGTAATCCCTGTTCCTGAGCAGGTCGGATCGTGTCTTACCTGGTTGCTTGAAGAAATAAATGGGCTGCATGATGCTTCCACGCAGAGCTGAATCCGGCCCGCACACTAGCACTGGTAAACCGCTTAGAGGATCTAAGCCTGTCCAGGAACCGCGGTGCGAGGCGGACCGTCCATGTTAATAAACCATATTGGTTTCATTGGGCGACAGGGCTTGAGATGTCATTTCATCTCAATGTCGGGTAAAAGTCCCACAAAATTGCAAGCAGCGCCTCCAAAATAACCTTTACAGTGTTGACGGGGACGTTAAACCTCAAATCAAACAAACTTACCTGGTTGCAAACACAGTACACAGGTGTCCTCGTTGACGGGGCTTATATCATGTAAAGACAAATGTGCCCTGTAATAGTCAAAATCAAATAATATTACATACCACTAATCACATACCACTAAAGAGACCACGAGGAACAGCCAGATACAAACGGTTACAAATTCAAAGCAAAGGTGCCAGCCCCTCTCTTCCCAGCGGACATACAACGTGTATGCAGCATCGTATCAACGTTGCTTAGGCGCAATGTACCCGCTGGATTACTCCCAAGAGGTAGTCGCAATGCACAATGAACCGACCAAAACCCACGTGCAAAAATAATAATTAAAATAACAACACGAAAAATCCTGTCTGGCAAAAGTTATAATAAAAAAATAACGTTTTATTACGTAGCACTGGTGGGTCGATTGTGTCTGGATGTAGGCTGAACCTGGACGTATTCCCTTAAATTCCTGGGCCCAGAAGCATCGTTAGCATAACGCGCTCGTTTGTGAACAAATTTGTAACTGCTTTAGCAAGTACAAAATCTAATACTCTGGTATTTTTGCTGAAAAAAAAAAATGTGAGTAGCTTTTGCTTTTGCATATAAGCCTCAAAATGATCAAAATTTTAGCGATGCGTTAACTAACGACCTCGTTAGTTTTGAACACCTGGCCCCTGTACTTTAAGGTACGACATATGAGACTACGCACTCTACGTCTGATCTGGGTCTACACCGTTTGCCAATCTCCCATTCATATATTGATTGATCAATCGAGTAATGAAAAACAATTTCCGGTAGTAGCGAATCTTTTTTTCTTCCTTCATTGCTCCCTGATTAGTATTAAATTGGGTCGGTTTCACCTCTTCTTGTTTAGTGGCTGTCACGTGAACATAAGCAGTATAAACGCTAGTGTACATATAATTTTGTGCCGATTGATAAACAATCAACCAAAAATAGTCGGATGGATATATTGGTCTTACACATATCAATTTAGACAGGTTCTCTTACTTTGATCTGTTAAAACTCGCAGAAGTTGCCCCAATGAGGCGACTCATGTGAGTACACACAGCGTGTTTTGCATACATAAATGTATATATACGTATATATATGTATATGTATGCAGGATCGTATCCTTATTATGTTGCATGACTATATCATATAGCTACGATTAGTCTTGGTGACTCGGGCAGCACCTGTCTCCATCGGGTTTTGCCTAGTTCCGAAGGTATCGAGTTATCGAAGTTCGACTGTGTAAGATACTATGGTCTCTCTCTCTCGCTCTCTACCTAGCTACACTTCGCATAGAGGACACTGTCTCGCCGTTATTTTAAGCTATTTGTCTTTACCTCATATGTCATTGTATGACCTGAGAAGAAATAAAGTGTATGTTATGTTATGTTATGTAATTTTGGCTGAACTTAATAGTTATTTCACTGTTTATGTTAAGGCTTAAGAAGTTTTATCAATCTATGAGACTGTCTAGATGAGATCCCATAGGAAACTGAACTGAAATAATATCAGAAACTTCTATGTTGAATGAATATATCTACTATTCGTATTTATTGTAATCAGTTTGGGATCTTTCTGGTGATGCTAATCAAATACACAAGAGAAATGTCAAGAAAATATTTACAACAAAGTTGAAACGAAGCGTAAAACTAGGCAGATTTCGTTTCAAAACTTCATTAATGATTAAGATTGATTGGTAAGACAATATAAACATTACATAGTTTTACTATGTTTTGTCATCAGCTTCAAAAAGGCCGTCGCACATAATGCGAGATAATGATTTTTTCAAAACCCTTCTCTGCATCACGAAAACACGTCTAAATTATTTTTTGAACACTCTTGAACTCCACTTTACATAGTAAAGCTGCTGTTTACAGGGGCAAACCTTATTTTATTTATTTCTGCTCTAAAATATATATTATCGGTACTCGTTAGAACCGCTTCGATGAGGCGGTAGTAACGAGTGCCTAAGCAGAAATAAGAAAAACATCACAATTTTTCATCTTAAAATTTTCGTATTTTGGTGGTAAAGTTTACAATGTATTTGTATAGGCGTGTTTTTGTAATGGAAAATCAAATATTCTAACAGCGTGCATGTATATTGGTTGTGATTTATGCTGCAACTAATCATTAGGCGGCCCGGAAGCGCCTGACGCGAAATGTAGGCGTTTATGACCTCATGTGTACATTATTTGACGTTAGACTGTGAAACGTGGTTTTCTCACATAGAAAGCGTTAGGAAAAGACTTAACATTGCATACGTATCAGTCAATAGTTTTTCAGCATATGATCTGTCTCTGGTGGGGTCCATCGGAGTCCAACTATTGATCTTCTTTTGCTGCAGCATTTCAGTTATTTCATGCTGTCGAGTCCTCATCGTTGATTCATCTCTGTTTTCATTTGATTTTTATGTTCTCGGAGATGTTGCGCTGGTGAGTAAGAAACCCTCCATGCGGACTGAACAAATTATTTGTCTAAACCACGACAGAACCAAAGGCGTGGATTGTGGCCACGTAAAATCCATTTAACCCTTTTTGTACCAAAATGAAATCTTCCTCCTTATAGATAGCAGGAGTCCATTTCAAAATTTAGGGGTGACAGGTTGTGTTTTCTTCAAAAACTATTACCGCCCCCGCCCATAGGGGCTTGAAGAAATATATGGGCTGCACGATGCTTCCACGCAGAGCTGAATCCGGCCCGCACACTAGTACTGGTAAACCGCTTAGAGGATCTAAGCCTGTCCAGGAACCGCGGTGCGAGGCGGACCGTCCATGCTAATAAACCCTATTGGTTTCATTTGGCGACAGGGCTTGATATGTCATTTCATCTCAATGTCGGGTAAAAGTCCCACAAAATTGGAAGCAACGTCTCCAAAATGACCTTTACAGTGTTGACGGGGACGTTAAACCTCAAATCAAACAATCAAAAACAACATTGGAGGCTGACAATGAATGACTAAAATTTGGCATCCGTGGGAAATATACATGGTTTCGATCCTCCTTTGTATTCTTATTATGTATTACTCTTAATTGAAGTTTAGGGCGGAGATTGACAGTTCATAAACAATTGAAGTCCCAGAAGTATTACCTCTGACGGTTACAAGGCAGTCGTTCATTTGTAGTTTCTTGAATGTTAATTGTATAATGTTTTGCAGCACGTAATGTATTGTGCCTTCACGTTATCAAGTCCGTGAAGCCGGCCTCGGTAGCTCAGTCGGACGCGCGTCTGACTGGTGATCAGGAGGACGCGGGTCCGATACCTGCTGGTGTTGCCAACATTCTTTCATGGATATTGATCATGAAATCTTTTCTACGGCCATTCTCTCCCTTCCGCTGATTCAAGAAGGACAGTTGTCAGTTTCTGGCGAAAGACTGTGCACTGTACTGGTTAACCGCTTACGTATAAGCCTGCTCAGGAATAGTTTGGTTATGTAAACTGGCGGGCTCAAAATGACCTAAAATGTGTTGACTGGGTCGTTAAACGCAAAAATAAACAAACAAACAAAATCAAGTCCGTGAAATGAACACCCCTTACATCCCACATTATACAGATAAGACTGGGGTTTATAGGGGTATACATTATTTTGCTTATTTCTGCTCCAAGACAAGGGTTGAGGGTACTCGTAAGAAAAATATTACAAACTTTCATTCTGGAGATATGAAAGAATGCACTATGTCATACGGGTGTGTTATCGTAATGCATCACTAACTGCAAATGAAGATAAGCAGGGAGGACCACGTTATAAAACAGCGCGCCTATATAGGCAATAGAAATGAACTGTGATTTATTCTGTAACAAAGCACTGGATGATAGCGTGACGCAACAACCCGCCGTTTTATGACGTTACTCGAAGATTCTGTGACATAAGATGATGAAACGTTATTTTCTTGCATTAAAATTATACCAAGAGTACATACATGTGTATGGTATGATACGGGATTTCTTCTAACAATGGCAAAAGGTTTGAAGATTTGGAGGAAGCAACAAACTCTGTGTCGATTTTAGAGAGTTAGAATCGAAATAGATCAGCTCAAGTGTGTAATGTTTTGAGTAACAACTACGCGCTCGACAAGAGATCTGATCTACTTTACAAATGACCTATAAATCGTGATTTATTACTCAACAAATCACTGCTAGAGCTGATCTAATTCTTAAATTAAGAGGAATGATTTTTCCGCCATTTTTCAAAGGGAGACAACGTTTAGGACTTCCTGTTCACATTTCTATAAGCCCCGTCCAAATGAAAAAGGATCAACTCTTAAAGGAAAGGATTTGCTCCCCAGGAGCAAATTCTTTTCTTTAAGAGTTGATCCCTATTGACATGGGAGACAAACGCACTTTTGCAGGGGTTGCCTCCCCTGAAGGTGTTCCCATTCCCCTTAAGATGACCAGGATATACCACAACAGAGGAAGAGCAAACACTAAATTACGTATAAAGAAAACATACATGTTTTGTTTGTGCTGTGTGGTGGCTGTAAACGGTCTCCCCGTACATTCAATTAATGCTCTTATTTTTCCTATCCTCAGGGCTTGCATTTGGAATTGCTTTTCACCGTTCCTTAGCCGCTTGGCATTTTGTGGGAAATCCACTTTTATATAGTAAAACTAGGGTTAGCGTATTTTTAGCTCACCAGAGCCGAAGGCTCCGGGGGAGCTTATATAATAGGCAGTTGTCCGTCGTCGTCTGCGTCGTCTGTGTCGTCTGCGTCTGCGTCTTCGTCAACATTTTCAAACGACATCTCCTCTGAAGCCACTGGGCCGATTCAGCCCAAATTTCATCTGTAGCATCCTTGGGCAGGGGGATTGAAAGTTTGTGTTTTTAGTAAAAAATGGCTCATTAGTTTGGTTGCTATGGCAACTTAGAGTTTCCACAGACTTATAATGGGGAAAATTGAAAAATGGCATTTACTGCCAAGCCTCTGCAGATATTTTGACAAAACTTTCATAGAAATGTTCCATAGGTAATCTACTATCTGCCGTATGATTTTAGGCCTTCTGCTATTTTTTATTGGTTACCATGGAAACCAAAATGCAAAAAATAGACCAAAAAAAAAAAAATACTTAAAAATCATCTCCTCAGAAACCATATGCTCTAGGAGGCTGAGACTTTATGAAAATATTCACCATATTTGCCTTTACAGGTTTTGTGTTTTTTTATGAAATTTGGCCTTTTAGTTTTGTAGCTATGGCAACTTAGAGTTTCCATTGACTTATAATGGGGAAAACTGAAAAATGTCATTTACTGCCAAGTCATTGCAGATATTTTGACAAAATTACATAAACATGTTCCTTGTGTAAACTTCTCTCAGCCATATACTTTTATGTCAACCTGGGGGTCCCCTAGGTTGTGCCGGGGCCATGCCCCGCCCCCTCCACTTCATAAAATGCCTTATATCTCAGAAACCTTACAGATCCCAACCCCTAAACCATATATATTCTTGTTCCTTATGATAAGATGCATTAAGTGACACCAACCTGGGGGTCCCCCGGGATGTGCCGGGGACATGCCCTGCCCCCTCTATTTCATAAAATGGCATTTATCTCAGAAACCATTCAGATCCCCACCCCTAATCTATATATATTCTTGTTCCTTATGCTAAGATGCATTAAGTGACATCAACCTGGGGGTCCCCTGGGATGTGCCAGGGACATGCCCCACCCCCTCCACTTCATAAAATGCCATATATCTCAGAAACCATACATTTCCCCACCCCTAAACTATATATATTCTTGTTCCTTATGCTAAGATGCATTCAGTGACACCAACCTGGGGGTCCCCCCGGATGTGCCGGGGACATGCCCCACCCCCTCCACTTCATAAAATGCCATATATCTCAGAAACCATACAGATCCCTACCCCTAAACTATATATATTCTTATTCCTTATGCTAAGATACATTAAGTGACACCAACCTGGGGGTCCCCCGGGATGTGCCGGGACCATGCCCAACCCCATCCACTTCATAAAAGGTCAAATATTCCAGAACCCTTACAGATCCCCTGCCCTAAACCATATATATTCTTGTTCCTTATGATAAGACACATTCAGTGACACCAACCTAGGGGTCACCCAGGGTGCTCCCGGGCCATGCTTCACCCCTTGACTTCACAAAAGACCATATATCTGAGAAACTGTTCAGAGCCCTACCCCTAAACCATATATATTCTTGTTCCTTATGATAAGACGCAATCAGTGACACCGGCATGCGGGTCCACCCATGGTTCCATGGGCCATGCCCCACCCCTTTACTTCATTAAAATCCATATATCTCAGATCCCCACCCCTAAACAATATATATTCTTTTTCCTTATGATAAGATGCATTAAGTGACACCAACCAGGGGGTCCCACGGGACATGCCGGGGATATGCCCTGACCCCTCCACTTCATAAAAGGCCATTTATCTCAGAAACCATTCAGATCCCCACCCCTAAACCATATATATACTTGTTTCTTATGATAAGACGCATTAAGTGACACCAACCTGTGGGTCTCCCGGGATGTGCCGGGGACAAGCCCCACCCCTGTCATTTCATAAAATGCCATTTATCTCAGAAACCATTGAGATCCCCACCCCTAAACCATATATATTCTCATTCCTTACGATAAGTTGCATTCAGTGACACCAAATTTGGGGTCCCCTAGGATGTGCCAACCCCCTCCTCTTCGTAAAAGGCCAAATGTTCCAGAAACCTTACAGATACCCACCCCTAAACCATATAAATTCCTGTTCTTTATGAAAAGACACATTCAGTGACACCAACTTAGGGGTCACCCAGTGTGTGCCCGGGCCATGCTCCACCCCTTGACTTCACAAAGACCATATATCTGAGAAACTGTTAAGAGCCCCACCCCTAAGTCATATATATTCTTGTTCCTTATGATAACACGCAATCAGTGACACCAGCATGCAGGTCCCCCCGGGGTGCCACAGGCCATGCCCCACCCCTTTACTTCATTAAAATCCATATATCTCAGAAACCGTTCAGATCCCCACCCCTAAACCATATATATTCTTGTTCCTTATGATAAGACGCAATCAGTGACACCAGCATGCAGGTCCTCCCGGGGTGCCACAGGCCATGCCCCACCCCTTTACTTCATTAAAATCCATATATCTCAGAAACCGTTCAGATCCCCACCCCTTAACCATATTTATTCTTGTTCCTTATGATAAGACTCAACTTCATAATAGGCCATATATCTCAGAAACCATTCAAATCCCCATCCTATAATCACATATATTCTTGTTCATTGTTATTAGACACATTCAGTCACCCCCATCTTTGGGGGTCCGCAGGAGTCATTTCTCTCCCTGCCACTTCATAAAAGTGCCTCATATCTCAGAAATCATTCAGATCCCCACCGTTTAACCGTATATACTCTTGGTCCTTATGATAAGACTTATTCATTGACAACAATCTTGGGCTTTTCTGGGATCTGCCATGCCCGATTCCCTCCATTGCTTAAAAGGCCTTGCATCTCAGGAACCATACATATTCCCACTGATAAACCATATATGTCTTTGTTCCTTTTGATAAGACGCATTTAGTGACACCAACCAGGGCTCCATTGGGTCCATGCCCCGATCTCTCTACTTTATAAAACACCTAATATTTCAGATACAGTCCACATGGGTGCTCATTTGGGTATGGGGTTTGTTTGGGAGACTTTATAATTGGTATAATAAAATCATATCATGTTATAATACATGGCTGCCATTGGGTAGTGTCCACCTGAGCTCTGGTTTATGAACTTTGGCTCTTTGGTTTGTTTGCTATGCCAAGTTATGAGTTTCCATTGTCCTATAATGGGGAAAATTGAAAAATGACATTAATGCCTTTCAAGATATTTTGTCACACTTCCATAGAAATTTTCCTTTAATAATATTCTTTTTGGCCTATTTGTTGCCACAGATGGGAAATTGTCAATTGTCATCTGTTGTCCTGCAACAACACATTCAAGCGACATCGAATCTAAAGCCACGAGGCTTATTGGGTCCAAATTTTATCTGTAGCATCCTAGGGCACAGGGCTTCCATGGTTAATTAAAATACATTGCTGCCAGTGGGCAGTGCCCCCCTGAGCTCTGGTGAGCATTGTGGCCCATGGGCCTCTTGTTTCTTATTTCTGTTCTAAAATAAAGATTGTGGGTACCCGTTAGAACCTTCTCGATGGTGCGTTTCTAACGTGTATCCACAATCTAGATTTTGAGCAAAAATAATAAATTTATTTTCGTAAAGTGATGGCTGTGTTCTTTGTACGTTGGGTTTCCAGAAAAACGTCTTCATACTATCATCCAAACAAAACAGATTTGCCCACAACTGTCTTCCCAGTTAATTGCTTGTCTAAGACAAACAATAAACTGAGAAGACAGCTGTGGGCAAATGGAAGAGACTCTCCGCACAAAAGCAATTTTGTCCCTTGTTTTTTTCTGATTTATTATAATTCTGGGGAAAACATAGAATGATTAAATACTTATAAAAGCTTAAGAAGCAGTAGATCTTCAATAACAGTATTGCACGACCCGCAGAAAAAGCGACCGACTGAAGTCGGTTGATTTTCTAAGAGTGCCCTAAAATCACCGTGTCATTCTGTCATTCGGTCAATCGGTCATTCTGTCAGTCTGTCAGTCTGTCTGTCCGTCCGTAACCCTTTTGTGAAAATTGGTGATAGTGACTTAACCGCTTGGAATATTTAAACAATTTTTGGCATACTGATAGATATCAATGAGATCTAACCAATGAACTTGCGAAATATTACATTCCATTTAGTATAGCCTCGCCGAGGCGAAAAATGTGAAATTTTTCGAACTGCTTCTCCTCGGAAACCGTTGGGCCGATTGAAGTCAAATTTCATATGGAGCCTTTATGGGATGGGGGAAACCAAAATTGGCTCATCGGGTCCAGGTCACATGACCAAAATGGCCGCCAAGCCATAGATGGTCTGTCTGTCTGTCCGTCCGTAACCCGTTAGTGAAAATTGGTGATAGTGACTTAACCGCTTTGAATATTTAAACAATTTTTGGCATACTGATAGATATCAATGAGATCTAACCAATGAATTTGCGAAATATTACATTCCATTTAGTATAGCCTGGCCGAGGCGAAAAATCCGTAACCCGTGAAAATTGTGAAAATTGGTGATAGTGACTTAACCGCTTGGAATATTTTCAACAATTTTTGGCATACTGATAGATATCAATAAGATCTAACCAATGAACTTGCGAAATATTACATTCCATTTAGTATAGCCTCGCCGAGGCGGAAAATGTGAAAATTTTCGAACTGCTTCTCCTCGGAAACCGTTGGGCCGATTGAAGTCAAATTTCATATGGAGCCTCTATGGGATAGGGGAAACCAAACTTTACTCATGGGGTCCAGGTCACATGACCAAAATGGCCGCCAAGCCATATATGGTCTGTCTGTCTGTCCGTCCGTAACCCGTTTGTGAAAATTGGTGATAGTGACTTAACCGCTTGGAAAATTTAAACAATTTTTGGCATATTGATAGATATCAATGAGATCTAACCAATGAACTTGCATAATATTACATTTCATTTAGTATAGCCTCGCTGAGGCGAAAAATGTGAAAATTTTCGAACTGCTTCTCCTCGGAAACCGTTGGGCCGATTGAAGTCAAATTTCATATGGAGCCGCTATGGGATATGGGAAACCAAAATTTGCTCATGGGGTCCAGGTCACATGACCAAAATGGCCGCCAAGCCATATATGGTCTGTCTGTCCGTTCGTAACCCGTTTGTGAAAATTGGTGATAGTGACTTAACCGCTTGGAATATATTTAAAAACAATTTTTGGCATACTGATAGATATCAATGAGATCTAACCAATGAACTTGCGAAATATTACATTCCAGTGTAGCGCAGTGGTGCAGTGGTAAAGCATCGGCTTTGAGATCGAGAGGTACCGGGTTCGATCCTCACATGCGCCATGTGTTGTTTCCTTGAGCAAGAGACTTTATCCACATTGCTCAGTACTGGTTTCTACCCAGGAAAAGAGGGCCACATGGAAGATTAGTACTTGTTTGTTTGATTTGAGTTTTAACGTCCCCGTCAACACTGTAAAGGTCATTTTGGAGACGTTGCTTCCAATTTTGTGGGACTTTTAACCGACATTGAGATGAAATGACATCTCAAGCCCTGTCGCCCGATGAAACCAATAGTGTTTATTAGCATGGACGGTCCGCCTCGCACCGCGGTTCCTGGACAGGCTTAGATCCTCTAAGCGGTTTACCAGTACTAGTGTGCGGGCCGGATTCAGCTCTGCGTGGAAGCATCATGCAGCCCATATATTTCTTCAAGCCCCTATGGGCGGGAGCCGCGGAAGATTAGTACTAGTACTAAATGTGTTACCCTCTATAAATCGGGTCTATTATTATTATTATTTTATTTAGTATAGCCTCGCCGAGGCGAAAAATCCGTAACCCGTTTGTGAAAATTGGTGATAGTGACTTAACTGCTTGGAATATTTAAACAATTTTTGGCATACTGATAGATATCAATGAGGTCTAACCAATGAACTTGCGAAATATTACATTCCATTTAGTATAGCCTCGCCGAGGCGAAAAATGTGAAAATGTTCGAACTGCTTCTATTCGATAACCGTTGGGCCGATTGAAGTCAAATTTCATATGGAGCCTCTATGGGATGGGGGAAACCAAAATTTGCTCATGGGGTCCAGGTCACATGACCAAAATGGCCGCCAAGCCATATATGGTCTGCCTGTCTGTCCGTCCGTAACCCGTTTGTGAAAAATGGGGATTGCGACTTAACCGCTTGGAATATTTAAACAATTTTTGGCATACTGATAGATATCAATGAGATCTAACCAATGAATTTGCGAAATATTACATTCCATTTAGTATGGCCTCGCCGAGGCGAAAAATGTAAAAAATTTCGAACTCCTTCTCCTCGGAAACTGTTGGGCCGATTGAAGTCAAATTTCATATGGAGCCTCTATGGGATGGGGGAAACCAAAATTTGCTATGGGGTCCAGGTCACATGACCAAAATGGCCGCTAAGCCATATATGGTAAAAACCATTCAAAATTAGTCTTCTCCAGAACCACTGGGCAGATTTTCACGAAACTTGATAAATAGCATCTGGGACGTAGGGCCATCATAAATTGCTAAAATGGTGACCCTGGGTTGACCTTGACCTTCTTTGTGCCTAGGTCAATCTTTGACACATATGCTTTTGTATTGGAAAAGTGAGAATGCATTTTATCCTGCAAACGATTCAGAATACAGTACTAAAGTATAAGATATATTTTTGCTCCTTACGATAAGGCGCATTTATTGGGGGAACCGTTTTAGGTCCAGGTCACATGACCAAAATGGCCGCCATACCCATATATGGTAACACTCATAAAGCTAAAAGCATCCGGCGGGTCGTGCACTTCAGCTGAAGCACTGGTTTTCTTCATTAAACAGTTCTACAAACGGCAATGAGTGTCAATACTGTCACCTTTCGAGCTCTATAGGCCGATATAGAAACCGTTGCAGAAACATATGCGATCAGTGCAGATCCAGGCTTACCAGGATCAAAACATTTTGCCATCATATACATGATTTCAACTAAAAAAGAAGTATAGGCAAAGACCAGGAATCGTTCCAATTAACCCACACCTCCCATCAGAGACACCAGAGGAAAAAGAAACACAAACATGAAATAACTAGACCCTAATGGAAACACCAGCAGCGGAAAGCCAACGGGACAGTTACTTTCCAACAAAATGGCCAATTGGCTATCCAAAATAAAATATATAAGCGTTGCACACAGTCAAAGCCAAACCATAACCAAAATAAATCGTAAACGGTCAGTGAAAAAAATTGGGGTGAGGGGGGTAATTTGTTATCCGCACGAAGGCTTTCTAACTCATCAGTGCAACATCTCCGAAAACACAAAAATCAAACAACCACATAGATGAAACAATGGTGAGGACTCGACAGCAAGAAACCACTAAAATGCTAAAGCAAAAGTAAACCAACAGTTAGACTCCGATTGGCCGAAGCAGAGACAGAGCATCAGGTACCAAATAGCATTACATTAGTAAGCCTGTACGCTGGAACCGTCATAGAATCTGAGGCCTGACCCACGGGCTTGCAATTAAAGAGGGAAGCAAATCAACATTGATTGGGTTAACTACCATTCATGCAAGTATATATATTTCTGAATTTATATACTAAGTCGCCATAAAATTCTGGCTCTGATAGACCTTGTTGCAGATCCGATTTACGTCCAACATTGAATTTTGAAATTAAATCGGAATGACGTCTATAAAATTTAGAAAAAGTCTTATGATACCGAAAACCCCCATTAAGAAATTAGCAGTTAATAATTTTTTACGATTTCTTGGTTTGTTTGAATTGAGGTTTAACGCCCCCGTCAACACTGTATAGGTCATTTTGAAGACGTTGCTTCGAATTGTGTGGGTGTTGAAGTCAGTTACATGACTAGACACTCTAGATATTCGAATTAATTGCGAAATATAAACACCATAGGGTGCCGCACGAGGAACATCACTATCCAAGGAAGGAAAATTTACAGTCTCAAAATCAAAATCAAAATCATGGCGTTTATCATAAATTTTGCAGGAAACAAACACATCTACAATAGATAGATGTAAATCCAAAAACGGCGCCTCGGTATCAGAAGAATTCGCTTTATTTAACTGTAGTTCTAGGGGTAAATTGTACTGATCAAACCATCGAAATAGGTATTGGTCAATATTTAATAAATTACCAAATACCTAGAAGTCGAGAAAAAAGGTCTCAATGAATTCAGATTGGTTTTCAACGGAAAGTCTCTATCATATCAAAACAAGGACAGATCAGCCTCAAGGGGTGCGCAATTCGTACCCAACGGAATACCCACACTTTGTCTAAATAACATAGTACCAAACGTTATGTAAATATTGTCAAGTAGAAAGGCGAGACCTTCACACACTTTCTGATATGACTATAAGGCATTTCTTGCAATACATGCAAGATGAAATGAATATTCAATTAACTATATGGTTATGAGGAAGTTTAGTGTACAGTTCAATTATAAACGAACTTTATAGGCATAAATTATTCAAGTTTTCGGAGTCGCCTTTATACGGTAGCACTGGAAGAGAACAACTTCTTAGTGACTAATATCGCATTTTATGGTGCTATCGCATGCAATATTTAGTATTTGGTATCTTCCGTGTTGATTTTATATGACACAGGAGGTTAATAAATCGCCGTAAAGATTATAATGCTAAAAGGTTTTAAGACATTGCATACAGAAAGTTTTCTAGACTGCTTTATATTTAAAGCACGGCAAAAGGGATTATTACAATGGTATATAATATTTTCTCATCGAGGCGGGACTAACGTGTATACCGACAATTTATGTTTGGAGCAGAAATAAGAAAAATGTTACAAATTTACACTAGAGAACGTAAAGTTTTGAGATATAAATGAAGGCACGATGCAACAAGGGTGCATTATCCGCATAGAAATATTTCGTACTTGTAATAAATCTTGCATAAATACCTTCATTCTGTTGATATGCATAAGGTTTGTTTGTTTTTTTGTGCAAAACTTTGGGAGTCTGTTTTGTGCCGAGGGAGTGTGAGTGCGAATCAAAATACAAACTTAGTTAACATTTACCAGAAAATGCCAAGCAATAGCAACATATGGTTTTGCAGATGATATGTAACACAGAACACCCACTGTTCTAGATATTCAAATACCAATCACCTTTAAATCGAGAGAATGATATTTTCGGTAGAAACTATAAACTACATTACAGTTTTTTTTATTCGCTGATTAGTTACGACATTTTTTACGACTTACCTAATGGCTAGGGATGATAGGCTCGAAAAATCATTGTTTATTTTCCCACTCTTGACAATGTCAGGTAGCTTCGTCTTTCTACTGTCTATGATTTGGCTATATAATACAGAAAAAATGAGAAAATTCACATATGAAACGGTGCACAACAAAACCTACATGAAAATATATCCAACCAGCGAAGACTCAGATCAGACAGCGCTGGTCGCATGATCATTGTGTAGTCCCTCAGCATGAAAACACGTATATATAACTTTGGCGCCCTCGAACCCCACTTTTATATTGTAAAAAAATGGGGATTACGGGGGTAAACCTTATTTTTCTTATTTCTTCTCTAAAATATAGATTGTGGCTCCTCGTTAGAACCGCCTCGATGATGCGGTTCTGACGAGTACCCACAATCTATATTTTCAGCAGAAATAAAAAAATAACGCAAATTTTCATCTTAAAATTTCTATTTTTTTCGGCGATAAAGGTTACAATGTATTTGTACAGGCGTGTTTTCGTAATATGGTCTAGGCCATGACTGTTAAGATCGGGTTGATGCAGACACTGGTCAGAATCTTTGTTTCTTGCACATGTTCTATTGTAGATGTTACTTGTCTCCGGCTTCTTGTAGTGATGTAATTTATTAAACGTTCATTAAGTATGAAGAACATCGGGTCTAAGCTGGGCCCAGCCGTTCAAAGCCTCCGTTATGATAACACATCCGTGTGACCCTAGTGATATATTGCATTTTTCATATCTCAAAAAAAGGTAAATTTCTGAGGAAAATTTGTGACATTTTTTCTCATTTATACTCCAAACATAGGTTTTGGGTGCTCGTTAGAACCGCCTCACTGAGGCGGTTCTAACGAGCACCCACAATCTATGTCTTGGAGCAGAAATAAGGAAAATAATGTTTACTCCCGTAAACTCCAGTTTTCTCTATATAATGTGGGGTTTAGGGGGGTCTTTATTTCACGGACTTGTTCTCGTGATAGTTAGCGTAATGAGTTCGTTAGTGGTCATATTATTAACTGTTTTAGCAAGTACAGTATAAAAAACTTTGGTATTTTTGCTGAAAAAAATGTGAGCAGCTTTTGCATTTGCAAAAGCTTCTCACAATTTTTCAGCAAACATATTAGCAAATTTGCCGTATTAAATGATCAAAGTTTTAACAATATGTTAACTAACGATGCCGTTTGTTTTGAAAAAAAACTTGCCCTTGATCTGCTCTTTTGTGGCTTGCAAATGCCATAAAACAGGTTTTTCTCACGACGCGGCTCACATGCACTTTCGATCAAAGATGGCATCATGATTATGCGACTCTGTTTTATAATGTATTCTTAGCATATGTGAGGAAATGCAAACATGCGTGTCTGAAACAGTCAAAACGTTATATGACGGTTGAACCTTGAATCTAGGCTGTCTGGATTTAATCCCATAGGTCACTTTCGAAGCAAATGCCAAATGAAAATATCCGATCTCGGACGCTTTATGAATATATCTACTGCCAAGTGGCATATAAGATCTCTAATAAGCTCTTGCTATTGTCCATACACACACTATCTGGCAATATTGTACAAATGCTCGAGAGAAATATTTAAGACAATATTTGCTAGAAAAATTAATTCCTTACAGAATTAGAATAAAAGTTTGTATATAGGCCCAAACATCAAACAAAGTTCATTGCATGCACATGTATACCCCGTACTGATTATCGTTAAGCGTTTAAAACAATTATGACTTTGAACACAAATCTCTCTGGTTGTTTGATTTTTTTTATGTTCACGGAGATGTTGCACTGATGAGTTAGGAGGCCTTCATGCAGACTGAACAAATTATTTGTCTAACTCGCGACGGAAGTAAGGGCGAGGATTGTGGCCACGTAAAATCGATTTAAGTCCCCCCCCACCCCCCCCCACCCCCTGGGATTCGTTTCACTGACCTTCCAAGGCGGTTCTTCTGTCGCGATTTATTTTTGTTATGGTTTGTATCGCTCATAATATTTTGTTTTTGATAGCCCATTGGCCATTTTGTTGAAAAATAACTGTCCTTTTGGCTTTCCGCTATTGATGTTTCCATTAGGATCTGTTGTTTCATGTTTGTGTTTGTTTCCCTTTGCTGTCTCTGACTGGAGCTGTGGGTTAATTGTATCGATTCCTGATCATTGCCTTCACTTCTATTTTGGTATAACGATTAAAGAAAAGCTGGAACCTTTTATACATGTAATTTAGATGAAGCACTTCTGCATAGTTCATTACAACAAACTATTTTGATAAAGGAAGAGGCTATTTGCAGTCAACTGCCGGTTGTAAGTTGACAAATAACTAGCGCCATGTGCTCGTGATTTGATCTACTGTACAATTGACTTCCAAACAGTGATTAATCACTCAATAAATCACTGCTAGAGCTGATCTTTTCTTAAACATATTTAACTATCGTTTATTTGTACATATACCTAAACCACGGCACACAGTTACGCACATCTCAAAAGTATGTTACTTGAAAATCAAGCGTCCATCTTCAACCTACCATACATCCCCGAAGCCACATCGCGATTTGAAGATCGCTTACGGTTTGTTTGAGATTTTATTTTTCCCAGGCATCCTACAATTTCTATGTTCAGACCTGATTTTTACGTGTGAACAAAATAAAGCCATTACCTTAAAGTTCATTCCCCGTGGAGCTTTATTTATTGTAGTTTATTTATTTTGTGTGTGTGTGTGTGTGTGTTTTTCACTACCTTTTATTCTATTGAATTTTTCATAACTTTAATAAAATTGTATTTGCAAAACTTTGGCAATAACTTCGTAATTCATCATAGAATTTCTCTGTGTATCATAAAGCTGACAATTTTTTTATCTTTTTTGTTTGATTTGAGGTTTAACGTCCTCGTCAACACTGTATAGGTCATTTTGGAGACGTTGCTTCCATTTCTTGTGGGACTTTTACCCGACATTGAGATAAAATGACATCTCAAGCCTTGTGGCGCCCAATGAAACAAAAATGGTTTATATGCATGGAAGGCCCGACACGCACTGCTTTGCCTGGGCAGGCTAGTTTGGCCCAGAAAACATGTTCACTTCATATTTTCCAGTTCTGTGGTGTAGTCCTTGCTTCCAAAGGATAACCATTTTATAGAACAAATTTAACATCACCACAGCTGGTGACTGGGAATGTGTGGCGGCCGTAAAAAGTCTCCCTGCCCTACACCATAGTGTAGTTAATATTTTGTTGTCCTTTGGGATCATTGTTTCCAATGTGGAATTTGAAAATATTTTAGGGTCACTGATGAGGCCTAATTGGCCGAAACTAGCTAGTCTGGCCAAGAAAACATATGCACTTGATATTTTCCATTGCTGTGGTGTATTCCTTGCTTCCAAAGGATAACCCTTTTATAGAACATATTTAACGTCACTACAGCTGGTGTCTGGGAATGTGTGGCGGCCGTAAAAAGTCTCCCACCCGTACACCATAGTGTAGTTTATATTTTCTTGTCCTTTGGGATCATTGATTCCAATGTGGAATTTGAAAATATTTGAGGGGCACTGATGAGGCGTAACTGGCCGAAACTAGCTAGTCTGGCCCAGAAAAACATGTACACTTCATATTTTCCAGTTCTGTGGTGTTTTCCTCGCTTCCAAAGGATAACCCTTTTATGGAACATACGAGGATCCTCTAAAGGGTGTACCAGTACTCGTGTAAGGTCGGTTTCAGCTCTGCGTGGAAGCATCATGCAGCTCATCTATTTCTTCAAGCCCCGATAGGCGGGGGCGAGTATAAAGCTGACAACATTTGTAATTAGTTTATTGATATTGTTTACATATTTAAATAAGTCATTAGGCATTCTTCTGAATCACTTTTGTATGATATTTTAAGTTTTGCATCCAAAACTTTTGCACAAGATGTATGTATTATACAAAGAAATAAAGTAGTATAGTAAACAGAAAATACTTTTGCAGGAGATACCTCTGAAATTGTATCCATTCCTACTAACAGAATCTTTCTTATTTCTGCTCTAAACATAGATTTTCGATTCTAGTTAGAACAGCACTATTGAGGCTCAACAATCTATGCTCTTGGCACAAATAATGAAAAGAGTATATACTCATGCAAAATTGAGGCAATGATCAGGAATCAATAGAATTACCCACCCATCAGAGACACCGAAGGTAAAGAAACACGAACATGAAATAACTAAACCCTAACGAAAAAGCCTAAAGGACAGTTACTTTTCTACAAAATGGCAAAATAGCTATCCAAAATATAAAAAAGATATAAACAATATAAACATGCAAGACGAACTATAACAAAAATAAAGTAGAACCGCCTTGGAAAACTGCCAGTAAAATGTATTTAACTGGGATGGGGGCGGGGGGGGGGGGGGGGGTGGGGCTTAAATCAGTTTAACGTGGTCACAATCCTGGTCCTTGGTTCTGTCACGGTTTGGACAAATAATTTGTTCAATCCGCATGAAGACTTTCAAACTCGGTGAGCATTTGACAGCACGAAATAACCTAAATGCTGGAGCAAAAGAAAACCAACAGTTAGACTCCCGTGGGCCCGACCAGAGACAGAGCGACATTACCTAAAGTAAGCCTCTTTTCTCTATATAAAGTGAGATTAGCTAGGTTATTCATTACAGGGAGTGGTTGGTCTTCGCGACTCACATAAACCTATATTAGCGTCTATATTTTGCAAAGAGGTAATAGCGAAGATTCTGGTCAGCCTGGCTTGAAAACTGATCCGTGTCTACACTGGTTGCACCATTTTTCTACCAAGCGCCGACATGCTCAGACTCATAATTATTTAACTGGTATTCTGAAACGAGACTTGACCACGCAGTCTGTCAGGTTGCTTCTCGTTCCGTAAAATCATATTTCCAAAACTGATATTTTTCTTATGCATTTATTTTTATATTCTTCTTACCTATACTCCAAAAGACGGATGTGTTTGTTAGCACTGCTATATTGTGGCGGTTCTAACGGGTACCCACAACCCTTGTCTTGAGGCAGACATGTGTAAAACAATGCATACCCGTGTAAACGGCAGTGCCGGTTTTCTCAATATAACGTAGCCTTTACAGGGATGTCCATTTGGTGTCTCTGATGGGAGTTGTTGGTTGATTGTATCGATTCCTGATCATTGCCTCCATTTATATTTTATTAACTTCAACACAAACGTATTAGGACAAGACTATCCGACTATTAATAAAATTTATCTTATCTTTCTATCGTATCCACACGGGCCACAATGGTTGAGGTGTCGCTAAACCCAAACACCAACAATTCTTTTGTGTGCCTTTACAGTCCTGTAAAATACTGACTTTTCCTGAAATTTCTCTATTTTGTTATCAGATTTTAATCTCTAAACTAAGCCATCTCCCTGCTTTGGACTGTCAGAATGGGTATTTTATTACCAGAGCTGGCAAAAATCTGGAAACACTCAAGAAATGGCTGAAGCTAAGAACAATTTACAGATTTTAACTATACAGAGGAAAATTCATTTCTAGGAAAAAGAAACAGGTTTGAGTGAGTGAGTGAGTGAGTGAGCGCGTGAGCACGTGAGCAAGCAAGTGAATGGGTGAGTAGGTAAATAAGCAAGTTACCCTGCAGGCACACAGCGTTGACTCAACTTGGATTCAACGTTGTTGTTTCAACAGTGATTCAATAGTAGGTAGGTAAGTAAATAAGTTAATAAAGGTCTTGATTTAAAGAGGTTATGGTAATGAGGAAAAATCACAAATAAATAAAAAAGGAAAAAAAAATAAAATAAATAAATAAAAATAAATATTTTTTTCAATATTGTACAGAATGGGATCTCCCATCCCGCATACAGAAGGGTGCCAGGCTGAGTAGAATTTAAACATTGATAAAAATTAGTACAGTGAAGGCCCTGATCAGGTGACTTGTACTGCAGCATCTGATATGGGCCTGCACTGTTTGCAACGAGTGATAAGTTGTTTCCTTTTTCCTTATTCCCTTGTCCTTATTTATTTTTTCAACCTGAATTTTTATAAGGTGTCATATCAGGAAAGGTCCATTTTCAGCCCCATCAAAATAAGCCGGTCGACTTTACGCTTCGGCTCCAATCAAAATAAGACGACTTTACTTGAATATGTTTGGTAAGATTTTAAGTAGCATAGACAGTCATAGGAATAACCCCAGAAATCAGCTCAAATTTGAGAAGTAAACAAATGTTCAAAATGGTGCTCTAGTAAAGGCTTTACAGCAGAGCAGCTGTGAGGCACTTGATTTACTGGTGGTGTTGATAGCAATAAAGTATGTAGTCATTGTATATATTACATGGTATATCTGGTACCTAAGCCAAGTAGATTAGACCACATGTATTGCTATTGACAACCCAGACTAGACTAGATTTGGTGCAATTTTTTGGCAATGTATAAGTGTGCAATGTATGCAGAGCCAGTGGGATTTTGTTTTATTTATTTATTTATTTATTTACTTATTAGTATTGGTTAAAACTTTGAAACTGCTCGTGGTGGTTTTAACAAGTACCCACAACCTGTGTTGACAGCAGAATTATAAAAAAATATGTTTACCTCTGTTAATCCTCGTTTACTGATACCCGCCCATTTTGGGCTTGGAGAAATAGATTAGGCTGCACGGTAATTCCATACAGAGCTCATGAGTACTGGCAAACCGCTTAGAAACTGCCCAGACAAAGTGGTACAAGTCCGACCATCCATGCATATAAATCATACTGGTTTTATTGGGTGGAAGGGCTTGAGATGTCATTTTATTTCAATTTCAGGAAAGAAGTCCTACAAAATAGAAAGCAACGTCCCCAAAATGACCTAAATAGTGTTGACGGGGATGTTAAAAACAAAACCATCGTTTACATATACAGTGCGTATTTGATTTGTCAGGCCCATTTATCATTTAAGCGGTGTCACCTGGGTGTGAGTGTGTGTGTGTGTGGGGGGGGGGGGGGGCGGCGAGGTCTCCCTCTTTTCTTCTTTTTTTTCTTTCGTTGATCTAATGCTATTTTTGAATTTGATGGAAAATGCTGCTAGAAAAGCAGTATAGACTTATATCAGTTCCCACATTATGCGGCGTCTGACCTGGGTTTGTTCTATTTACCTATGCCCATAGATTCAGAGGCGGGGAAAATCGGAGTACTCAGAGAAAATCCACCTGTCCTTCTGTTGCAGAACTTGGCGGCCCACATTTGACCCGAGCGAGAATCAAACCACAGTGGTGAGAGATCTAATGATTAAGAGTAGGAGTTCTTACCTATTAGGCCACGGAGCCAAGAGAAATACGTTTATATTCGCTGTGGAAAATACATAAATAAGTTGATTGTTTTCCATAGACCAAAACATTAAAAAAGCGCAGTAGCTTTCAATTATGCCTATTACTGAGTTGTACTTAACATGCTAAATCCAGTAAAATTAGCCGGGCTTTTCTTATCGCTGAGGTCAAAGTCTATCTGTAGCATCTGGGCTAGAATCATGTGTTGGGTTTAGCAAACAGTGTAGTTGGCAAACAGTGTGGCCCCAGATCAGAATGTGGCATACAATCAGGTTTTACTTTTACACTGTTTGTTTACAGTTAAAAATCAAAGGCTTGAGAAGCCTCAAAGTCGGTGAATTACAAAAGCTGCATTTGAAACACTTTACATGTTTGATCCGGATCTACACTGTTTGCCAGTACCCTATAGGCATAAATTAACGTGCTTTGGGTAGATCGTACACGATCGACCCAAATTTACTAAATCATGCAGTTGTGCACGTGACCATCACTGATTTGGGAAAACCAATATTAACAGAACTTGAAACGTTGCGCTATTTTTATCGATGCAACATATGGGTCAGAGCTATCTATAGAGTCTTGACAGGAATCGTGTGAACACCGAATACCCAGAGCAGACGCGGCGGAATGTGGTGTCTGCTCAGTAGGTTGCACAGGGACTACACTGTGGCATTTGAGGGTTAAACGAAATAGTATAAGAATGCCAGGTTGCTCAGGTAACACGCTGTCACGTGACGTCTTACGGAATATTCCTTTCATAAAGTATGCCAAGTCGAGTAAACATAGACGTTTTGCACTTCTGTTC
This sequence comes from Lucinisca nassula, assembly GCA_963580285.1. Classification (NCBI taxonomy): domain Eukaryota; kingdom Metazoa; phylum Mollusca; class Bivalvia; order Lucinida; family Lucinidae; genus Lucinisca; species Lucinisca nassula. Next base: position 119,224,280 of record OY757012.1, read on the forward strand.
AGAACCCTGAAATGTATAAGAGCAAAAATGAGTAGCTCAGACTTTATATGTGGTACCGTTATTAGACATACAGCATAGACCCAGATCGGATAGACAGTAGATTGCTTCTTATCAGGGTGGGCACTGTTCGCCATATGTATGTAGCAACAGTTTTGAACATGATTCAGGCCTGTTAAGGGGCGGGTTGACGGTGCGAATTTCAGGTATTTTGCAGAGGATAAAAAATTGCATGAATCTGAGATAATTTCCAAAAGCGGGGAGGGGCTGCGTTTACACCCTCCCAACTGTGTGCGGGCCTGCATTAACCGGTAAAATGATTTTTTGTTGTTGTTTAAACATATCGCTGAAGGGGCTCTATTACAGATCACTGTTATTCAGGAGCTGGGATGCAGTGGTGGGACTGAGCGAGGAGAAAAGAGAGAGGAGAAACTATGACAAACATTGTAGATGCTGATCAGAAGCCATCGACGGATCAACACTGTTTGCAGCTGCGACATGAAATATTCAGCACAGATTGTGTTGCATATGAGGTTAAGCATTACCAGTGTAATACTCGAAATTCAGAAAGATGAATCGATATACAGAAGGGGAAATAATTAAGCACATTAACAAATGACAAGTACATGTAAATAATTTGACGGAAAATGCTACCATATTTTTTTTTCAGACAAAAAACGGCTAAACACTTTTCTTATAATGAAGCGATTTAACGGGTGCCCACAGTCTAAGTTATAAAGCAGATAATCTGTTGCTTGCTATTGTCCACGTGACTATCATTGACCATCTGATTGCCGTTGACCCTGAACTGGCATTCCTAAGACGTCAGAGCGCAGCGAAAGAAGAAAATAATGGACTGTGCTCGTTTGTTTGATTTGAGGTTTAACGTCCCCGTCAACACTACATGTATATGTCATTTGGCGACAATACTTCCAATTTTATGGGACTTTTACCCGATACTGAGATGAAATGACATCTCAAGCCCTGTCGCAAATTGAAACCAATAGGGTTTATGAGCATGGGTGGTCCGACTCGCACCGCTTTGTCTGGACAAGCTTAGATGCTCTAAGCAGTTTACCAGTACTCTTCAGCTCTACGTAGAAGCATCATGCAGCCAATCTGTTTATTCAAGCCCCATTTGGCTGGGGCGGGTGGACTGTGCTTATGCACTTGAATATTGGCAAACAGAATCTACATAATCAGACGCCACATAACGCGATGTCTGATCAGATCCACTGTGCTTGCTTAAAAGTAAACGAACATTTCGATTCTCAGTTCAGGACTATTTTCCCAACTCAGAGACGATCGACCCACCAATACTCTCAGTGCTTTGATTTTGTAAGGAAACATTCTATTATAGCGCTTACACATAACATACATAGCAGGCGCATTCTTTTAACAGCTCTTAACCCGAGTTTTTTTCTGTTAATATTGTTTTTCTCTCTTCCTACATCGATTGAAGGTGCTCGTTAGAACTGTCTCAATAAAAATGTTCTAACGAGTACCCACAATCTTTGTAATAATAATGTATACCCTGTAGACCCTATTTGTCTCTGTAGTAAGCGGGATGACAGGCGTACTCTTTACATTCATCATGTGAACAAGTCCGTGAAAGGAACACCCCCTAAACCATACTTTATATATGGAAAACTGGGATTTACTGGGGTATACATTAGTTGTTTTTATTTCTGCTCAAAGACAAAGGTTGTGGGTACTCGTTAGAACCGCCTCTATGGGGCGGTTCTAACGAGCACCCACAACCTATGTTTGCAGTATAAATAAGAAAAGTCATCACAGATGTTCATCTGAAAAGTAGCCATGTTGGAAATGTGAAAAATGCACTATTATATGTGGCAGGTGTGTGTTATTGTAATGGACTTGTTGACCTTATGGTTCTTAAACATTTCTGCTTATAAATTTGGGGCATATTATATGATGCTGGATAAACCTACAGCAATTATGAGCTACCAGATTTAATCAGACTATTGAGTCATAAATCAGCGAATGCAGAGGATTATTTAATATGTCTCTAGTTTAAAGGACAGGGGCATTAAAAAAAAATATCTATCTTCTTACACGGACTGGGGATAATGAGAGCAGCCATTACTTCATTTACCTGTTACTTGATCTTCAATCGCCTATTATTGTTATCAGCAGACAAAACAAGAGGCTGGTGTAGCTGTAACCGAATATAAAGCTCCAGATAATAAGGATATTTATTGCATATATATCCGTAACATCTTACCATTACTTGCAGGTGCATACACAGTAATCCTGTACTCATATAGCTAATTGGGGTAGGGGTCGTTAACCTGGGTGGTTCTCCTGCACAGGGTGGGGGGGGGGGGTGCAGTTAATGGTGAACTTAGTGGCGACCATCCCTGTGGCGCATGTTCGCATAATTTTATTTGCCAGAAATCGAAACAGAAATGTTACAATGGCATCCATGCACCAGGAATGTCATTTGACGTGTCACCCGACAGGGGTCTTCTTGCATCAAAGACAAAATGCAGTATCTACCACGAACACAAACGGACTGATGCAGTCTATTTATATGATAATGGTTAGAACTGCCCCCCCCCACCCCACGTCGATTCTAACCAATACCCACAACAAATATGTTTTTGGAAAATTAAATCTATATATAGTATAGAAAACTGACAAATGATCAACATCACGTAATCTTCGTTCTTCGTGAGAGGGTGTGGCAGTATATTATATTATAAATAAAGAAAGATCAGATGCGAAATTATTTCTACCCATTGTCCTGTTATCTGGAGCTTTGATTTGTTTGACTTCTGCAGTCATTGACTCATTTTATAGATATGCCTACTGCAATCATACAACTTGCACTCGACTAATTTTATATACATTATCCAGTATAAAAAGCATGTACGAATATCAAACCCGCAAAAATTATTCGAAATAGAAAAGAATGTTACTGTATATTTTTTCTTACTTTTCCGTACCAAAACACAATAATCTTGACCTCCGACCGATTATTCATCCGCCAGAAAATTTTAATATCGTAAATATATCGAACTGTTTGTGTTAATGTTTTGTAAATACATAAAATCATAGGTGTATCCCAAATCAAACAATTCTACGCCAAGGCTTTCAGATCTCAGATAAAACTGCAAATACTACACAGTGGGCGGAGGGATATAAGTAGTAATAAGTCGTAGACAACCGCCGACCACTATAACTTCAAAAACATTTGAATAGAAGGAAGCTGAAAAGTGTCATCGGACGATGACTTAAGTCTTGTGAATAAATAATTATTCACCGACTGAAAAATAAAGAGTTGAAGGAAACAGTCTAAGTCCTCGTTCGGGACAGTTTTTAGCTCCTTGTACATGTATGAAGATTGTAGAGCTCTGGTAATATGCATTACTGCTTATTATTATTAGTATTAGTCTTATTATTATTATTATTATTATTATTATTATTATTATTATTATTATTTATTTATATTATTATTTTCAAATGCTTGTATCTGGACAGTCACTTATCAAAGATCATTCATATTTAGAACTTGGGCGCCCGGTAGGGTTTTTACTGGGATTGAAAAAAATGTGTTTATGGTTAGTGCTGGCGATGGGTTACATTCTAGGACACTTTTGTATATGTCATATGCATTTCCACTATGCTAACAAGGGGCCAGTTGTTCAAAGTATCGTTAGCTTAACGAGCTCGTTAGTGGTCAAATTGCTCACTGTTCTAGCAAGTGCAGTATCTAAAATTTTGTTATTTTTACTGAAAAAAATTTAAAGCTACTCACATTTTTTCAGCAAAAAAAAAATATTAGTATATTTGCCATATTTAATGATTAAAGTCTAAATGAATTGTTAACTAACAAGTTTGAACAACTGGTCCCTGCCTACTATGTGAGATTGGTTCAAGTGTAAAAGAATGAAGAACATTTCAGGGTGATTTCAAATTAATATAGGTTTTACGTCATTGTCAACACTATTTAGGTAATTTTGGACACTTTAATTCCAATTTTATGGGACTTATATCGACATTGAGATGAAAGGGCATCTCAAGCTCCGACAAGACTTTACAGATGCACACCTTTGAAATAACATGGTATCAACGTCGATGTAACGTCTTGACTTAGAATCGATGTTCATGAAGTCATTTCAACTTTGTAAGCCTGTTAGAAATAATGCAAAATTCCCGGACAACTGGTATTTTGTTAATATTTTACAATACAGGGTTTGTTTTTTTTTTCAATTAAGTGAAAATTTTCAGTGATGGTGTAAATAAATGTGTTATCTAAACATTGGCTGCAGACCTGTCAGATATTATCAGCTAGATGAGAGTAAAAGCTGGGATGTTGTAAAACCTCTTATATTGTGAACAATTTGCACTTAATTCTGAGGTCAACCTTTTTGTTTACATCTGGCGTTATTCCTATGACTGTAGAATCGACTATTCAGTTATCATAATACAATATCAAACCAAAAAACCACCCCGCCTGTCGGGGCTTGTTTTGTTTGTTTTGTTTGAGGTTTAACGTCCCCGTCAACACAGTATAGGATATTTGAGACGATGCTTCCAATTTTGTGGGACTTTTACCCGACATTGAGATAAATTGACATCTCAAGCCCTGTCGCCCAATGAAATCAATTGGGTTTATAAGCATGGACGGTCCGCCTCGCACCGCGGTTCCTGGACAGGCTTAGATCCTCTAAGCGGTTTACCAGTACTAGTGTGCGGGAGGTTTCAGCTCTGCGTGGAAGCATCATGCAGCCCATATATTTCTTGAAGCCCCGATGGGCGGGGGCGGTATCGAGGCTTGGAGAGATATATTGAGCTGAATTGTGCTTCCACGTAGAGCTGAAACTGACCACACATGAGTACCTGCACAGTTATGGGCTTCCGTGATCTAGCGGATAAGAGCGCTGGCTCTTAATCATTAGGTCTTTCACCGCTGTGGGTTCGAGCCTGACTGGGGACGCGTGTGAGACGCCAGGTTCTGCAATGGAAGATCAGGTCGTTTTTCTCCGGGTATTCCGGTTTTTGCCTATCTCCGATTATCGCTTGGCTCAAAATAAGTGAAATAATCTTGGAAGGGCCGTAAAACCATAACAAAACAAAAAAAAAAGTTTTGAGCAGGCTGGTCAATGGAAACAATGTTCAAGTCTGCTACAACCTGGAAAACTAATTATACTCTGCTTTTTCTAGAATTTTATCTTCTTATCTGTCACATTATCTGATTTACAGTCTTCTACTGGGATCTGTTTGTTTTCATATAAATTGTTATCTTTCAAGCTAGTAAGATCAAAGCTACTCAAATTGAGGAAACCTTCGTCACATTTTGGTAGGAGTGTTTATACCGACTACCAGCTACAATTTTTGTTATACAAAATGTGCTTTCAAAAGATAATGCACTTGTATTTACAAAGTGGTTGTTCATTACATGAGACTGTTATTGTTTGATATTGTTTTTTGAAATTCTGATGCAACTTATCGTTATATCAGGACAAGCAGTAAATGTCTACAAGAACCTGACATACAAATGAGCCCCGCCAAGCGAATTTGTGTCTTCGAGCATTCCGTCATGACAAATTTTAACTGCGCATGCCCAGCCATTCAGAAGGGCCAGGGATATGACTCTCTTTCTGAAGGTTCCTCTTGATTCACTGCTTCTATGAGCGAACAGCGAAGGTTCTGACGAGACTGCGCGGATGCGCAGGCTCGCCTGAACCTTCGCTGGTCGCATAGGCGATAAGTACCAAAATCGCTTGACGGGGCCCAAATGATCGTATCTTTTCTCGTTTGAACAGAACTGCCAAGATAGACTATAAACGACAAGACAGTTGTCTACCACTGGATGAAATTCTCCACCAACTGTCATATTTGCTTTCGTGACTTGTGTAAAGAGTCCTGTATCAAACAACCAAGATTTTAATAGCTATCTGATAACGTTTCTGGGTAATAAGCGGTTATGCGTTTTCTAGCTGTGAGACTGACAGTTTTATAGATAAGAATTTCTAGAGTAGTTCTCACAACTACAGTAAAATTCCCATATTAAGACCACCTTTCGTATTGTTCCAAAGTGGTCTTTAAGAAGATCACTATTGAACAGTCCCAAAGGTGGTCTCTTACTAGAGGACCATGGTGTTGAGAAAAAGGAATATTTGCAAAAATAGAAGTGAAAGCAATGATCAGGAATCGATACAATAAACCCAACACCTCCCGTTAGAGACACCAAAGGGAAAGAAACACGAGCATGATATGGGCCCCGTCAAGCGATTTTGGTACTTATCGCCAAATGCGAGCAGCGAAGGTTCAGGCGAGCCTGCGCATCCGCGCAGTCTCGCCAGAACCTTCGCTGCTCGCTCATACAAGCAGTGAATCAAGAGGAATCTTCAGACAGAAAGCCATATCCCTGGCCTCTGAATGGCTGGGCATGCGTAGTTAAAATTTGTCATGACGGAATGCTCGAATACACAAATTCGCTTGGCGGGGCTCAGATAAGAATTTCTAGAGCAGTTCTCACAACTACAGTAAAATTCCCATATTAAGACCAACTTTAGTATTTTTCAAAAGTGGTCTTTAAGAAGACCACTATTGAACTGTCCCAAAGGTGGTCTCTTACTAGAGGACCATGGTGTTGAGAAAAAGGAATATTTGCAAAAATAGAAGTGAAAGCAATGATCAGGAATCGATACAATAAACCCAACACCTCCCGTTAGAGACACCAAATGGAAAGAAACACGAGCATAATATGGGCCCCGTCAAGCGATTTTGGTACGTATCGCCTATGCGAGCAGCGAAGGTTCAGGCGAAGCTGCGCATCCGCGCAGTTTCGCCAGAACCTTTGCTGCTCGCTCATACAAGCAGTGAATCAAGAGGAACCTTCAGACAGAAAGCCATATCCATGGCCCCTCTGAATGGCTGGGCATGCGCAGTTAAAATTTGTCATGACGGAATGCTCGAAGACACAAATTCGCTTGGCTGGGCTCATATAACTAAACCCTAATGAAAACATCACAAGCTTAGAGAATATGCTTTTTAATGCAGAGTTGGTCTTAAGTTTAGCTAGTCTTAATAGCGGAGTAATCTATACTTTGACAGTTATCAGGCAAAACTGCCAACCTCCCGGAGAATTTCAGCCCGGAAAACACGCACCCCAACCCAAGTCTCCGGCGAAAATTGCCCGAGAAAACTGTCCATGTCCCCTGGAAAAGTGTTTATAGAAAAAATGGTCCCGTAAAGTGTTAAATGACGATGCTGAGGAGCAGGATGATTGACAAAGATTATTATTATTATCATCATTATTATCATTAAACATGCTTGACAGATGCTATTTTTGGGTTGATAACATCAAAGAGATAAATGCTAACTATTCGATTTTAATTGATTACACGTTGATGATGGAAAACCAAAATTCTTTGAATATCGGCATGATATGCAAGGAATTTCAAATAGCATTCTATTTGTTTTCAGTTTTGCATTGGTTCATTTTTGCTTTGTTTTTATTCATAAATTTTAATAGTATTATCATAGTAACTTTCCACTTTAGGAACTCATTCCTTGTAGAGAAAAATAAAAAAAAAAATAGCAAACTTTAATATTACCTCACAATTTACTCTACTCAGGCATAGATACGTTGTATTTTGCCATAACAGACAATTATCAGGTTAACACTCCTGTAACAGTTCGGCTGTCATTACTGCCAATGACCAGTTTTGATCAAATGCGAGAAATGCTGCTGTTTGTGTGTTCTAAGATGGCTGATGAGATTAGATCTAGCTCTAATCCGCTTGACGCAGAAAAAGCAAAAGTGTCAGTGATCCCATAGCTCTGGCTTTGCGCCGAGCCCGTTTCTGCTCGGCTTCGCTGATTCTTTTGGTCTTAAATGTTAACAGCACCTCTTATGATGAGCTCGATCCTATTAAATTTGTTTCTACGACATTATTGGTATGTGAAGTCCCTGAGGAAGGTCTAGATGGTGTCCTTCATGTAGTATCGTTGTTTCTGACAGCCATGGGATCGTTTGCACTTTTCAAGTTCTCCATAGAAGATGGCATCCTGGTAATATGGCCTGTCCATCTTTACTTTCAGAATAGTATGTACACTCTGCATTCTTGCACTTTTCAGGACTTCTGTGCCTGGAATCCTCTCTTGCCACTTAATCTTTAAATTTTTTCTAAGACAGTTTGCATGGAAGTTGTTCATTCTTTTGGCATACCATTGGTAATCTGTCCTAGTTTCGCATTCGTTCCTACATGTTGAATGGATGGTATTAGGTTGCTATGCGTAATCAGGATGGTAAACATTGTCGATCCGATCAATCAGATTGATTGATTGTTTTTGGTTTAACGCTACGTCAACCCTTGTGGGTCATTTTGTGTCTCTCCCAGAGAAAGGGAGAAAAGAGGTAGAAGAGATAGTAGAGGAGATGTGAGTGAAGGACAGAGGAGAAAGAGGAAAATGAATGGAAGTGTAGAAACTGAAGAAATAACTATACCCCCTCCCCACTACCATTATCTTCAAGGACAGTAGGCCTTGTCCAACTGTAAGCCAATATCAATCAGATTGACGCCCCAGTGACGCAAGATACGCGTCACCTTTGCCTGACCTAATCATCCCAGATCCTGATCAGACTGCTCCAGGACCTACACTGGTTGCCTACTAATATCTCTCACACATGTGATATTCAAAGTCACAACAGTATTCTCAGCTTTTAAGAATCAAAAGTCAAATGGATATAGGGATATAATATATACAGGATGACACTGGATTCAACTTTCTGTCTGTACTTTCCTATCTAATATTATTATGACAGATCATTTTATGCATCTCTTCATGCTCAATCTTATGGCACTTCTAAGTACACCTCAAGTCCCTTGTTTTTAATTCGTGTTTGTAACTTTTCCTCTCTTCGAATCTTATAGGCAATTTTAGAAAGTCGTACCCTTTCATTTTCATGACAACTGGCCAGCCTGCAATGATTCTTCGTTCAGCTCAATATCAGTTCCTTATTGCTGAGGTTGATACTGTGGCGTTGACGTCAGTACTCAAGTACTGATTAAAATAACATATTATATCTTTAATTTTTGCAGTATAAATGTCTATTTTTTTTCTCAAACTAAGACTGGCTTGTCAGGTGGGACATGTATCTTAGCGGATTTGGTTGCCACTTTTTGTAATATTTAAAACTTTGCAAGTCTCGCTACTTTGGACATCTCAATCCTGATGCTCGGGACTTCCGTGGAGTGTGGGCCATGTTTGCTGATGTTTGCTCGGTGGGGACCCCTATAAGTCCGCGGGTAGGCGTCTCTTGCCTGATGCCTCCCGTTGACCTGTCTCATGAGCTACGTCGGTCGGTGTGTGCTCGGAGGGGGATGTGCTGTGTTTGCCGGGTCTTGTCCATCATCCGTTCCGGTTTCAAAACTTTGGGGTTGAGACACACTGATGAAGATTGAATATCAGAAAGGCCTTTGTGTCACTAAATTAGGTATAGTTACGCCTTAATTGCAACCACTGGGTCGGTATCTCTGCTAGTGGATGATTTGTTCATCCCCGAGGGTATCATCAGCTCAGTATCATTTCCTTAGTGCTGAAGTTGATACTGTGGTGTTGACGTCAGTACTCAAGTACTGATTAAAAAACAATAATATATCTTTAATTTTTGCAGTATAAATTTCTATTTTTTTTTTCTAAAACCAAGACTGACTTGTCAGGTGGGACATGTATCTTAGCGGATTTGGTTGCCACTTTTTGCAATATTTTAAATTTTGCAAGTCTCGCTACTTTGGACATCTCCTTCCTGATGCCCGGGACTTCCGTGGAGTATGGGCCATGTTTGCTGATGTTGGCTCGGTGGGGACGCCTATAAGTCCGCGGGTAGGCGACTCTTGCCGGATGCCTCCAGTTGACCTGTCTCATGAGCTACGTCGGTCGGTGTGTGCTCGGAGGGGGATGTGCTGTGTTTGCCGGGTCTTGTCCGTGATCCGTTTCGGTTTCAAAACTTTGGGGTTGAGACACACTGATAAAGATTAAATATCAGAAAGGCCTCTGTGTCACTAAATTAGGTATAGTTACGCCTTAATTGCAACCACTGGGTCGGTATCTCTGCTGGTGGATGATTTGTTCGTCCCCGAGGGTATCATCAGCTCAGTATCGGTTCCTTAGTGCTGAGGTTGGTACTGTGGTGTTGACGTCAGTACTCAAGTACTGATTAAAATAACTATATTATATCTTAATTGATGCAGTATAATTTTCTTATATTTTTCTAAAACTAAGACTGACTTGTCAGGTGGGACATGTATCTTAGCGGATTTGTTGCCATTTTTTGTAATATTTTAAATTTTGCAAGTCTCGCTACTTTGGACATCTCCTTCCTGATGCCCGGGACTTCCGTGGAGTGTGGGCCATGTTTGCTTATGTTGGCTCGGTCGGGACGCCTGTAAGTCCGCGGGTAGGCGTCTCTTGCCTGGTGCCTCCAGTTGACCTGTCTCATGAGCTACGTCGTTCGGTGTGTGCTCGGAGGGGTGTGTGCTGTGTTTGCCGGGTCTTGTCAGTGATCTGTTTCGGTTTCAAACCTTTGGGGTTGAGACACACTGATGACGATTAAATATCAGAAAGGCCTCTGTGTCACTAAATTAGGTATAGTTACGCTCTAATTTGTTCCAACAAGTCTATGAGCATTTGAGAGTACAGGGTCCCTGTCTTAGTATTGGCAGAATCTGTGGGTTATGGGTTTATGTCCTGGGGTATTTGAGGGTCTGTGTCCATGCACAAAACACATACCACTAACCCTGTCATAATCAAAACGTAGATCATCTATGACTAAGTTTTTCAGCTCAACTTCAATATTCTCATCTGTATCTTCATTGATGACATAAAGCAACAGGTTTTATTTACGGTCCTGTTTCTCTTGCAACACCAGTTTGTTCTCCAGCTCTACAAATTTCTCTTCTAATTCTGTTTTTGCTTTGTTTAATGCTTCCATTTGGGACTTGTACCTATCTTCACACGTTTTACTGTTAAACTCAACTGTTAAACTCAACCGAATCTTCTATACCAGCCACTTTTCTTTCTAACTGTGTAAACAAGGTTACAGATTCTAACAAGAAATATCTTTAAAAAAGATATGCGGCGTAGATTTAATTGGAAGGTTGTTTAGAAACCAGTGCTTCAGCTGAAGTGCACGACCCGCCGGATGCTTTTAGCTTTATGAGTGTTACCATATATGGGTATGGCGGCCATTTTGGTCATGTGACCTGGACCTCAAACGGTTCCCCCAACAAATGCGCCTTATCGTAAGGAGCAAAAATATATCTAATACTTTAGTACTGTATTCTGTATTTGCAGGATAAAATGAATTCTCACTTTTCCAATACAAAAGCATATGTGTCAAAGTTTGACCTAGGCACAAAGAAGGTCAAGGTCAACCCAGGGTCACCATTTTAGCAATTTATGATGAGCCTACGTCCCAGATGTTATTTATCAAGTTTCGTGGAAATCTGCAAAGTGGTTCTGGAGAAGACTATTTTGAAGGGTTTTTACCATATATGGCTTGGCGGCCATTTTGGTCATGTGACCTGGACCCCATGAGCAAATTTTGGTTTCCTCCATCCCATAGAGGCTCGCTTTTTCTGCGGGTCGTGCAATATGAGTTACAATAGTGACAGCAACAATTGTCTAGCTATGAACTGGTTTACTGTATTCAAACAATTCAGATGTCACGCGAGGAAAAATAGCTTTGCAGATGGCGGTGTCCCGCCTGTTTGAGCTAAGGTCAATGTAAACGGTCAAGGTTAAAAACAAGACCTCATTTCAAGAGCATATGATCTCAAGTATATGCACAACAAATAAGAAAACGTTATTATTTACTGTTTTTAAACACAAATTCTAGGGTTAACATTTGGGGTTGTCGCTATGGTGAACGTAAACGCATAGGCGGACGAACAAACGGACGAGCAGACAAACGGACGGAAACTTGATCTTATGTGCACCTAATTAAAACTCAAATTACACTTATTCCTTTTCAGAATTTATATAACATTAATGACATTCGAAAATGTCCATTTTGTGTTAAAATGGGGGACATAAAGTATGCTGAAGACAAATGATACACTGCAACTTTTATTTAGCATATATTGTAAATTAAACATCTGTCAATTTGTAATGCGATTATTACATGTTTTTTTCATGCTATATCTCTTTATTGGTTTCATTGGGCAACAGGGCTTGAGGTGTCATTTCATCTCAATGTCGGGTAAAAGTCCCACAAACTTGGAAGCAACGTCTCCAAAATGACCTACACAGTGTTGATGGGGACGTTAAACCTCAAATCAAACAAACAATTCCTTTCGCAGAAAATTCTTCCTTTCGCGAAAGGAACCTTCCTTTCGCGAAATGGTTCCTTTCGCTATATAGACCAACCACGTGAAATTAGGTCAAAATAGCTATTCACCGCAGCAGTTACAGAATTCACTAGAAACACAATTATACATATGACGTATGGTCATCAAAGGACAAGACGATGAGCAAGCCGAAACTGTATATATTTTTCATTCATGTCTCACATAAAAAACGAAACATTTCCTAGGTTAAAACTTCAGTAAACTGTCGTATTTTTGAGTAGATTTATTTATGCAAATCATTGACCAATGAAATGGTCATCTCCTTGGACATGTGGTTTTATTGACCAATGGAATAACGAAAATGTAGGACAAAAGCAAAACCATAACGGCTACGCCGTAAAAACGAAATTTCGCATTCGTATTTTAGTGTTGGCAACACCTTTAAATATGTTCTAGAAAGGGTTATCCTTTGGAAGCAAGGAATACACCACAGGACTGGAAAATATGGAGTGTATATATTTTCTGGGCCAGACTAGCTAGTTTCGGCCAATAAGGTCTCATCAATGACCCTCAGATATTTTCGAAATTCCACAATGGAATCAATGACCCCAAAAGACAAGAAAATATAAACTTCTCTATGATGTAGGGCAGGGAGACTTCTAACGGCCTAAAACCCAGTTTATAAGAAGTTTGTTTAGCAGGCGTATATGTTTTTTTTTGTCAAAAACGAATAGTGGGTTCAATAGGATTGATGCGATTCAACATAAATTTAGACTAGAAATAAGGAACATATAATACATTATCAGTTTTACAGATATGAAAGGCGTCATTTTCAGATTTCATTTTCTATTGGGGTCTAGTTATTTAATATTTGTGTTTCTTTCCCTTTGGTCTCTTTGATGGGAGATGTGGGTTAATTGTATCGATTCCTGAGCATTGCCTTCACTTCTATTTTGACACAGCGGTGTGTGTTATTATACTTGGGACAATTGTTAACCCTTGTCCTGCTGAATATTCATATATGCCACGCCCACTACCGATTTTCAACCAATCAGATTACCTGCAGCAAATTATTACAACAAATTCACAATCTGAATGACAAACAATGTAGATCCTGATCAGATGGCTTCTTCAGAAGCCATCTGATCTTGATCTGCATTGTTTCAAAGAAAAGGCATATCCGGGCTCAGCAGAATAAGGGTTAAAACTAACGACGCCGTTAGTAAACAAACAATTAAAACTTTGATCATTTAATATAGCAAATATACTAACATTTTTGCTGAAGAAAATAAGAAAAGCTATTTTTTTTCAGCAAAAATAACAAAATTTTAGATGTTGTACTTGCAAGAACAGCTAAGAATTTGGCCACTTTACCGAGCTCGTTAAGCTAACGATGCTTTGAACAACTGGGCCCTGAATACGTTTTAAAATTGTAGCCAATGGCTTTGTTGTCCTGAAAATATCAACGCCGGATGTTTTGTATTTCTTCTGATTTTATTCACCAACATTGATTTAATCGCTAGAAAATCAAACTGATATTATGCCTTGTCGGGTATATGGACAACAGTATATTTTTCAGCTGTCCATATTTTCGGACACATATGGTATACGTCGTTTGGCTTATCGACTGCGAAAATAAACCACATTAACAAATTTTGAAATCACCGACAAAAACGTGTAACAAATGGAGAAACTTCTATTTTGAACTAAAATGCTCGTTTAGCTCGAAATATCTTCTTTATGCCAGAAATACTTAAAATGACAAATTTACAAGTATAAATAGATTCTATGTGTTTATAAATATTTCTGGTTGCATTAGCCTATATATGACTTATAGAATCCTCCATGTAATAGCTTAGGCTCAGGCCAGATCCATTTCTAGTTTTGGGTTTGTTATATTTGTTTTATTTGTTGTAAGTATAATAAATATCCTATGTATAAAGCAACGGATCGGATTTGTGTCTTTATACTTCTTGCCAATGCCACATATTTGGGATGCTAGGCAAACATTGGATTAAAACTAGATAGATTGCTATAAAACGTATAAATGAAACATAGAAGTGACGACTATGATCGGGAATTTTATCAATTACTTCGTTCCCCCAAACAAAGAAATCAAAGGGAAATAAACACGAGAACAAATCCGTGAAATGAAGACCCCCTAAACCCCACTTCATATAGAGAAAACTGGGGTTTATGGGGGTATACATTATTTTTCTTATTTCTGCTCCAAGACATAGGTTGTGGGTACTCGTTAGAACCGCATCAATGAGATGGTTCTAACGAACACCCACAATCTATTTCTCCAAGCCCCGACGGGCGGGAGCCATAAAATGACTAACCCTAATGAAAACATCACAAGGAGAAAGCCAAAAAGATCGTTTCTTTCCCACAAAATGGCCATACGGCTATCCACAATTAACAAACTTCTAAGTAATACACAATCCCCAAAAGACAACTTGTATATAGCCACAATGTTCTTGAACTTGAACCTAGCCTAGCAGCTGTGTGAAATTACATTAAATCCATCAATAAATACAGGTGCTAGAGAAATGACAAAGTTTTTCAAAAAATAGGAACAATGACCTTGAGCCTAGGACCGTGTGATACAACGCATAATGTAGTAATGTAGTAATTTCTTCATTTTGATTTTTTTTACTACATTATGCGTTGGCATAGTCGACGCGAAATGAAGTAAAAAAATTATTTCATTTCGCGTTGATATGCACCATATCGACGCATAATGAAGTAATGATGGTAGAACATAGCTGTCTTCGAAAAGACTTAGGAAGCAATACAGTTAAATTCCTACAATTTAGACCACATTTGAGACGGTTCAAAAGTGGTCTTTAAGACCACAGTTGAACAGTCCAAAAGACGGTCTTCCACAAAAGCACACTGAAGGTCAAAATCACAAAGAAAATGTAGCTTTAACCTTCCAAATATGCTTTAAAAACAAAATTTGTATTAATTTTAGGTGGTCTTAATAGTGGAATTTCATTGTATTTGATTAAGCCAGTAGAATTAAAATCGTACGCCTTGCGCTATTTTGGTCTCATGTCTGATGTCTTTCCCTCATTTGTGTTTTAAGGCTCAACACATGATCGTGTAGTGCACACAAAAGTTGCACGATGCTTCCACGCAGAGCTGATACCGCCCGTACATGAGTCCTCGTAATCTGCTTAGAAGGTCTAAGCCTGTCCAGGAAAACTGCTGCGAGTCGGCCCATCCATGCATATAAACCCTATTGCTTTTAATTGGACGGCAGCGATTGAGATGTCATTTCATCTCAATATCGGGTAAAAGTCCCATAAAATTTGAAGCAATGTCTCCAAAATGACCTAAATAGTCTTGACGGGAACGTTAAACCTCAAATCAAACAAACAAACTGTTGACGCATAATGAAGTAAAATTAAGTATGCCACCCATCGCCGCAAAATGAAATAATTCTTTCATTTTGCTCAAACCTCTTAGTATCGACGCATAATGAAGTAAAAACGACATTTTATTTCATTTCGCGTCGACTTTGCCAACGCATAATGTAGTAAAAATTTCAAAATGAAGAAATTACTACATTACTACATTATGCGTTGTAACAACCGTGTTAGTCGAACTTGCTCGAGATATTATCAAACGCAACATTTTGTGACGTTATATTAAAATACATAAATAAATGTAGGCGTTAGAGAGATGACAAAGTTTTCTAAAGCTAGCCACAGTGACCTTGACCTTAAGACCTTGAATGTCGAACTCGCGCAAGATATAATCATACGCAACATTGGTGTAAAGTTATATTAAAATCCACCAATAAATGTAATCGCTAGAGCATTTACAATGTTTTTCTACAATATTCACAGTGCCCTTGATCTTGAGCCCAGAACTTTTAAAGTCGATTTCGCTTTAGGTATTATCATACGCAACTTTTGGGTGATATAAAATTTAAATCCATCAATAAATGTAGGTGCAAGAACGATGACAAAGTTTTTCTAAAAATAGATTTAATGACCTTGACCTTAAACCCCGAACCCTGAAGGTCGAACTCGCTCGAGATATCATCATACCCAACATTTGTGTGAAGTTATATTAAAATCCATCTATAAAGAAGAACCGTCTTGGAACGGTCAGTAAAATGTATTTTTCATTGCGGGGTTTAAATCGATTTTAAATGACCACAATCCACGACCTTGGTTCTGACGTGGTTTAGACAAATAATTTTTTCAGTCCACAGGATGCATTCTACCTCAACAGCGCTACATCTACGAGAACATAGCAGTCAAACGACTACTGAGATGAAACAACGACGAGGACTCGGCAACACGAAATAATTGAAATGCTGGAACAAAAGAAAACCAACAGTTAGACTCCGGTGGGCCAGACCAGAGACAGAGAATCGAGTACCAACCAACATGACCTAAAAATAAATTGAGCAAGAATTTACCCTGGAACAGTCATAGAACCTGAGTCTCGACCCACCGGCGTGCCATAAAAGATTTTGTTTGTTTTGTCTGTTTGATTTGAGGTTTAACGTCCCCGTCAACACAGTATAGATCATTTTGGAGACGCTGCTTCTAATTTTGTTGGACTTTTGCCCGGCATTGAGATGAAATGACATCTCAAGCCCTATCGCCCAATGAAACCAATAAGGTTTATAAGCATGGACGCTCCGACTCGCACCGCGTTTCCTGGACAGGCTTAGATCCTCTAAGCAGTTTACCAGTACTAGTGTGCGGTCGGTTTCCGCTCTGCGTGGAAGCATCATGCAGCCCGTCTACTTCTTCAAGCCCCGATTTGCTGGGGCTAGTGCCATAACAGAGGGAAGCAAAATTATCAACCGTGATTGAATGCAGTCTGTCGTATAACATTTTTTGTTGTACCCAATCATTTTATATCGAAGAAAGATATTACGAAATTGTGTACTGAAATCATATCAAGCATATATTTTGTCTGAATTTATGTACTAAGTCACCATACAATTCGGGTTCCGATAGGCCTTGTTGCAAAAGAATTTTAAGTCCAGTATTGAATTTTGAAACTTAATCGGAATGACACCTATAAAACTTAGAAAAAAGGCTTTTCGAAGTTTATGATACCCATAACCCAGATTAAGAAATTTAGCAGTTAACACTTTATTTCGAGTGTTGAAGTCAGTTACATGACCGGACACTCTGGCAAATCGAATTAATTGCGAAATATAAACACCGTATGATGTCGCACGAGGAACACATTACTATCCAAGAAAGGAAAATTTACAATCTCAAAATCAAAATCATCGCATTTATTATAAATTTAGCAGGAAACAAACTCATTTACAACGGATAAATGTAAATCCAAGAACGGGGGTTCGCTATCAGAGACATTTGCTTTATTTAACTGGAGTTCTGGGGGGGGGGGGGGGGGGGTAAATTTGACTGATCAAATCATCGAAATTGGTTTTGGCAATATTTAATAAAACCATCCAAACATCTAGACGTCGAGCTAACAGCTTCAATGCTTTCAGATTGGTTTTCAACGGAAAGGGACATCATGAAGGTCATAACAAAACAAGAACAAATCAACCACAGGGGGTGGTGCGCAATACGTTCCCATCGGAATACCCACACTTTGTCTAAATAACTTAGTACCAAATCTTATATAAATATTGGCAAGTAGAAAAGTGAGAGCTTCACACACTTTCTTACGTGACCATAATGTGTATTTTTTATGCTCTTCAGAAGTGAAAAAAACATTTCTTACATTAAATGCAAGATAGAGGGCATCTTCTCAACTGAATGTCCATTCAATGAAATCATTTAGTTTTTTTTTTTCTTTTTATAAGTTAAGTGCAGTGTAAAGCCTGACAAATTCATACGTAGACAGACTAAAATCACGAAAACGTCTGGATTTCTATTTATTTAAAACCTCATTCGAATTTTAATAGACAAAAACAGATTTTTCCCATATCTTTGAAAATCTTGGTCGCATTATTCAATCACATATTTTTGATGGTAGTAAAACATGAAGTGAATAATTTAGAAAGTTCAGTCGCGGTACTAGAGCTTGCATTTGCAATAAACCACGTTTATGAAGTTTAGATAACCATTGTAGCTTATGAAGATTGTCTTGGACTTCTGTTAAACATACAGCAAACGTTCTCCCCTTTGTTTCATCTCAGTGGCTGTTTGCTTTTTGTGTTCTCGGAGATGTTGCACTGATGAGTTTGGAAGCCTCCAGAAAACATGTACACTCCATATTCTCCAGTTTGTTTTGTGTATTCCTTGCTTCCAAAGGATAACCCTCTATAGAACATATTTATCGTCACTACAGCTGGTGTCTGGGAACGTGTGGCGGCCGTAAAAAGTCTCCCTGCCCTACATCATAGTGTAGTTTATATTTTCTTGTCCTTTGGGATCATTGATTCCATTGTTGAATTTTGAAAACATTTTAGGGTCACTGATGAGGCCTAATTGGCCGAAACTAGCTAGTCTGGCCCAGAAAACATGTACACTCTATATGTTCCAGTTTTTTTGGTGTATTCCTTGTTTCCAAAGGATAATCCTCCATAGAACATATTTCATGCGGACTGAAAAAAATATTTGTCTAAATCGCGACGGAATCAAGGGCGAGGATCGCGGTCGAGTCCAATCGATTAAAGCTCCCACTGAAATTATTTTCACTGGCCGTTCCAAGGCGGTTCATCTGTCGCGGTTTATTTTTGTTATGGTTTGTCTTTGAGTGTGTGTATCGCTTATATCTTTTTTTTTGTTTTGGATAGCCAATTGGCCATTTTGTGGGAAAGTAACTGGGCTGGGCTTTCCGCTACCGATTCTGCTCATTGACTTCACTTCTATGTTCGTGGCTGAGTGACAGATATGACCATTTACTAGACCTCTATTCAGCCATAGGCTGTATTTCATAGGCCTTTGTACCACCAAGTTCTTGCTGAAGCGTGCTTACATTGTAGAGCCGTCAAACAACGACGGCATTGTAAGCGGCCTTGTTTGCCGGAGCCAAAACATACATCTTATGAAATTCTTGAATACCTAGTTTAAGTTGGCCTAAATACGTCTTAGGTTTAAGAGGAAATAAGTTAATGTTTTGAGAATAGAAAGAAACGCGTTTGTTTACTAGTTCCAAAATGCAGTTTCCATTCTTTAAGGGCTTTATGCTCAACATACTCTCGCTTACACCATCGATTATTGAATTCATTCAAGACAGCATCAAATTCTTCGAAATAAATATTAAAAGGAACTCGGTATTTCGGTCCTTTAGAAATTATATTTCGTATCCTAAAATCAGGAATATTTTTTAAATTGCCAGTAATTATATGACCAGTAGCAGGATAGCAATACACTTTACAATCTATGGCATCGCGAGTGTTTTTATCAAGATCTGAAAAAAAATATTGAAATTAAGAATGATAGATAAACAGTTTTGTTGTATTTATAGAATTATGGGTGTTTCAGTATTTTGAAAATAAGTAGGAATGGGTGAAATCACCGAACGGTCCCGGAAGAAACTAGGCAAATCTATAAAATCCATACCTCTCTTAAAAGATATGAAAGATATGAGCCGGCGCATAACAAAATCTACAACAAGACCGGTGTGACCAGCACAGACTCAAATAAACCTGCGCACCCGTCCACTATGACACAACCATTTGCTTATGTCTCTTCGAACAGATATTAGCCTATAGTAATTCCATGAGATCAGCGAAGACTCTGATTAGACTGCGCGAATGCGCAGGCTGATCTAAGTCTTCGCTGGTCGCTCAGGTCTTTTTGTAGGTTTTATGATGCGCTGACTCATATTTTGATGTAATATTGTTTGTGATTAATTTCAGAATCGATGAAAGGACGAAGAACATGTTGAGTATAACCTCTAGTTAAAAGAGCTGCATCATATAAGGTAGCATTGCACTTAGTACTGGGAGGTACCGGGTTTTATCACTTTAGGACAGAGCTTTTAGTTGCGTTCTAAATACCAGACTTGCTTCCATTGGATATATATCCCATGTTTTATTTCAATGTGAGAAAATGATATGTATAAGTGACTAAAATGATGCATGTTTTATAAATATATCTGCAAGCTCAAAAAAAAAAATGCTGATTTTATATTGTCACATGTTGGTTTGTATTTACTCCGTTATGTAGGTAAACAAACATGGTTGACTGCAACTTGAAAAGGAGCAGGTCAACATGTTGATTTTTTCTCATTAACTTGTTGGGCTAGGATGGCTCTATAAACAAGTAAGGTTTGAAAAGTTTTGTATGCGTAGTTTTTGTGGGAGCTGGTAAAAGGTTACTATTGTCGCCTATGGAAAACATTTAGTGGAAAGCTCCCATAACTGGTTAGAGCGGCCGTAGAACTTTTGCCTCGGTGTCCAGAATACGTTATACAGAACAAGGTGATAAAATTAGAAATGCAAGCATTGAGTGGCGTCCGTGATTCATTAACATTATGAACAGTCACGTCAGCCTTGTATTGTTTCTTTTAAAGCGCACAATTTAAGTTTATAGTTGTCGTTTTTTTTTTTCAGGTGCCGTGTGATCTAGTTTTACGTGTTTGGCCTTCGAAAAGAGAGAAAATTTCAAAATCTGGCATTTTAGAAATATTACCCTCTAACACTGAATATGCCAGAGCTATTTTGGTAATCTTGGCTCAAAAGACTTTGCTGAGCCTGTGGTTTAACCATTTTTGTTCCAGATAGAATCTTCCTCCTTATATATGGTATGAGTCCATTTCAAAATTTAGGGGTGTCAGTTTGTGTTTTCTTCAAAATTTATTAGGAAAATGGCTGAACTTTTTGCAAACAGTGGAGGCCCTGATCAGACGCCGCGTTTTGCATTGTTTGCCAAATACCCGTTTTAGGGTTTCTGGTATTAAATAGGTTAAAGTAAGCAGGACTCTTGTTAAAGTTGAAATTTGGTAAATGACGGAATTGGGACTTTCCCCTTTCCCCGCAATGTGTTCAAGATCGCGCTAGGGCGAGCAGTGATCGTTGCAAGCAGTTTCTCGACTGCTTGTCGGTTGTGTACAATTGTTTTTCTTTTTTTTTTTTTTTTCTTTTTTTTTTTCACTTTTATTTACATGGTTTGTCGTCAAGTTTTGTTACTTTCTAATGGTTTGGCGAGGATTGCAGCCGAGTAAAATCGATTCATTGCCCCCATGGAATTCGTTTCAATGACCGTTCCAAGACGGTTGTTCTGTCGCGGTTTAGTTTTGTTATGGTTTGTCTTTGAGTGTGTGTGTCGCTTATAATTTTTGCTTTGGATAGCCAATTGTCCATTTTGTGGAAAGTAACTGTCCTTTAGACTTTGCGCTATTGATTTTTCCGTAAGTGTCTAGTTTTTCTTTCCCTTTGGTGTCTCTGATGGGAGCTGTGGGTAATTGTATCGATTCCTGATCATAGCCGTCACTTCAATTTCGATCATACCTTTGACAGGACCTTCTCTTCTCTGGAGTAAATTTATCTCACTATTCGGCAGTCAGATACTAAGGTTATAAATGGGCCCCGTCAAGCGATTTTGGTACTTATTGCCTATGCGAGCAGCGAAGGTTCAGGCGAGCCTGCGCATCCGCGCAGTCTCGCCAGAACCTTCGCTGCTCGCTCATACAAGCAGTGAATCAAGAGGAACCTTCATACAGAAAGCCATACCCCTGGCTCCACTGAATGGCTGGGCATGCGCAGTTAACATTTGTCATGACGGAATGCTCGAAGACACAAATTCGCTTGGCGGGGCTCATATAATATTTCATGTTCAATTCACTTGAGCCTTTATTGTATCCTGCAAAGCAGCTTATAAATTTAAACAACGCCAACAATTAACCCATTTTGTACCAGACACCCCAAAACGGCTACCCTGGCAAACAGTGCAGGCCCAGATCAGATGCCGCAGAACGCGGCATCTGATCAGGGCCTCCACTGGTTGCAGAAAGTTTGGTCATTTTCCTAAAACATTTTGATAAAACACAACCTGACACCCCTAAATTATGAAATGGACTCCCGCTATATTTAAGGAGGAAGATTCCATTTGGTACAAAAAGGGTTAAGTACAGCTTTTGAATGTTTACAGTGATTGCGATAAATAAACGGCATTTTTTATCAGTATTATTTATCCGCCTTCTATTTTTCAACACGTCTGACATGATACATCAATTCCTAATGGCAACTTGATGAAATAAGTAATTTATCATTACAGTTTTTCTTTGAAATAATAAGTTATCAATGTGTTGAACCTCTTCGGTTAAAGACATACAATATTAGTCACTAAAATGGCTTGCCTTGCGCCAATGTATTCTTAAAAAGCGTCAGATTTCCGTATTGCTCTCTCTCTCTCTCTCTCTCTCTCTCTCTCTCTCTCTCTCTCTCTCTCTCTCTGCGTTCTCAGAGCCCGGGGATATTTTAATGATCCTGGAATTATGGATAAAGATACCTGGGTCACTGATTCTTTTACTCATTCTCATGAAAATATTTGAACAATAACATCTTGTTGTCTTCATTTATTTTAGATGGTGCTTGAAAAGGGGTTGTCGAACTACAAAATAACACAGAGAATGGGATTTACCAATATAACAGGTGTAATCAAAGCGCCAAAGGCACTGAAATGACAGATTCTATGAGAAAATCATAACACTGTGAAAACTTACAGAAAACCTTTCTAAAAAGAGCTTAAAATTTAGAAGGTAGTTCTGCAAATTCCAATATATGATATATTTGCAGATGTCTATAGACCGGTGGTATTATGAAACGCCATTCGATGTTTCAAATTTTTGAAAGAAACTATTTACGTTTTCAAAACAAAACATTAAAATTCAAGTTTTAACAATGCTACTATCCATAAGTAACAGTTTTTGTCTGGTCGGTTGTGGACACCTCTACCCAAAACTACTCTATGGGAAAGAGATCGGAGGAGAAAGGCTGGTTAGTCCAGTACATGAATTCCATTGGCGGCTTGAAGACATTTTTGAGTAAGAACAACACTATGAGCCCGCTCGTAATCCTGCTGGATAAGATATCCCGGATTCTGAGCGTAAACAAATAAATGGAACCATGTAAGGCCGAAGCACTTGATCGATGTAACGTCTCGCTGTTCAATCTACGTCTCAGCTATGATCTTGAATGTTCTAAATGACACTAAGCTGCGTTCGCTAACTACACGCAATAGCTCGCCACACAATTTCGCTTATTTCACCCGATATGTCATGCTCTGTTACGCACGCGTCGCCTCGGCATACCTTATACTTATACGTCGAAACACCTGGAAACGTCAACCGGCGTGATTCACGCTGAAATGCGATTTGTCACTGAAACGCATATGTCAGTCGCTTAGACGCCAATTTACGTATTTCATGCACTAGCGTAAGTGTTCCGTATTGTGTCGACGCGTTAACATTGGTCACGACATGGACGTCTAGCTCTCAAACGTGCATCGCATAAGGGCGACGATCAGTGTCAGTGCTTATTAGTCGGTAGTTGAGACCCCTTGTTTACAGGTACAGTGTAGCAGCTGCCGGCGGAAATCTGTTTCGCATATGCGTCTGACGTTCGAATCGATCTTGACGTACGGACGTCGGTCTTCCACTACGTCGACGTCCACTAGCGTCTTCTGTATATAGTAAGTTGTCACTCCAATAGACGATAGATCACACACATGTGGCACCCAAAATCAGAGTCAACGTCATCCGCATTCCGACCAGCTTCTAACTGTCCAGGGGCACGCTTACGATCCTTTAATGAAAATGTTGCAATGCGCTCTCACTAAATGCTTTTTTGAGAACAAATTTCAGTTTCTTCTTTTCTAGGGACGACCTTACATTACACATCAAAAGTTTGATCCTGAACATGTGGTTTCTATCCGTACTATTGTGAGGGTGGTGCACATGATCGACGTGGTCGGATTGGTAACCCGACGTCACGGTTGATTGATTTAACGTTTTTAGCTTAAGGGCGTGGTGCCTAAGCGTGCTGTAATCGTTTGGTTTCAGAATCAAAGCACTGAGAGTGTGGGGTATAGGTTGGAATAATAGGCCTGGGCTGAGATTTAAACTGTTTCATTTAATTCTGAAATTCCAAACAAATAGTGAAGATTTTGATAAGAATACACGTTCGGCAGCGTCTGATCTTGGTCTACACTATTTGCCAAGCTCACCCTATGATTCCAGGATAACCCTCTTCCGTCTTATGGAATACCCCGATCTCACTGCGGCTATTTTCTACAAGACAAAAAGTTATTCTGACAAGTCAGTGGTAGTCACGTAGAC
This sequence comes from Lucinisca nassula, assembly GCA_963580285.1. Taxonomy (NCBI): domain Eukaryota; kingdom Metazoa; phylum Mollusca; class Bivalvia; order Lucinida; family Lucinidae; genus Lucinisca; species Lucinisca nassula. The sequence continues at coordinate 119,248,843 of OY757012.1, forward strand.
ATTAGCACTGAAGCGCTTTTCTTATTATCAACTACGGGTCGAATGCCAAACAATCAACCCAAACATAGCCGCGTCGTTTGTCAGTGTTGGGTACATGTAAGTGTTATCTGTAAAATCTGCACATGAACCAAATGTTGGATCTGGCAAACAGTGTAAACTCAGTTCAAAAGCCACACAACACGGTGCTGATCTTTTTCTACACTTTTTGCATTTGTTACTAACATCTTCAGTCCAAGTCCCCGTTCATGACCCGCCTGCATTTAGAGACAATCGGCATGAGTGTTGTCAGTGCTTTGATGTAAGCACTGCCTTGGGTTTCTGGAGTGCACTCTTCCATCACTGAAGTTAGGCTCGTCCATTCTGCTCGCCCCCGCCCATAGGGGCTTGAAGAAATATATGGGCTGCACGATGCTTCCACGCAGAGCTGAATCCTGCCCGCACACCAGTACTGGTAAACCGCTTAGAGGATCTAAGCCCGTCCAGAAATCGCGGTGCGAGGCGGACCGTCCAGGCTAATAAACCCTATTGGTTTCATTGGGCGACAGGGCTTGAGATGTCATTTCATCTCAATGTCGGGTAAAAGTCCCACAAAATTGGAAGCAACGTCTCCAAAATGACCTTTACAGTGTTGACGGGGACGTTAAACCTCAAATCAAACAAACAAAATCGTCCATTCTGCTAAATATATGGCACCTAGAATTATATCACAGGACCTACACTAAGTATCTGTACCATATTCCAGGGCTGAAGGGGACAGCCTTTCTTTTCAATTTCTCCACGCAAAGTCAATATACACCTAAGTTGTAACTGACCTAAACTTGACCTCGAAAGTCAGAAAGAAAACCCATTAATATTCTTTTCTACAGCTGACCTGGTCCAACAGCAGGCTGGTCTTTAAGGATTAAATATTGACAGCACTGATAGAAAACAGTGTAAAACCTGAGCAGACTGCTGAGCAGACGCCGCATTGATCTGGGTACACCCGTCGCATGATGCAGCTGATTCATATGAAATGCTGAATCGTCAAATCGCCTGCTTCAAAAGTTTGTATTACGCTTACAGGATAACTAATACGCTTGTACAGTTTGGATTACTGCGCCTAACCGGACTACATTTTGTGCGGACTCATATTTCTATGGCGGTCAAAGCCGGAAGAAAAAGCCTGAATTACTTTAAACGTGCAGCACAGCAAGAATAGAAGATGGAATCTGTCATTAAAAAGTATTCTGTCATTAAAATCATATGAATAGAAATTATATATTCTTTGTTTATACTTTGTGTTATTTGCTTTGGTTTGAGAAGCGACAACCGAAATTACATGAACACAGCGAACATTCAGATCAACATGCGCATTCGCAGACGACTGATGACTCGAAGTTTCTGCATGGAGACAGAGAATTCTTAATGACTGGGTCATCAACTTTTTTCTCACCCATGAAACAGAATTTATTCTTTTTGCAGCAGTGTCTCGCCTATTGGCTGAGAAGTGAAATATGACGTCATATTTTCTCTTTTATCCATAAATGACGTCACTTCTGTGCTTCAACGTAAAACTCCGAATATCGTGCAGAGTAGATCGCTAATGAGGGTTATCTGTATCATAACTTCCCATTTCTAAGATGTCATTTCGATTTAGTTTCAAAAATGAATGTTAGACTTAAATCTCTTGTGCAACAAGGCTTAAATCGGAACCTGAATTTTATGGTCGGAATTATTACTGGTGACACGTCAAATTACATTCATACACCAGGGACCAGTTGTTCAAAGCATCGTTAGCTTAACGAGCTCGTTAGTGGTCATATTGTTAACTCTTCTAGCAAGTACAATATCGTAAATTTCGGTATTTTTGCTGAAAAAATGTGAGCAGCTTTTGCGTCCGCAAAAGCTGCTCACATTTTTTCAGCAAAAATTTCAGCATATTTGCCATATTTAATGATCATAGATTTAACGATACGTTAACTAACGACGTCGTTAGTTTTGAACAACTGGCCCCTGGTGACTTAATATTTAAATTCAGAAAAAAATATACGCTTGCAATGATTTCAGTTCCCAATTTCGTAAAATCATTAGATTGGGTAGGCCTTCAGACTATACAATGCATGGTCGCCAAAAAAGAAATTTGCCAGATAAAATCCTGATATTTTTTTTCATTTTTCTGCTAAAAACATTCTCGATGAGACAATACAAACAAATCACGGTTGATAACTTTATCTTCATTCTTTAATTGCTCGCCGGCTGGTCGGGCCTTTGACTCTATGACGGCTCCAGCATAAAGACTCACTTAAAATTTTCTTTGTAATTTCGGTTGGTGCCTGATGCTCTGTCTCTGGTCGGGCCCAACTGAGTCCAACTACTATTGGTTTTCTTTGGCTCCAGCATGTCAGTTATTTCATGCTGTCGTTCTCATCGTTGTTTCCATTACGATAACACACCCGTGCGATAAAGTGCATTTTCATATCTTCAAAGTGGCTACTTTTTCTGACGAAAATCAGTGATATTTTTCTTATAATTATTACAAACATAGGTTGTGGGTGCTCGCTAGAACCGCCTCATTGAGGCGGTTCTAAAGAGTACCCACAACCTATGTTTTGGAGCAAAAATACGAAAAATAGTATATACCCCCGTAAATGCCAGTTTTCTCTATATCAAATGGGGTGTAGGGCGGGGGGTCTTCATTTCACGGACTTGTTCACGTGATGCATCTCTGTAGTCATTTGATTTTTATGTTCTCGGAGATGTTACACTGATAAGTTAGAAATCCTTCATGCGGACTGAACACTTTTTACTGATCGTTGCAAGGTGGCTCTTCTTTCCTGGTTTATTATTGGTATAGTTCGTCTTTGAATGTATGTAGTGCTGGTATCTTTTTATTTTGGGTTTTCCGCTTGTGACGTTTTCATTATTTATCATATGACGTGGTTGATAAGCAGTGGATAACGTCGTGTAATAAAAATCGTATGACCAGACGTGTATTAACACTTTGGCGGGATTAAGTAAGGTCATGACGACGTCCATGTTAACCATGCATTTTGTGTGGAAAATTTGTCCAATTTAAATGCGATGAAATCCAATTTAAAGTGGTCATATGATAAACAGAATCATACACTCGTGGTCATTTCATATGAAAGTTATGAAACTCGCCGAAGGCTCGTTTCATAAATTTCATATGAAATGACCACTCGTGTAAGATCCTCTATATAGAGGATCTTACATGAGTGTTCATGTATTATTGAATTTATTAAACGAGTTGAGAGGAAAAGGGATAAAATGCGAGGCTTTGCCGAGCATTTCATCCCTTTTCCTCAACGAGTTAAATAAATTCAATAATACATGAGCACATGTATTATTGAATTTATTAAACGAGTGGAGGAAAAGGGATAAAATGCGAGGCTTTGCCGACCATTTTATCCCTTTTCTTCAACGAGTTTAATAAATTCAATAATACATCAGCACGAATGCAAGATTCAATTTATCACATGACATTTTAAACGCGTTTCATCACTATTATTTTTATAAAAGTGTCACTATTCCGCCATTACTAAACGCGACGTCGTTAAGGACGTCGTTCATGTAACGTTACGGGGCGTATCTAACTAGTTTGCATATTTAATCCACTAGTGGATTATCGAATTTATTGCATGACGTTATTACACTCTCAGACGCGACGTCATATGAAAAAGTGAAGTTGTTTATGATTGTGTTCCTTTGGGATACATTTTCGATAATCGCTGTTTATTTAAAACATAATAATTTTCGAAAACACCCCTATTCAAATATATTGAGAATTTTGTCACCAAACAAAAAATGAAATTTGTCAGCGAAGACTCTTACAAGTTTTCATGTTTCTGCTCGAAACATAGATTGCGGTTCTCTATGAGACGATTCTAAAAAGCACCCACAATTTATGTTATTTGCAGAAGTAAGAAAATAATGCATACCCCTGTGAACCCAAGTTTTACTATATAAAAATGGGGTTTAAGGGTGTCAAAATTATATAGGCATGTTTAAGTGATGCCAAAATGGGCTAAATGGTCGCAATCGCAAAGGAAATAACAATGTTTTACTACACATGGATGGATTAGCACTTAGCATAAGCTACATGATGTAAAATGAATGGTCTCCTTTGAAACCAAGGGGCACATTACAGAAAGAGAATGGTAGTTTACTGCAAGGACAAATACAGACTTATGACATAATAGTTTGGATAATAAATTGCTATGTCTTTCATTACTCTTATAAAATTAAGAGAACAATGGTATATTGACAAGCATTTTGAGGGAACCAGGAAACATTACCCATTTTTGGGAACAGGAAACACGGATTGTTTGAAAGTCACTCTAACGGAACACGAGAACATGGCGGAACAATGGAACACCCACACATCCACACTTTATTTTTCCTCTTGGATAATTCATCCATTTTCGTCTGAGAACGGAACGCCGCTAACGTGCATACCATGAGCGTATGATATCTTGCAAGTACAATAGTAATAATTGTTTGTTTGTTTGATTCGAGGATTAACGTCCCCGTCAACACTATATAAGTCATTTTTGAGACGTATTTTCCAATTTTGTGGGACTTTTACCCGCCATTGAGATGAAATGACACCTCCAGTCCTGTCGCCCAATGAAACCAATAGGGTTTATAAGCATGGGCGGTCCGACTCGCACCGCTTTGCCATCTATTTCTTTAAGTCCCGATGGGCGGGAGCGACAACAGCAATAATAGTGATAATAATAGTCCATCTGTCATTACTGACAATGACCAATCTTACTCAAATACATGAACTGTTGCCGGTTTGATGCTCTTAGACGGCTGAAGAGACCAGTACATTAGCTCTAGTGGCTTGACGGCAAAAGCACGATTGGTGCCTTATCTTCTGGTTTTCCGTTAAGTACCTTCCTACTCAGATTTACTGATTCTTTTCGCCTCATATTCACCAGCGTTCCTACTGCTGAGGTCCTGTGCAAAGATGTTCCCACGACTTTGTTGGTATGTTGATGTCTTGGAGGAAGGTTTTGAGTCTGTCCTTGTATCGCATCTTCTGGCCATCATTGGAGCGTTTTTCAGTTTGTAATTCTCCATAGAGGAGTTTCTTTGGCAATTGTTCATCAGGCATTCATCACGTGAACAAGTCCGTGAGATGAAGACCCCACTAAACCCCACTTTATATAGAGAAAACTGGGGTTTAAGGGGGTATACATTATTGTTCTTATTTCTGCTCCCAGACATAGGTTGTGGGTACTCGTTAGAACCGCCTCAATGAGGCGGTTCTTACGAGCACCCACAACCCGTGTTTGCAGTATCAATAAGAAAAATATCACGGATTTTCATCAGAAAAGTAGTCATTTTGGAGGTGTGAAAAATGCACTATGTCGCACGGGTGTGTTATCGTAATGTTCTGGTAACATGGCACATCCATCTTAACCGCGCCAGTTTCAGAAGAGTATGATGTACACCATTTTCAGGACTTCTGTTTTACACTACTGTTGACGGGGACGTTAAACCTCAAATCAAACAAACAAATTTACACTACTGCTTCTGGAAACCTGTCTTGCCACTTAATCTTTGAAAGAAACATGACAGTTTGTATGGAAATGGTTCAGTCTTTTGGCGGGCCGTTGATAAACTGTCTAACTTCCATATGCATATAATAGCGTCGGAAGCACAGTACATGTATCTCTTTAGACGTTCAGCTTTAAGTAACGTTTGTAGCTGCACTAGTTTGGCAATCCTCGCAGAGTACAATGCTGATTATTAAGATCGCTGTGGAAATACAGTACCGCTAAGACTAATTCTGCTATTAAAAGCTTATTTAGAAGGGTGCAGTTTTTTTTATCTTCGTGTTTTCTGCACACAGTGTCCTCTGGTCAGGGACCACGTTTGGGACTGTTCAAAAGTGGTTTTAAAGACCACTTTTGAACAGTCCCAAAGGTGGTCTTCATATAGGAATTCTACTGTAGAGCATTACAAAAACACGCATATTCAAATATATTGAAAATGGAAAATTTTCAGATAAAAACTCTGATATTTTTAATATTTCTGCTCAAAATTTAGATTGTAGGTACTCATAAGAGCCGCTTCGATGAGGCGATTCTAACGAGTACCCACAGTCTATGTTTCCATTCATAAAACTATTAGATAGAAAAATAATGTAAACCCCTGTAAACCCCAGTTTCACTATAAAAAAGTGGTGTTTATCAGAGACACGATTATATGGGCCCCGTCAAGCGATTTTTGGTACTTATCGCCTATGCGAGCAGCGAAGATACAGGCGAGCCTGCGCATCCGCGCAGTCTTGCCAGAACCTTCGCTGCTCGCTCATACAAGCAGTGAATCAAGAGGAACCTTCAGACAGAAAGCCATATCCCTCGCCCCTCTGAATGGCTGGGCATGCGCAGTTAAAATTTGTCATGACGGAATGCTCGAAGACACAAATTCGCTTGGCGGGGCTCATATAGGCGTGTCTACGTGATTGGTAATATAATCGATTCCTGATCAATCATCGCTTTCCTTTCTACCTTGTTATGCTCTGGCTCATTAATTTTTGGCTGCGCCCAATGACATCACGAAAACACGCCTATATAATTTTGACCCCCTTGAACCCCACTTTATATAGTAGAACTGGGGAGCTGTGGGTTAATTGTATCAATTCCTGATCATTGCATCACGAAAACACGCCTATATAATTTTGATCCCCTTGAACCCCATTTTATATAGTAAAACCGGGGTTTACATGGATATATATTAGTTTTCTTATTTCTGCTCAGAAACATAGATGTGGGTTCTCGTTAGAACAGCCTCGTACAGGCGGTTCTAATGAATACCCACAATCTATGTTTTGAGCAGAAATAAGAAAAAATATCAGAGTTTTTACCTCAATTTTTTCATTTTTTGGTTGTAAAATCTTCAATATATTTAAATAGGCGTGTTTTCGTAATGGCCTCCACTCCTATTTTACAGGGGTAAACCTTATTTTTCTAATTTCTGCTCTAAAATATATTTTGAGCGTATAAAAGAAAAATATCACAATTTTTCATCTAAAATAATTTGATTTTTCGGAGGTAAAGATTGCAATGTATTTGTATGGGCGTGTTTTCGTTATGAAGATCTGCTTAGTACTGGAAGACTAGAAACTGCACTTCATAAATACCGTTATGTTATTTTCATCATATTCATTCAAAAAGTCTACTTAATTCTCAGTCAAGAATGTTGTCATTATAACCCGTCACCCTGAACGACCAAGGAAAATTTCCCTGCTGTTTAAGTCTACAAAATTGCACTAATAATAATAGCTTTTGTGCTTTGAATTTCTTTTTGTTCCCTGAACGGAATAGCACATGTTGATATACAGATAATAATTTGTATACTGATAGATGGACACGTTTTTACATATCCGCGATGGTTAAAACGCATTAAACGATAACAACGGTATTTCTAGTTAGCTACAAAACTGTCTCGGATTCCTCCAAGAATTAATTAAGATATAAAATCGGTGGAAAATGATACAGAACAATATAAAAACGACGAAAAAAACTAGAAGATACCAGTGGCAATTAAGCCTATGTGGATATACAAAAAATGCCGGAAAGGATAACCAAATATTTATCATACTTGCACTACAATGGCACGAGATTTTACTTTGACATCATTATACCACGTTTTTTTTTTTAAATTTCCACCATTATTATTGTTGTGGTGGTAGGGGCTTAGATGGAATCTTAAAAAAATAAAATAAACAAAAATACATTGACCAAATTAATTGTTATCAAATTGTATTCTTGATGTAGTATTTTCGGGTCGATTGTTTACCCAAATTTACTAAATGGCAATATCTGAATTCATGCTGTTGTCCACGTGACCATCACTAATTTGAGAAAATCAATACTATGGTTTTGAATAGAAAAAGTCGCACTATTTCTATCGATATTACATGTAAGTCAGAGCTATTTATAGAGCCTGGACAGGTATCGTGTGCTGAGTTTGGCAAACACCGAATACCCAGGTCAGACGCCGCGGAATGTGGAGTCTGCTCGGCCGGTTTCACAGGGACTACACGGTTTGCTTATATAGTTTCATTTAATACAAAAAGTAAACAAAACCTTTTCGCACTTCTGCTAAGAACTTAAAATTCGTTTAAGAGCCAAAAGGAGCAGCTCAGACTTTTAATGTATCGTTATTAGACATACAGCGTAGACCAAAATGGATTAGACAGTACATTCCTTCTGATCATGGTCGGCACTGTTCGCCATGTATACAGCAACAGTTTTGAACACGATTCAAGTCGCACGCTGACTCTGAAAAGCATTATCAATGTTAATTCAGAAAAGATGAATCTGTCGTGCTGGTTGAATATACGTGTATACAGAAGGGAAATAATTTAACACATTAACAAATGACAGGTAAATAATTTGGAAAACTTTGACGGAAATGCTCCCATATATTTTTCAGACAAATATTCTACTGAATGCTTTTCTTATAATGAAGCGTTTCAACGAGTACCCACAGTCTACGTTATAAAGCTTGCTATTCTCCGCGTGACTATCACTGACCATCTGACTGCCGCCGACCCTGAACAAAATCCAGTTTATAGCGTCGATAGTCGCCTCTCTAAGACGTCAGAGCGCTGCGTAAAAAGGAAGTTCTGGACTGTGTTCGTACATTTGGGCATTGGCAAACAGTGTATACCTAATCAGACTCCACATAACTGTCTGATCAGGGCTACTGTGCTTGCTTAAAATGCTGGAATTTATGGGTTAAACGAACAGTTCGATTCTCAGTTCAGGACTATTTTCCCAACCTACACTCAAAGACAATCGACCCATCAGTACTTTCAGTGCTTTGATTACTGAAGAAGAACAATTGAGGCAGTTAGAAGTTATATGGTGTGACAGAGTGTGAGCTCTTGGGGTGTGGCAATTTGTTAAGTTTGGAAACAAGGAGCAAATTACAGAAGATGCAAATTATTAATAAATCAGGGAAGATTCAGATAGTCCTGTACACCGTGTCTGGCCAGAGTCTTCACCGTCAGTGGATTAACTTGTTAGCATGTCCCTGTAATGAATCCTCCTCTAAACTACATTATGTTTCTTATTTCTGCTCCAAGACATAGGTTGTGGGTACTAAGTGAAAATATATAAAAAGAAAACTTTCATCAGAAAAAAAGACGTTTTGAGATATAAAAGACCGATTATCTGGCACGGGTTTTCGTGTATGTGCTTGTGTTTTACGTTTTACGTCCCACGAACAGCTAAGGCCATAGGGAGACTGAACCACGATTTAAAGACTCATCCGAAAGTTTAGAGAAGCTCGAGATCGAACCCACGACCCCTGGTATAAAAGGCGAGTAGCATAACCACTGCATCACGGAGGCTTCAACACGTGTTATCAAGTCCGTGAAGAGTAGACCCCACTCCCAATCCCACTTTATATAGAAAAAAGTGGGGTTTACGCGGGTATACCTTAGCTGCCTTATTTTTGCTTTGCTCAAAAACATATATTGTGGGTACTCGTTAGAACGGCCTCATCGAGGCGGTTCTCACAAGCACCCACAATCTATGTTGAAAGCAGAAATAAGAAAAAGGTGTTATCATGTTTACTAAGGCATCAAGGGACAGTTAATTTTAGCATATTTTGGTCCGCGTCACACAAAATTTTTGATTCTTAATAGATGACTACTGTGCAATGTGATAACTTCCATTTCTGTTTCAAACTGTTCCACACATACATAAAAACTAAGCAGAGTACCAATGAAACACCACTCATTTGGCAAAGGCTGATAGCAGCAACTTTGCACATACTCCACCCACTAATTTTCACATACAAAAAGGCAGGACTGCAACTCACTTTGTGACATCCTATCAAGTTACTCCCAAAACACCAGTATTTGGCACCTGATGAAGTGGCTTGTACCCCTAGTTACATGCAAGAATATGAACAGAAAAGTACCCCATAACCAGTAAACTTTTTCAGGAATCCTCTTTGAAAGACAGCCACTTTTTTATGTCGAAATTACCCACCTGTATTCAAAAGTTCCGCTACTTCCTGAATCTTGCTCTGCATCACGAGCCATGAAGCCTCAGTCTCGTATTTCATATAAACAAGAGCAGATACTCAATAAACAAGCCTACATTGTACAAAAATATTCATAAACCTCATTTTCTGCATGCAACCATGCCATTTTTGACCCCCCTACTAAAAATGTTAAAAAAAGGTCCACCCTCAAATGCGAAACTGTCCCCTGATGCCTTAAGTTTTGAAATTTTCACTGAAATTTGACCACTGATGATCCTACATGGTAATTTGGATTATTTGTGATGAAAAAAATAAAAAAGAGCAGAAAAAAATATAAGTTGTTGATTTTATATCCGATTTAGAATTTCACTGTTATTGACGCACGGCAAAATGCATTTTGGAGAAATATGTGCAATGTCTGTAATGTATGTTGCTCTCTGGAGATGCTACTTGAAATTAAATAACACTCTTGGTAACATGGGTGTAATAAGTGATGTTTGATGTACCACATGCAAATGGGAGCATTGGCTCTTAATGACCACTATGGTGAAAATGGGCCGTAAAACCCTAGGACCCTTCAAATTTGCCTTGATAAGGCTTGTCCTTTGAGATACTCATTATCTCCCCTTTGTTATTGCTCAGAGTCTACACTGTGCACCTTCTGAAGATAAGAGGTTTGGAGCAGCACAACTAATTAAAACTTTTTTTGTCTTTTCTTATCTGATAAGGTCAATTACATGTAGATAGTGACAGGCTCAAAAAGTAAAAAATATGATAAGATTTCTTCTATTATGAATTTTGACCACTGCAGGTCAAAAGGTCTTGATAAAAGAGCAAGTTTACACACCAGAAACTGAAAAAACAAGCATTTTAGCTCTGGATGTCTTTGAGAAAGGTGCTATTTTCAAGTAATTTTGTTTCTATTAGTGTGTTAATACTGTTTTTTTGAGTTTGGATTATACCAGATTTCAAAAACATGGTTTCACATGTGAAAAAATCTCTGAGAAGGAATAAGGGGAGGAGAGTATCACAATTTAAGCCTGGTCACCCTATGTTGTACAAGAGAGAGCCAGCAGACGGGCTTTCTGGCTGCAATACAGCAGCAGACAACACTGCACTTACTTCAAGGATCACTTCTTTTGAACTTGCAGATCTAGTGTCAGCAACAGCGGGCAACCAGAAAGATGAACCTGGGCTGATAAGCTATAGGCTGAGACCTGAAAAAGAGAAGAATGACCATCAGAATAATGAACAAGCAACATATTCTTGTGTACACAGGAATTCATACAGTGATAATGAGAATATCATTGTAAATGTGAAGAAATTGGAGGACCTTTTTGGTACGTTCGCACATCACAAATGCGAGGACTCAGGGCCTGTGAGCATTGACATTGTCGAGCGACAAGGTTTGTGTGTATCCGTTGAAGTGAACTGTAAGAAATGTGGATTTAAAACCCCTAAAACTGGATTGTTTACTACAATCAAATCCCAAAGAGGTCCTGATGCTGGGTGCATCAATACAATGGTGTTAATGCCAGTACTAAAATCCAGAATAGGGCTAAATGACTTAAACTTTACTCTTTCCTGTCTTAATATAAGGGCGCCTGATATTCGCGGTCTTCAGAGGAAATTGAACAAACTAACGGACAAAATCGAAGAACTCAACAAACAACAGATGGTCCAAAATCAACAGTATGTGAAAAGAATTCAGTCTTTTGCTGGTTTGCCAGGTCAAAGCGAGGTAGAGTTTGATGTGTCTTACAGTAGGCGGCCGCAACAGGGATGTGAGAGGGCCATGCAAAGCTTTGCGCCTGTGATTGAACAAACAACAACAAGGCATTTACCTATAGCAATAGAAACTGCAAATAAACTTTGCACAAAACAGAACTGTGAACATAATACCAGCAGTTGTAAGAGGAATTTTAATCCAAATGAGTCAATTCAATCATCAGAACCAAAACTGCTAAGACGCAACCTAGATACAGTTCACAACCTGAACATCATCAAGGTACGCTCCGTGACATCTGACGCTAGCGCACAAATTGCCAAAGCACTAAGGGAGTACAATACATCTGGAAACCATACGGTCAGACATTACAAGTGTTTCATACACAGAATGAGGTCTTTATATAAACAAATAAGAAATTTAAGTCTTAACAGTGTATCGAAAGAATTTGACAAAGCTATTTTCTCTCAAAAGCTTGCATCGTGCCTCAGGGCCCGGGTACGATTGGAGTTAACGAGATATCGAAAACATTTCATTCAAGATGAACAGTATTTTCACCATGCAAGACTGTGCATGGAGAATGTTCTGAACTGTTTTCAAGGAAAACATGGTGAATGCAAGAAGAAGTCAATGGTATGTGAAGCACATCTTCCATCCTACACCACTAAGTTTCTTCCATATGGAAAATATATCATGTTGAGCATGACAGACATAGACAAAATCAACACAGTGCTTTCCAAATATCTTGGCCCAGTCTGCCTAAAGGATATGACCAAGTTGAAAACTACAAACCAGTGTGAAAGTATACATAGTCAGCTTTTCAGATATGCTCCAAAACATACTGTGTGGAGCAGGAATTTCACTGGACTGTGTCACTCAGTAGCCCATTCTGCTAGCCTAGGTACTGGGGCTTCCCTGTTGAAGACAGCAGAAGTTCTGATGCTCCCAGTTTCAAAACAAGACCCATTCTACCTACACATGAGTAAAGTTGACTCGGTCACGAGGTTCCATGGCAGGAGACAGACTTCTTTCAAGTACAAAAGCTTCCGCTACTTGAGGCGATTACAGAAAAGTAACCGGAAACTCCTTCAGTTGTCTGCATATGGTGCACACCAACAAACTGACACAGACCATAGCTATGGTATCAACCCAAGTAACTATTAAATGGGCCCAGGGAACATATCAAAGAAAAGTAAGTATAACAAGCACAAACTTTAACAAAAACAAAAGCAGTTTCAATGCAGAACTTACCTAAAGGAGACAATCTTTGTACCCATGATGGCCATGGCAATCCCCATCATTTTTACATACCAGTCTATTATTATTGATGGAATGTGGCTCAGGGGACAGATGCTCAGGATTAACACAGAGACGATTGTGGCAAAGATGCGAAATATCACATGCAACATTCGCAAGAGACACATCTGGGTGAGCTAATGCATAAACAACACGGTGTACCTTCAGACACAGACGGACACCGCGAAACTGAAACTGCATTTCACCATAACCATAAGCATCCGTCCGCCCTCGCCAAGTCCGACAACTGTTTTCATCTGCAATGTATTTCTCAAATTGTTTTGAAAGCCTATAATTTTCATTTTCTGATAGGTTTTTAATGTTTTGGAAAAAAGCCTGAGCCATTATGGTTGGCTGGAAACAGAAAAAAATGGACTACAGTAGAACTTGTCCATTTCCACACATGTAAATTCATATAAGAAGTGAAAAAATTCCAGAAAACAGCCAAAACTGGCTCCAAGTATACTTCTTTGGGGCACATTAGGTGCAAAAGCATGCAAGTCATTAAAATTTAACAAATTTCCAATACTCAGTATGGACATTTACTGTTGGAAGACACAATTTGCCGTCTAATGCAAGAAAACTGTCTGTCGGCTTTAAATCGGACAAATGTACGGTACCCAAAGCGTAACGCTTATACGGTGAATAGGGTTTGCACTATGCATACAATCATTGCGGGTACTTAATCGACAACTGATAATGTCTCCAAAATGCATTGAATAAGACCCTAAATTGGAAGTCTGAAAATTGCTCATTTTCCTTAAGTCATCAAGGGACAGTTAATTTTAGCATATTTTGGTCCGCGTCACACAAAATTTTTGATTCTTAATAGATGACTACTGTGCAATGTGATAACTTCCATTTCTGTTTCAAACTGTTCCACACATACATAAAAACTAAGCAGAGTACCAATGAAACACCACTCATTTGGCAAAGGCTGATAGCAGCAACTTTGCACATACTCCACCCACTAATTTTCACATACAAAAAGGCAGGACTGCAACTCACTTTGTGACATCCTATCAAGTTACTCCCAAAACACCAGTATTTGGCACCTGATGAAGTGGCTTGTACCCCTAGTTACATGCAAGAATATGAACAGAAAAGTACCCCATAACCAGTAAACTTTTTCAGGAATCCTCTTTGAAAGACAGCCACTTTTTTATGTCGAAATTACCCACCTGTATTCAAAAGTTCCGCTACTTCCTGAATCTTGCTCTGCATCACGAGCCATGAAGCCTCAGTCTCGTATTTCATATAAACAAGAGCAGATACTCAATAAACAAGCCTACATTGTACAAAAATATTCATAAACCTCATTTTCTGCATGCAACCATGCCATTTTTGACCCCCCTACTAAAAATGTTAAAAAAAGGTCCACCCTCAAATGCGAAACTGTCCCCTGATGCCTAATATCTGTCATTTCTGACACCATGTTGGACGCCATTATTTCATGTGGACATGTTTTCCAAATGCTAGAAGCTATAGAGTATCGAGGTGAATAGCCAATTCCTAGTCTGCTCTGATTCTCCGCTGGTCGCACGGGTCATATTGTATGGGTTTGTCGTGTGCCGCGTCACATAATAACTGATTCAAAAGAACGTGTATCTTCGGAAAAGTTCGCTAACCGTACGCTCAGGCCGGTCTCGGTTGCTCAGACGGGTGCGCGTCTGACTGCTGATCAGGGACGTTTGCCTGTTCGATACCTGCCGCGATCGGCAACATACTTTCGCGGAGACTGATCTTTTCTACAAGCACTCTCTTATTTCCGCTGATTCGAGAAGGACAGTTTTCAGTTTCTGGCTAAAGAATGTACACTGTACTTGTTAACCGATAATGAGTCGGCTTATGTACTCATATATTATATTTTATGAAAGGCCGGGTTATTTTTGTCCTTATAAGCCTGCTCAGAAAGTACGGTTAGGTAAACTGGCCAGCTTGATATGACCTTAATAGTCCTGACTGGGCTGTTTAACTCCAAAACAAACAGACAAACCACAGACTGATCCAGGGGTATAGATTATCTGCCCTATTTTCGCTCACAATTTGCCCCCGTCCATTGGAGCTTGGGGAATAGATGGGCTGCATGGTGCTTCCATGCAGAGCTAAAATCTGACCATGCATGAGTACTGGTAAACCGCTCAGAAGGACTAAGCCTGCCCAGGCGAAGTGGTGTGAGTCAGACCATCCAATGCATATAAGCCTTTTGGGGTCATCGCGATATCAAGTCCGTGAAGAGTAGACCCCACTCCCAATCCCACTTTATGTAGAGAAAAGTAGGGTTTACGCGGGTATACCTTAGCTGCCTTATTTTTGCTTTGCTCAAAAACATATATTGTGGGTACTCGTTAGAACGGCCTCATCGAGGCGGTTCTCACAAGCACCCACAATCTATGTTGAAAGCAGAAATAAGAAAAAGATGTTATCATGTTTACTAATATCTGTCATTTCTGACACTATGTTGGACGCCATTATTTCATGTGGACATGTTTTCCTAATGCTAGAAGCTATAGAGGATTGAGGTGAATAGCCAATTCCTAGTCTGCTCTGATTCTCCGCTGGTCGCACAGGTCATATTGTAGGGTTTTGTCGTGTGCTGCGTCACATAATAATTGATTCAAAAGAACGTGTATCTTCGGAAAAGTTCGCTAACGGTACACTCAGGCCGGTCTCGGTTGCTCAGACGGGTGCGCGTCTGACTGGTGACCAGGGACGGTTGCCTGTTCGATACCTGCCGCGATCGGCAACATACTTTCGCGGAGACTGATCTTTTCTACAAGCAATCTCTTATTTCCGCTGATTCAAGAAGGACAGTTGTCAGTTTTTGGCTAAAGAATGTACACTGTACTTGTTAACCGCTTATGAGTCGATTTATGTACTCGTATACGACTGGGGTTTACAGGGCCAAACCTTAGTTTGCTTATTTCTGCTCTAAAATATAGATTGTTGGTACTCGTAAGAACCGTCGCAATGAGGCGGTTCTTAAGATTACACACAATCTATATTTTGAGAAGAAATAAGAAAAATATCACGTTTTCATCTTAAAATTTTCGTTTTTCTTCGGCGGTAAAAGTTTATAATGTATTTGTATAGTGGTGTTTTCTTAATGCAAACAAACATTGTCCTTATCCTATTCCGCTGATCACGACAACCCCTACCTCTTCTCTGAAGAAGCCATCTGATTAGGATCTACGTCGTTTGATAGTCTGTTTGTAAAAGGTTAACATAATGCACGGACAATGCCCACTTCAGATGGCAATAAATAATTTAATACTAAGTATGTTGCCAAAGTGACTATCAACGGACTTTTGTGAAAAAAGATTCAAACTCCATTAAGAAACCAAATAAATAAATGGTTTGCCATCTGCCGAAGATCAGTCAATTAACTAAACACTCGAGGCTCGCCATGTTTACGAGGCAGGTAATGCATTCACGAGGATGAAGATCATTAAAAGCCCACTTCAGTACCACCATGGAACAAAATCGGGATCATCTTTGCAGGTGAAAAGCGTTTAGGGCCACAAAAGTTTCGAGAGAATGTGCATCAAAGCATTACTGGTCATAACAATCACGGTTCCTGCTCTTGATCACCAGTATCTATCACTGTATTGGAAAAGTATAGCTACCGGGAACTCAAGGAAATGTGGACAGATTGCAGTCGCGTTACTGCCCAATAATACCAGAAACCAGTGCTTCAGCTGAAGTGCACGACCCGCCGGATGCTTTTAGCTTTATGAGTGTTACCATATATGGGTATGGCGGCCATTTTGGTCATGTGACCTGGACATAAAACGGTTCCCCCAATAAATGCGCCTTATCGTAAGGAGCAAAAATATATCTTATACTTTAGTACTGTATTCTGAATCGTTTGCAGGATAAAATCCAACACAAAAGCATATGTGTCAAAGTTTGATCTAGGCACAAAGAAGGTCAAGGTCAACCCAGGGTCACCATTTTAGCAATTTATGATGGGCCTACGTTCCAGATGCTATTTATCAAGTTTCGTGGAAATCTGCACAGTGGTTCTGGAGAAGACTATTTTTGAAGGGTTTTTACCAAATATTGCTTGGCGGCCATTTTGGTCATGTGACCTGGACCCCATGAGGAAATTTTGGTTTCCCCCATCCCGTAGAGGCTCCATATGAAATTTGACTTCAATCGGCCCAACGATTTCCGAGGAGAAGCAGTTCGAAAATTTTCACATTATTCGCCTCGGCGAGGCTGTACTAAATGGAATGTACTATTTCTCAAGTTCATTGATAAGATCTCATTAATATTTATCAGTATGCCAAAAATTGTTTAAATATTCCAAGCGGTTAAGTCACTATCACCAATTTTCACAAACGGGTTACGGACGGACAGATAGACAGACCATATATGGCTTGGCAGCCATTTTGGTCATGTGTCCTGGACCCCATGAGCAATTTTTGGTTTCCCCCATCCCATAGAGGCTCCATATGAAATTTGATTTCAATCGGCCCAACGTTTTTCGAGGAGAAGCAGTTCGAAAATTTTCACATTTTTCGCCTCGGCGAAGCTATACTAAATGGAATGTAATATTTCGCAAGTTCATTGGTTAGATCTCATTGATATCTATCAGTATGCCAAAAATTGTTTAAATATTCCAAGCGGTTAAGTCACTATCACCAATTTTCACAAACGGGTTACGGACGGACAGACAGACAAACCATATATGGCTTGGCGGCCATTTTGGTCATGTGACCTTGACCCCATGAGCAAATTTTGGTTTCCCCATCCCATAGAGGCTCCATATGAAATTTGACTTCAATCGGCCCAACGGTTTCCGAGGAGAAGCAGTTCAAAAATGTTCGAAAATTTTCACATTTTTCGCCTCGGCGAGGCTATACTAAATGGAATGTAATATTTCGTAAGTTCATTGGTTAGATCTCATTGATATCTATCAGTATGCCAAAAATTGTTTAAATATTCCAAGCGGTTAAGTCACTATCACCAGTTTTCACAAACGGGTTACGGACGGACCCAAAGAAGGTCAAGGTCAACCCACGGTCACCATTTTAGCAATTTATGATAGGCCTACATCCCAGATGCTATTTATCAAGTTTCGTGGAAATCTGCCCAGTGGTTCTGGAGAAGACTATTTTTGAAGGGTTTTTACCATATATGGCTTGGCGGCCATTTTGGTCATGTGACCTGGACCCCATGAGCAAATTCTGGTTTCCCTATCCCATAGAGGCTCCATATGAAATTTGACTTCAATCGGCCCAACGGTTTCCGAGGAGAAGCAGTTCGAAAATTTTCACATTTTTCGCCTCGGCGAGGCTATACTAAATGGAATGTAATATTTCGCAAGTTCATTGGTTAGATCTCATTGATATCTATCAGTATGCCAAAAATTGTTTAAATATTCCAAGCGGTTAAGTCACTATCACCAATTTTCACAAACGGGTTACGGACGTACAGACAGACAAACCATATATGGCTTGGCGGCCATTTTGGTCATGTGACCTTGACCCCGTGAGCAAATTTTGGTTTCCCCCATCCCATAGAGGCTCCATATGAAATTTGACTTCAATCGGCCCAACGGTTTCCGAGGAGAAGCAGTTCAAAAATGTTCGAAAATTTTCACATTTTTCGCCTCGGCGAGGCTATACTAAATGGAATGTAATATTTCGTAAGTTCATTGGTTAGATCTCATTGATATCTATCAGTATGCCAAAAATTGTTTAAATATTCCAAGCGGTTAAGTCACTATCACCAATTTTCACAAACGGGTTACGGCCGCACAGACAGAATGACAGACTGACAGACTGACAGAATGACAGAATGACACGGTGATTTTAGGGCACTCTTAGAAAAAACCGACTTCAGTCGGTTGCTTTTTCTGCGGGTCGTGCAATTAAGGGGAATGGATACACCTTCAGGGGAGGCAACTCCTGTAAAAGTATTTTGTTTCTCATGTTAATAGGGGTCAACTCTTAAAGGAAAGAATTTGCTCCAGAGGAGCAAATTCTTTCCTTTAAGAGAAGGCTTCTTTTACAGTGGTACAGGATTTATAGAAAAGCGAACAGGACGTCCCGAAAGTTGTCTTCCTTTGAAAAATGGCGGAAAAATCTGCAAGGTGATCACATTCCCCTTAAACAGTAATGTACCATATGTATGGTAGCTGATCGGGGCATTTTACTTATATACTATGTAAAATAAGTTTAGCAACACTTTGTAGAAGGACGTCATTGCATGTGCCAGATTTTACAATTTATCTGAAACATTCAAGGATATTGGGCAAACGTTTGGGATTAAGACGCCGTAAACGAATTTTAAATTGGTCACGCATCATGACATGGCTAGTATAGCGTTACGTCGTTTTCTGGACCCATCACACCATCACTTGAACAAATTCGTGAAATATAGACACCCCCCTAAACCCCACTTTATACAGAGAAAACTGGGGTTTATGGGGGGGGGGGGGGGGTAAACATTATTTTCCTTATTTCTGACCCAAGACATAGGTTGTGGGTACTCGTTCTAACGAGCACCCAAACCCTATGTTTGGAGTGTAAATAAGAAAAATATTTCAAAATTTTATCAGAAAAAAATTCCTTTTTCGTGGTTTGAAAAATGCACTTTATCCCACGGATGTGTTATCGTAATGAATGTCTAGTGTGATTGTCCCAAAAAGTCAAAACCATACTGAATCACTAATTCGAAAAAAAAAGATGATCATTGCCGATCGTTAATCACGGAGTACCGAGAAACACACACCTGACCTTCCGTTGCAGAACTTAGCGTCTTACATGTGACTCGAGCGAGGCTCGAACCCACAGCGGTTAGAGACCTAATGCTCTTACCCGACGTTGCTAAGTTATGAGGTTTAACGTCCCCGTCAACACTGTTTATGTCATTTTGGAGACGTTGCTTCCAACTTCGTCGGCATTTTACCCGACATTGAGGTGAAATGACATCTCAAGCCCTGCCGTCCAATGAAACCAATAGGGTTTATATGCATGGACGGTCCAACTCGCAACACGTTACCTGCCATGGGCAGGCTTAGATCTCCTAAGCGGTTCACCAGTATCCATGTGCGGTGGTTTCAGCTCTACGGGGAAGCATCGTGCAGCTCAATCTATTTCTCCAAGCCCCGGTGGTTAAAGGTGTATCTTCTCTCTGTCTTTAAAATACAAATGTGATATAAAAAACGGATTCATGTCGCTTTAGATTAGTAAAAGATAGTAGTGTATTGTATACGGATGCTATCGGCGCTATCCTAATGTACATTCCATGTTTATCACAGTGTGATATAACATAGCTAAGCATAATAGATACAAGATTCTGCAGATACCAAACTATGATACCGAGATAACTTTTTTCTTATAGGCTAATTGAGAACAGTTATTACTTAATTGGCAGGCAGGTAAATACAACAGACAGAACGCCTGTTTGCTAGGAGGTCTATTTGTGACTGAGCAACAGTCACTCTGATCAAGAAAAGAAGTTTTCATTAGGGTTCATGTAACACACCCGTGTCAGTTATGACCTCAACCTATACAAATACATTGTAAATTTTATCGCTGAAAAAAAAAAAAAATGCAAATATTAAGACGAAAAATTGCGATATGTTTTTCTTATTGAGGCGGTTCGTGTACCCACAATCTATATTTTGAGCAGAAATAACGTGTACCCACAATCTATATTTTAGAGCAGAAATAAGAAAAATAATGTTTACCCATGTAAACCCCAGTTTAACTATATAAAACTGGGGTTATAGGGGGTCAAAATTTTATAGCTGTGTTTTCATGATGTTGGTTCTTCAGTTAGACTCCGATGGACCGATCGGTGACAGAGCATCAGGCACCAACCAACATTATGGAACCTAAAATCTTCGCCGTCATCTTCCGCAGAGGTTTTGAGTTCGCAGGTCATCAATGTTTCATCACGGACAACAATTAAAATCAACGAAATGGCGGCGATAAAACAAGGATGGCATCACAATAACAAGTCAGTGAAACGAATACCCCTTTAAACCCCACTTTATACAGAGAAAAGTGGGGTTTACGGTGTATACATAATCTACCTTATTTTTGCCCCAAAACATAGATTGTGGGTACCCGTTTGAACCGCCTCATTGAGGCGGTTCTAACGAGCACCCGCAATCTATGGGTACCCGTTTGAACCGCCTCATTGAGGCGGTTCTAACGAACACCCGCAATCTATATTGACAGCAAAAATAAGAAAAATATCACAATTTTTCATCCTAAAATTTTCGTTTTTAGGCGGTAAAATACACAATGTATTAGTATAGGCATGTTTTCGTAATGAGTAACAACGCGACAAGGCAGCTAGAGGTCCGACAGCAACACCACGGAACACCGGAGCAAAACATTACCAAAACACGCCTGTACAAATACATTGTCAATTTTTTGGCAAACAATTAGAAATTTTAAGATGAAAAATTGTGATATTTTTCTTATTTCTGCTCAAAACATAGATTGCGGGGATTCGATAGAACCGCCTCGACGAGGCGGTTCTATCGAGTAACCACAATCTATGTTTCTGAGTAGAAATAAGAAAAATAATGTATACACCCTTAAACCCCAGTATTTCTAAATAAAAGTGGGGTATGAGGGGGTCAAAATTATATAGGCGTGTTCTCGTGATGGAATACTGCCAGTTGAAATCCCAAGGTTACACGATCCAACTTTGTTATAGATGTATCATCATACATTATGAAAACACGCCTATACAAAAACATTGTAATTTTTTCCACCGAAAAATCAAAAATTTTTGATGAAAATTCTCGATATTTTTCTTATTTTTGCTCAAAACATAGGTTGTGGATACTCGTTAGAACCGCCTCGGCGAGGCGGTTCTAACGAGTACCCACAATTTATGTTTTTGAGCAGAAATAAGAAAAATATACCCCTGCAAATCCCAGTTTTACTATATGAAAGTGGGGGTTAAGGGGGTCAAATTTATATAGGCGTGTTTACGTGATGGGTCATGTAGCACACACTAAACCTTTGTTGCACATAACGTTATGGAGAGGGACCCAACACGTTTTGAAATAGAGCATGCCCTAATCCATACAACTTGATTGATACAACGTATTCTAAGGCAAACCTCTTGGGTCATGACTCAGCAGATGATTGTAAACATTTTTGAAAAAAAAAAAAATGTGTAAAGAGGAGGTAAAAAATTTGTTCATCTGCATGTTATAGGACATTAGTCATTCCAACTTTTCAAAGAAAGATGAAAGACACAAAGTACAACAATACATAAAGGAACAGTTGTCGTCTGCATCTACATTTACATGGGCTAGTAGCTGGGGTTTATGATAAAGGTATAAAATTGTTTATCATACATTTAGTATAAAATACTTAGTTTTTGAATATGCGATACGAACGTGACACCAATGCACGCATCACGCTTGCACGTGCTGCCCTATCTTATGGGCTTTATCATACCCCAAAAATCCATATCACAACCTTTTATCGCACCCCTAAGCCTTTATCATACCTCTGACGTCACCCTATTCGGAACACGCGGCGTTCTTCCTTTTGCGGCATTTCGCATTTGTTGTTCAGGACGCCATTTGCAATTTGCATTGTAACTTTGGTATTAGGCAGATGCAATTAATACAATTTATTTTGAATATTTTTTTTAAAAAAGTGAAATGTATGATAAATAGATTATAATATGCCATACGATAATCTCTATATATAGCAAGCCCTGAACACCTATGAAACAAAAGAAGTTGTAGATCTATATATCAAATTAAATTCAACTTGTTCTATCGTGTAGCCTAGGCTTAAGTCAGACAACATGAGCATAACATCAAACAATGACTTTGTACAGAAACATGCAATACATGAGAAATGGGGTAGGTTATTAATCATTCTTGCCACTCATTAGTCTAACAGTTACCAACAGCTCATTGCCACTGAGATATGCTGACCATTGATTAGTACATACTTTCTTTCACTTGCCTGATAATCACCATGGTTTGTTTAACATTTACCAGGTTTCCAGCCAGATGATGGATGTTTGCATTTTGTCCACTTGTTTACAGCAAAAGATTAATGCCTTTAACCACTTTCTAGTCTAAATGTTGTTATTTTTCTAATTTTCCCAGAAAACAGAACTTGACATCTCATGCAAATTGTCTCTATAGGAGACAATTTGCATGAGATGTCAAATCCTGTTTTTGGTAAAATTAGAAAAATATTTCCCAAATGCCGTCTGCTGCGAAATTTTACCCAGCATGCAGAGCGTTAACATTTCTAAGGTTCCCAGTCAAACCTGTAGAACGTGATGATGGATGTTTGTATTTTGACCACTTGTTTACAGCCAATGATTAATGCCTTCACATATACATGTACACATGTTGCAAACAATAGAAAACAAGAAAAAGAATAACATGTAGATACATGTTATATAGAGGCGTTCCTAAACACAAGGATTGATTTCATATCTCCAGAACAAACATTTTCAGACGAAAATCAGTGATGTTTTCGTATTTTAAGTTCAAAGATTGAACCATCTAAGGAGTACCCAAAATCTATGTTCATCAGCAGTAAGGAATCTATCGTACAAAGGTGTAAAACCTATTATTCCCAATCTAAAGTTGAATTTTCATTTCACAGACTTTATATGTAATGCCATTTCCACCCATCAAGCATAATCTCAATCAAAGTCAGGTTCTGGAGAAGATGTGAAAATTTGACAAGCTAACAGTCATGCCATAATTTGGGTCTATGAGATGACCTGGAGCTTTTGAGCTGTAATACTCGCAAACAATCGAAAACCATAATTGCATATTGCACACATCAAAGATTTTGTTTTTAACCCTTCTCTTGCTGAATATTCATTTAAGCCACACCCATTTCTGTCTATCAACCAATCAAATTACTTGATGTAATTTATTGCTACAAATTCATAAACTGAATGCCAAACAGTGTAGATCCTGATCAGATGGCTTCTTCAGAAGCCATCTGATGTGGATCTACACTGTTTGCAAAGATAGGGGTTGTCGTGAGCAGCAAGATAAGGGTTAACATGCAGCTTAGTACATAACTTTATCAAATCAAAGCACTGACAGCACTTATGGGAGCGTATGCAGGGAGAGATGTCGCAGGTCAGTGTAGCTCGCCCGTTTCTTGCCTTGTCTTCCCGTTTTCTTATTAACATGAAGAGTGAAAGAGTGAAATCACCCTGAAATGCCGGTCACCATGTCCTTCATTCTTTTACACTTGAGGCAATGTCTGGCGGTAGGCTGATGAATAACCTTTTGTGTCTATAACATGTTAGCATAATGGAAATGCGTATGACATATTAAAAAGATGTCATAGATTTTAACCCCTACTTGCCTGACCACCAGAATTAACCTTGGTATTTTTTTTATCTCAGAAAACTCTCCCAGGCGCCCAAGTTCTAAAAATGATTGATCTTTGATAAGTGGCTGTATGATAATAATAATAATAATAATAACAATAAAAATAACAACAATAAAAATAACAACAATAAAAATAATAATAAGCAGCCTAACCAGAGCTCTAAAGTAGCTCTCCTTGTAGTTCATACATGTACACGGAGCTAAAAACTATCCTACCGTTCCCTTCAACCCTTAATTTTTTTAGCTGTAACCAAACAGTATAAAACATGATTATATGCCGCATTCTAATCCAATGCTACCTTGTTTGCTACATATACTGTTTGCTTAACCCAGCACATGGTTTTACTCCAGATTCTGCAGATAGACTTTGACCTAAGCGATAAGAAAACAGAAGTGAAGGCAATGATCAGGAATCGATACAATTAACCCACACCACCCATCAGAGACACCACAAATATTAAATAACTAGACCATAACGGAAACACCAATAGTGGAAAGCCAAAAGGACAGTTACTTTCCCACAAAATGGCCAATTGGCTATCCAAAACGAAAAGATATAAGCGATACACACACTCAAAGACAAAGACAAACCATAACAAAAATAAACCACGATAGAAGAACCGCCTTGAAACGGTCAGGGAAAAGACTGGGGGGTGTGGGGGTGTGCGTTAATATAAAAATAAATCAACGACCGAGGTGAACAGCGGTGAGGACTCAACAGCAAAAAACCACTGAAATTCTGGAGCAAAGGAAAACCAACAGTTAGACTGCGATGAGCCCGACCAGAGACAGAGCATCAGGCACCAACCAATATTACACAAAATTATATTCTAATACCTAGTAAGCCTTTACGCTGGAACCGTCATAGAATCTGAGGCCTGACCCACTAGCGTGCAATTAAAGAGGGCAGCAAAGTTATCAACCGTGATTGGGTTAACTACTGTGCATGTAGTCTGTCGTACATTATTTATGTTGTACCCAATCTTTTTTTATATCGAAGAATGATTTTACGAGATTGGGTACTGAAATCATTGCAAGTATATAAAAAATTTCTGAATTTATATACTAAGTCACCATGAAATTCGGGTTCCGATAGACATTGTTGCAGAAGAGATTAAAGTCCAACACTGAATTTAGAAATAAAATCGGAATGATGTCTATAAAACTTAGAAAAGGCTTTGCGTAGTTTATGATACCGATAAACCTGATTAAGAAGTTTAGCAGTTAACAATTTATTATGAGTGTCGAGTGAGTGAGATTTAGTTTTACGTCCCACCAACAGCTAAGGTCATACGGAGACGGGACCTCGGTTTAAAGACTCATCCGAAAGTCTGGAGAAGCCCGGGATCGATCCTGCGATCCCTGGTTTACAAGGCGAGTAGCGTAACCACTGCGCCACGGAGGCTTCTACGAGTGTCGAAGTCAGTTAAATGATTAGACACTCTGGCAAATCGAATTAATTGCGAAATAATAACTTCATAGGATGCCGCACGAGGATCATCACCATCCAAGAAAGGAAAATGTACTATACACTTACGAAATTATTGTCTTGTGCCTATCGACTGACATATGCCAAAAAGGTTAAATTTACTGGCAATGGCAACGCCCCCACCCTCAACAACAAAAACAAGAACAACAACAACAAACGTTACAATGTTATTGTTTGTCGATTGCAAACAGCGATTTTAACGTATTTTGGCTATCACCAGTTTCAAACTCGTGACCTTCAAATGTGACATTGACCTTGAGTCGGCATGGTTCATTTATGTGTTCTGCACACATCAGCTTAATGAGGGGGATATTTGACCAAAGTTTAATGAAAATCCCTTGAAGGGTAAAGGCGATATGGAACGCACAAAATTCAAAGTTTCAAACTCGTGACTTTCAAATGTAACCGTGACCTGGAGTCGGCAAAACATTAACTTTCACACTTATGTTATATATTAACGAAATTATTGTTTTTTGGTCTGCTTGTCTTTTCGAGCAGTTCATATTTCAAGAATCCTAATTATAATATGGGCTCCGTCAAGCGATTTTGGTACTTATCGCCTATGCGAGCAGCGAAGGTTCTGGCGAGCCTGCGCATCCGCGCAGTCTCGCCAGAACCTTCGCTGCTCGCTCATACAAGCAGTGTATCAAGAGGAACCTTCAGACAGAAAGCCATATCCCTGGCCCCTCTGAATGGCTGGGTATGCGCAGTTAAAATTTGTCATGACGGAATGCTCGAAGACACAAATTCGCTTGGCGGGGCTCATATGACATAAAGGTGCATAAGAGATCTAGATTGCTGATGCTACTGAGCACGCCGCAATCTGTGTTTAAAGCATACAAGAAATGAGCCACATTAAAAGAGAAACGATCAGGAACTGAGATAATCAGATGCCAAACTCTTCCCACAATGGAGTGAAGACAGACAACAAAACGGACACGGGAAAACCGAGTCAGCAGGTCTTTCCCAAACAGGTGCTGACTCAGAATATCCAAACCTAACTGAAAAGAAGCAATATACATAATGGGGGGAAAATGAGATTCACCAACACGACAAACATTAAACTGGGAGGACAAACATACATGTAACTAAAACGAACAACCAAAAAAGTGTGTGTGTGGTGGGGGTGCAGTTGTCAATTTCTGGCGAAAGAATGTGCACTGGTTAACCGTTTAACCAGAATGCACTGGTTAACCGTTTACGTATAAGCTGCCAAGGAAAAGTCTGGATAGGTAAAACTGACCGGCTCAAAAATGATCTAAATAGTGTTGACTATGCCGTTAAATTCCAATACAAACAAACCAAAAAAGGGGGAGGAAACCTGTTTTGGCATTCGCGCAGTCCTGATTAGCAGCTTGGGCTTTGTTGCATGGATAGTACAATACCGCTTGTTTCTATATGAGCCGAGGTCCAAAATTTCCTACAATTTACATGTACGCCCAGGGAAGACTCGGATCAACCTGCGCATCGGCACAGTCTGATCAGGGTCTTCGCTGTGCGTTCTAAGGATGGCTAAGGGTCCAATGCTCCTTCATGCAGCAAAAGAAGTCTTTGCTCAGACTATATGGATGCGCAAGCTGATCTGATTCTATGTTTGGCGCACATGTAAATTGTAGGAAATGTTGTGCCCCGGCTCATATCTAAAATTTCAAGACTCTTGCTTTATGGTCTTTTCGAGGAACAAAGATGCGAATCTGATCAGGATCTACACAGTTTAAATTAAGGAATTTAGGCGTTAAAAGTCCCCGTTCAGGACCCATTTCTCAGCCTATACTCAGACACAATCGGTGCTGTCAGAGCTTTGATTGAAGTGATGTTACATCTACAGTCGAACTTCAATGGCTCGAACACCTTTGGGACCTCGAAAATCTGTTCGAGGCAGGGGTAGTTCGAGCCACTGAGGGAGACTGCCAGGATGTATACGATATACTTTTGGATATCTTTTCGGTGTTTTATCTTGCAAATGTATGTTGTGTGTACTCCCCCCGATATTTCTTATGTCGAGGATTTTCTTAGGGGATCAAGAATGGGTTCGACTCAGCCATGGTAAACGAGCCATCGGTGTTCGAGCCACGAAGTTCTACTGTATATGTTTCCACTGACACAGTTTCGAAATTTCAGTATGATGTTAAAGCACATTTCGATTGGCGCCTTTCATTTACATGTTTAAGCTGATTTTTTAAATATATATTTTATGTATATTTTTTTCTATTTTTATATATTTATATTTGACTTATTTCTCTTCCAAACATAGATTGTGGGTGCTCGTTATAATCGCCCAATTGATGTGGTTCTACGTAAACCCACAATCTATGTTTGAGCCAAATTTGGACAATAGAGTACTTATATACCTTCTAAACCCCACTTTTCTCTATATAAAGCGGGGTTTAGAGGGGTTATCATTACACGAACTTGACATATTACTTCAGTTTTGTATGTATAAGAGTATTTTCTTTAACATATACGTGAGTAATATATGTTGATATTTTATTTAATTATTTTTATCTCATTCCTGCATCTATATCCATAAGCAGCACTTGACTTTTAGCTTACCTTCCGGAGTCTCTATCATTCTTCGATCTCGCAGGATCATAAAAAGTAAATACTGCCTTATGCCCGCCTTTAACAAATAAGGACACGTTTTACCCAGTGCAACGTGTCTTAATATTTTAATTGGTCCCCGTCAAGCGATTTTGGTACTTATCACCTATGCGAGCAGCGAAAGTTCAGGCGAGCCTGCGCATCCGCGCAGTCTCGCCAGAACTTTCGCTGCTCGCTCATACAAGCGGTGAATCAAGAGGAACCTTCAGACAGAAAGCCATATCCCTGGCCCCTCTGACTGGCTGGGCATGCGCAGTTAAAATTTGTCATGACGGAATGCTCGAAGACACAAATTCGCTTGGCGGGGCTCATTTTACATCTAACAATCCCTACAGATAAACGGGGCCCTATCCAACAAGGGCCTTTTGCAGTCGCAAAAAGCCTAAGACAAGCTTTTCGCAGTGCACGGACCATAAAAATCAATCAACTTTATTTTCCAACAAGGAAAGTAGTTCTCAGAGCTCAGACCTATCTGTCATTGTTCGCCAGCTCACAGGAACATGCACTAAAGGATAATTGAGTCGGGAAACAGTACAACCTGCGCGAACTCAGAGTGCGCATATCAGTCTAGGCATGCGTATTGCTTGATCACATTCTTCGCAGTATATATATGAGTGATAAACCTACATTCCTATTCTTTTCTGAAAATCGAAAAGCGATGACTTTTAACAGACTGTGTGGGCGCACAGCCTGATCAAAGTCTTCACTATTCGAACGTGGCATGTGTCCTGTCATGCAAGTTCCACTGAGCCCCGGCTCAGTTGAATGATTGAAACAAATTCTGGTAAATAAGTTCATTCGATCTATGTTAGTAGAGTTGAACAGAAGGGAATAAAAGACAATTGAGTTATATCACGTGGCCGGTGCCTTGTGCCAGTTTACAAACAGTGTAGATTGAGTTGTCGCGTTTGTCTTAAAAAAGCCTGTCCTCCAATGCACTGTATTGTCATAAAGCATATGCAGTGTACATAGATGAATGTAGGACATTGGGGTTTATCATGGTGTGCCAAATAAGAGGCCAACATGATGGGTCTTAAATGCTTTTAGCAAATTGAATAAAGCTTGGTGTATCACTGCAGTACTTGAACTTTAAATTTTATTAATTTCTATTCCTCCTTACTCGAAATTGTATTTGTTAGGCCCTGTGGACTCAAAGTGACATACGAAAAACAGACATTCATCTCAATTTTGGATATACATAACAAGGCATTTATTGATACAAAAGTGAACATGTTAGTGTTTTAGTCAGAGACACATGGGACCACACTCAAGAATAAGCAAGCCGTCTGACAGGTATGGTTGTGCTAGAGTAGGATATAGAATGCTAGATTAGAATGTGGGATATAGAGATCTTACACGAGTGTTCATTTATTAAATTCCATATGATGTGACCGCGACTTTAAGATTTTCTTTTTCATATGACTATTTTGAGTCCGATTATTTTATTGTCGGAGAAGTTCAAAAAAGTTTTCAGTAGAACATATAGGGTTGTCGCGGGCCACGTCATGACGTTACGCGCCGGTAACAATGGCATTACGAAAACACGCCTATACAAATGCATTGCAAACTGTACCGCTGAAAAAAAAATGATGAAAAATTGTGCCATTTTTCTTATTTTTGCTCTAACATATAGTGTTAGAGCAAAAGAAAAATAAAGTTTACGACTGTAATCCGCAGTTTTACTATATAAAATTTGGGTTGAAGAGGTGTGTGTGTGTGTGGGGGGGGGGGGGGGGGGGTATAGGCATGTTTTTCGTGATGGAGCTGCAGGAAGGAATGGAGCCTTACTGTAGCAATGTGCGGTCATTCTTCTTTATGACATGACGGCAGCACGTTGTATGACAAATTCATTATTGGGCCCGCTGCATTCTAAACGTTGTTGACGCCCACGTGCTACTACTGTCCAATAAAATATTCTGCACAAATAGCTTTTTTGTACGATCCAGATAGCGGTTATATATAGCCGCGCTTTTTTGCCGCTAGGACGTGAGGTTACTGAGTAAAGTGGGGTTATATGTAAAACTTGGACTGGGCTCATGGGAGCTAGGAACAAACTTCCCATATTACAGGTCCTGGTGTATGAATGTCATTTGTCCTGTCACCAGTAACAATTCGGATTCTGATGTGTTCTGACATTGGCAAAAAGTGTGGACACAGATCACACTGGGTTTATATTGTTTGCTTGAAGGGTGAAACGAAAAAATCTAAGTCCACATTTAGGTCAATTTACCCAGTCTACACCCAGAGACAGTCGACCCACCAGTATGGTGAACGCTTCGATTGTAAATATAGGGTGTACCTCCAGTTTGTAGCCATATGTTAAATACTAAAACCCTGCAAAGTTATCACCCTCGATCACAAAGAATCTTTGTTCACAAATGTGCATGCATAACTTTGTTTAGTTCATAAAAAAAGCATATCTTGTTTTCTCCCATTCCCTTTTCAATGTTAAAAACAACAACAACAACAACAACAAACAAACAAACAAACAAAAGAAAAAAACTTATTTGAAATAAATACCCCTTTAAACCCCCTTTTATACAGAGAAAACTGGGCTTTACAGTGGCATTCATTATTTTACTTATTTCTGCTCCAAGACATAGGTTGCGGGTACTCGTTAGAAGCCGCTTGACGAGCATCCACAACCTATGTTTGGAGTTTAAATAACAAAAAAATCACACTTTTCATCGAAAAAGTAGCCTTTTGGAGAAATTAAGGAATGCACTATGTCACACGGTTGTGTCATCGTAATGCTAATCTAGATCTATTCCCTATAACGAGTTCGAATTAGCCGTTGTAAATGAGTCATCAGCGATTGGAGTTTCACTGTACATGTATTTCCGTAGTTACCTTGTTCCCAGTAAGCATTCTACATAAATCTACAGCGGGCCGTTAGCGGCCCGTCAGGGTAGCTGACGGGCCGCTTACGGCCCGCTGTAGATTTATGTAGAATGCTAGCAGGGTTATCATTAGGATCAGTCATATCTGCACAATGATTACTTTTCTCATTAAAATGTGTGATAATTTTCTTATATATGCTAATATAGATTGTGGTTGCTCGTTAGAAACGCCTCATTGAGGCGGTTCTAACGAATACCCACAACCTCCGTCTTGGAGCAGAAATAAGTAAAATATCGTGTACCCACGCAAACCCAAGTTCGGTCCATAATTTTGGGTTTAAAAGGGTATTGATTTGCACGGTTATCGTGAAGTCTAGAAAGTTCAGCACTGACTATTGCATGTCGTAACGTTCATACGAACCGTACATACTGGGATGTTGTATAACGCCGTACATGAAGGGTATATGATTTTTGAATGAATAAATTCTGTTCTATATTCTATTATTTATCACCTATCATGCTATATCGAGAGAACATCTCCTGTGGCGATGATCAAA
This sequence comes from Lucinisca nassula, assembly GCA_963580285.1. Taxonomy (NCBI): domain Eukaryota; kingdom Metazoa; phylum Mollusca; class Bivalvia; order Lucinida; family Lucinidae; genus Lucinisca; species Lucinisca nassula. The sequence continues at coordinate 119,280,734 of OY757012.1, forward strand.
CATTTTAATGAAGTGGCAATTCAGTCGACGGCAAAAAATAAAACTTGAAGAATACCCAGACCTGGCAATTATCGACTACAGCGCCAAGCATGTGCGCCCAACAGACTGCGCATCCGCATTCTGTTTGATGCAGACCGGAGAATTTGTACAGGCCGATTCCCGACTGGCACTTAGAAATGATTGCAATCTATTTCACGTCCATTGAGGTATGAACAACAGCGGGTCACGAGCAAAGTAAGTGAACACCGGACTGGGGTTCACCCAAACTTTGCTCGTGACCCAGTATTGTTCATACTTCAATGAACGTGACAAAAATTATCTTTTTTGCTTATTTACATGTACATTATTTTTCCGCCCTTTGCGGGTATAGGACGAAAACTGAAAAAAGAAACAATCATACGCGGTTTTCCTTATGTCAGCGGAAGTGCACCATTGACTTCATAACATCGCCATCGTCCAATCATATTGAAGAGATGGTTTATTTTTGACGTCACTTGATGATCATGTGACGTCGCTGGAGTGGCCCATTTAAAACGACCTTCTTGGGACCGCTTTTAGAATAGAACACATTTCTTTCTTTCTTTCTTTTTCTTGTGGGAAAGTAAGAGGCTGCCTTTTCATTAATCTCGGTGATTAGCTTAACCCCCCAGGAGTAAGGTTACAAGGGGTAAAGCGTCAGTTAACCTTTTGCTATCTTCCTGATATTTTGAACTCTTCGTGTTTGTGATGTAAACATGAACGGATTAAGTTTATCTGCCAGTAGGACCTTCACATGATCTAAACATTCTCCACCACATGTATTCTTTATGTTAAAATCCTGGGGATAAAATAGCATACCAATCAACATACTGTTGCTTCATGTATCTTTGACTTTTACTAGATGAAAGCAAATGCCAGTCATTTGATCAGGGACCAGTCATCGGTCATTTCTAAGAAATAGCGTGCTGTGAGTCAAACGAATATGGTGCAGAGACGTAGAATCCATAACACCAAAACACAGTCGTAGAGAATAAACCAAGACAAAGAATTATTATCTATATATATTCATAGTTTTATGACGCCACACGAAGGTTCTTGACGTATTTCATTTTCATGTGTAAGAAAAGGCAATAGAATTAGTGTTGTTTTTGGGAGGCTTTGAAGGAAACAACAGAATGATCGTCGATTTCGTGTGTGTTAGAATCGAAACAGATCAGTTCTATGGTCTGATTTGTTAAGCATAAATCACAGTTTAGTGGACAAATCACTCGCACAACGCGCTCAAATCACTCGGACTATGCGCTCGCGATTTGATCTACTTTACAACTGACCTCCAAATTGTGATTTATTACTCAACAAATCACTGCTAGAGCTGATATAACAACCTTTGAGAATATCCTCAGAAACATCGGGGCTTGAAGAAATAGATGGCCGGCTGCATGATGCTTCCACGCAGAGCTGAAACCGCACCCGCACAATAGTACTGGTAATCCGCTTAGAGGATCTAAGCCTGCCCAGGCAAAGCGGTGCGAGTCGGCCCGTCAATGCTTATAAACACTATTGGTTTCATTGAGCGGCAGGGCCTGAGGTGTCATTTCATCTCAATGTCGGGTAAAAGTCCTACAACATTGGAAGCAACGTCTCCAAAATGACCTTTGCAGTGTTGACGGAGATGTTAAAACCTCAAATCAAACAAACAAAAAAATGTTCAGGCGAGACTAAGAAAACAGCTACCTTCAAGCTGCATGCAGGATCTTTATTATCTTAAATGTTTTATTTCGATAATTATGGTAGATTTACAGGTTAACAGATATTTATGATTTGGGCACGATAAGATTCTATCACAGACTAAGATAAGAATGTAATTTTGCTTCCAGTCGTGAAAGAATGATCACAACATACAGTGATCTGTTCAAAATGGTACAATTTGGTCTCAGGTAGTATTTCTGTTGTCGACTCTGAAGCTCTTATCTATCTAGGCAGAGAAAAGGAGAACGGATAGTCCTAAATCATTCCCATAATGCCTTCTGATATGGCGGTATGGCTATGGGTAGCCCGAGCGGTATAACCCTCCGTAGCTCGAACACATTTTCATGGTCCAAAAGGGGTTCGAGCCAATGAAGTTCGATTTTCGTGTAGTATCCTCTAAACTTAATATCTACGGGGCCAGTTGTTCAAAATGGTAAAGTATCGTTAAAACATTGATCATTAATTAAATGTGGCAAATATGGTGTTTGTTTGGGGGGAGGGGGTGGGGGGAAGGGCAGAAAAAATGTGAGCAGCTTTTGCAAATGCAAAAGCTTCTCACTTTTGCAAATGCAAAAGTTGCTCAATTTTGCAAATGCAAAAGCTGATCACATCTTTTTCAGCAAAAATGCCAGAATAACAGATTTTTGATCTTACCTATGACCACTAACGAGCTCGTTAAGCTAACGATTCTTTGAAACAACTGTCCCCTCGCATTTGCGGTTGTCCCTAATAGAGCAAAATATAAAGTTAGATTGTTAACAACATTACCATGGAAAGGCAGCTTTATTCTGATGAAGTTTGCAATCTCGTGGGGTAACTAATCAAATATTCATTTGATGAATCGTTTATCTAACATATTACCATCAGTTGATCATCACACTGGTAAAAGCAAGCGCGCAGGATAAGAAACAAACACACCGGATAAGGAAATTTTTCCGCTCAGGATAAAAAAGAAAATGGCGGAATGGGTATCACATGTGCAGGTTTGTTGTTGTTCTAGATCTCGTGTTATGGTTACTTATCAATACGGCTGCTCAAATTAGCTTCACGGAAGACACATATTATTCACAAATTTATCTTCGATGGTCCGAATTCGACAGTTACAGCCAGTCAAACGGAGAACCGGACACAGTGGAGCTACTCCACCGCGAAATCTCATTATTTTACATGAAACGCTCTTCTGGGAAGATGGCTTGCACTTTTTTGTTGGTTGTAGACATGCATATGATAAATCGGACTGTTGCAAATACGATTTAAGGAAAATTTGAAATTAGAAGGCCCACAATGAGAAATACTAGTTCAATTTTCAATACAACGCCCACGGGCAAGGAACTGGGTACAACGCATATGATAAGACACAAAATTTTCCGGCGAAAATGGTTCTTGTATGGTCGTAGTACTAGGAAATCTCCATCTCAGATTAGGTTTTCCGATATTAATAATTAGTCCTACATAGTTTAAAGCACCAATTGTGACCTTTAGGAAACGTTCAAAGTTATGTGCATTGTCTTGGCATGTGCATTGCTCTGGTTCTAGCATATAATCATCCCCTATGAGGGGATAGATGGATTTGGTTCATCGCGATCATGAATTAGAGAATTGACATTTATGTCCATGCAGTATTTGTGGAAGAAAATTGTATGTTTGTTCTTTTGGCTGAAAATAAGATAAATAACTTCGCCAAATCCGTGAGACATACCTATTGCATGGTTTCGCCAAGTTCTGTTTCTACCGCAAATACTGCATGGACATAAATATCATTTCTTTTATTCATGATCGCGATGAACCAAATCCATCTATCCCCTCATAGGGGATGATTATATTGCTAGGGGATGATTTTATCGTAGAACTTTCGCAGATAGTCCAACGTCGCATTACATACGCTAGTGCGGCTCCCGCCCGTCTGGGCTTGAAGAAATAGATTGGGCTGCATTATGCTTCCACGCAGAGCTAAAACCAACCAAACCAACTGCACATGAGTACTGGTAAACCGCTTAGGTTTTGTTTGGTTTGTGTTTTACGGCCCTTTCAAGATTATTTCACTCATATCGAGCCGATCGTTAATCAGAGGTGGGCGAAAACCGGAGTACCCGGAGAAAAACCACCTGACCTTCCGTTGCAGAACTTGGCGTCTCACACGTGGCCCGAGCGAGGATCGAACCTAAGGCGGTGAGAGACCTAATGACTAAGAGTCATCGCTCTTATCCACTAGGCCACGGAGGCCCGTTAACCGCTTAGGAGGTCTAAGCCTGCCCAGGCAAAGTATGGTGCGTGTCGGACCCGCTATGCGTATAAACCCTAAATTGGTTTCATTTGGCGGCAGGGTTTGAGATTCCATTTCATCTCAATGTCGGGTAAATTAAGTCCCACAAAACTGGAAGCAACGTTCCCAAAATGACCTAAATGGTGTTGACGGAGACGTTAAACCTCAAGTCAAACAAACAAACATACGCAAGTGCATTAGAATAAGGGCTTGCTCTCTTCAAGAGAAAGCAAGTTCTTTACACCTTATTAGCAAGTTCTTCACTTTAAGGGGAATGGGAACATCTAGCAGAAGCTTCCGCCATTTTTCAAAGGAAGACAACTTTCGGGACTTCCTTTTCGCTGTTCCACTGAAATGGTGGTCAACTCTTAAAGGAAAGAATTTGCTAATTTTGACCCCTATTGACATGGGAGACAAAAATACTTTTCTAATCAGGCAATGTGGTGCGTGTCGGACCCTCTATGCGTATAAACCTTAATCGGCCCCCGCCCATCGGGGCTTGGAGACATAGATGGCTGCATGATGCCTCCACGCAGAGCTGAAACCGACCGCACACGAGTTCTGGTATACCACTTAGAGGATCTAAGCCTGCCCAGGCAAAGCGGTGCTAGTCCGACCTTCCATGCTTATAAACCCTTTCATTGGGCCACAGGGCTTGAGATGTCATGTCATCTCAATGTCGGATAAAAGTCTCACAAAATTGGGAGCAACGTCTCCAAAATGCCATATTCAGTGTTGCCGGAGGCGTTAAACCTCAAATCAAAAACAAAATTATAAACCCTGAATTTGTTTAATCCCTAAATTGTTTTCATTGGGCGGCAGAGCTATCTCAATGTCGAGTAAATTAAGTTCAACAAAACTGGAAGCAACGTCTCAAAAATGACTTAAATAGTGTTGACGGAGACGAAACCTCAAGTCAAACAAACATACGCAAGTGCATTAGAACATTACGAAAACACGCCTATACAAATACAGTGTAACCCTTATCGCCGAAAAAATGAAAATTTTTGGATATTGTGATATTTTCCTTATTTCTGCTCAAAATACAGTTTGTGGGTAATCGCTAGAACCGCCTCGTCGAGGCGGTTCTAACGAGTACCCACACTTTGTATTTTGGAGCAGAAATAAGAAAAATAAGGTTTACCCCTGTAAACCCCAGTATTACTATATAAAAGTGGGGTTCAAGGAGGTCAAAATTATATAGGCATGTTTCCTGATTATAAGGGTAGGAAGCAAGGTCTTTACTTTAAATTGCCCATACCTTATTATTAAGTTCTTACTTTAAGGGGAATGGGAACATCTAGCAGAAGCTTCCGCCATTTTTCAAAGGCGCCATTTTTCAAAGGAAGGCAACTTTCAAGACTCCTTTTCGCTTTTCTGTCCCCTGAAAAGGGGGTCAACTCTTGAAGCCAAGAATTTGCTCCTCGGGAGCAAATTCTTTCCTTTAAGAGTTGACCGCTATTGACATGGGAGACAAAAATACTTTTGCAGGATTTGCCTCCTCTGAACCTTAAATTACCCATATCTTCTCTGCAAATTACCCAGCCTTTTCTTTATTGGTCAGTGATAATCACGCAGACATGCGCAGGTAAGCTTCTGAATCGTAGGTATAGTTACATTGGGTCGATTTACCAAAAGTTACTGATTAACAATCGACGCAAAGTCATCCAACCCGGAGCTAGGCGAAGAGAGCCACGTTGAATCAAGCCACTCGATCCAACTCATTCAAACCTTGGCCGCTGTTTTCTTTTTTGGTAATTAGAAGCTGAAGCAAATAAGTGTTGTTATTCTTGTTCATTGTACGTCCCACATGATTTCAGAGGAACGTTTGCCAAAGAAAACTAGAAATCGGCATGGTGTTCAGAATAAGCGATACAGGGACACCGACCCTCAAAGTATCCCTTGAGGACTTCAACATTCCAAACGAATCGATGGAACAGCAAAGTGGCGGGGTCTCATCAGAAGGGGTGCAAATGAATATGAGGCAAAAAGAATCAGCGAAGCTGCACAGCGCAAAGTCAGAGCTAAGGCATCACAAACAGCAATATAGCTTTCTCCTCTGACATCTCTTGCTCTATCTGCAGCTTCGGCTATCTTAGTTACATTTCTCGCATGTGATTAAGATTGATCATTGTCATTAATGACTGACGAATTATTACGTCCCACAAGCTGTTCCTTGTTTTGCCTCGGTAGCTCAGTCGGATGCGCGTCTGACTGGTGATCAGGAGGACGCAGGTTCGATACCTGCCGGGGTCGGCAACCATTCTTTCGTGGAGATTGATCATGAAATCTTTTCTACGGTCATTCTCTCCCTTCCACTGAGCTTATGACCCACAAAGAGGGTTGGCGCGTCGTTAAACACGAAATCATCATCATCATCCCTTCCACTGATTCAAAAAGGGCAGTTGTCAGCTTCTATAGCGAAAGAATGTCCACTGTACTGGTAAACCGCTTACGTATAAGCTTGCTCAGGCAAAGTGTGGATAAACTGACCGGCTCAAATCCCAGTACAAACCAACAAACAAACAAATCAAATACTTACATGTTATAGTTCTCAAAAGACGGAGTTAGATGGAATAACTCGAAACGTAAGACAACATATCAGTCATATTCATATCGCGATCATGAATTTGCGAAATGATATTTATGTCAATGCAGTATTTGTGGTAGAAAATTGTATGTTTGTTCTTTTAGCTGAAAATAAGATAGATAACTTCGCCAAATTCGTGAGACATACCTATTGCATGGTTTCGCCAAGTTCTGTTTCTACCACAAATACTGCATGGACATAAATATCATTTCTCTAATTCATGATCGCGATGAACCAAATCCATCTGTCCCCTCATAGGGGATGAACCAGAGCAATGCACATGCCAAGACAATGCACATACTTTTGAACGTTTCCTAAAGGTCACAATTGGTGCTTTAAACTATGTAGGACTAATTATTAATACCGGAAAACCTAATCTGAGATGGAAATTTCCTAGTGCTACGACCATACAAGAACCATTTTCGCCTGAAAATTGTGTGTCTTATCATATGCGTTGTACCCATTTCCTTGCCCGTGGGCGTTGTATTGAAAATTGAACTAGGATTTCTCACTGTGGGCCTTCTAATTTCAAATTTTCCTTAAATGGTATTTGCAACAGTCCGTTTTATCATGTGCATGTCTACAACCAACAAAAAAGTGCATGCCATCTTCCCAAAAGAGCGTTTCATGTAAAATAATGAGATTTCGCGGTGGAGTAGCTCCACTGTGTCCGGTTCTCCGTTTGACTGGCTGTAACTGTCGAATTCGGACCATCGAAGTTACATTTGTGAATAATATGTGTCTTCCGTGAAGCTAATGTGAGCAGCCGTATTGATAAGTAACCATAACACGAGATCTAGATCAACAACAAACCTGCACATGTGATACCCATTCCGCCATTTTCTTTTTTATCCTGAGCGGAAAAATTTCCTTATCCGGTGTGTTTGTTCCTTACCCTGCGCGCTTGCCTTTACCAGTGTGATCATGTATTGTTAGTAAATGAAATTTATGTCATTACATGTATGCCCTATGATTGTGATTTGTACATAAAATACTTTATAACCAAAGTACTGACAGCACTTGCTGGTCGATTTTCTCTGCATGTAGGCTGGAAGTCTGGTCCTGAACGGGAACTTTTACCTCTGCGATTAACCCATTTTGTACCAAATGGAATCTTCCTCGTTATTTAAAAATTTAGGGGTGTCAGGTTGTGTTTTCTTAAAAAAATGGGAAAAGGCTGAACATTTTGAAAACAGTGTAAGCCCTGATCAGACGCTGCATCTGGTCTGGGCCTGCACTGTTAGTTAATTACCCCTTTGAGGGTTTCCAGTACAAAATGGGTTTGTTTGTTTGTTTGTTTGATTTGAGCTTTAACGTCCCCGTCAACACTGTAAAGGTCATTTTGGAGACGTTGCTTTCAATTTTGTGGGACTTTTACCCGACATTGAAATGAAATGATATCTAAATCCCTGTCGCCTAATGAACCCAATAAGGTTTATAAGCATGGACGGTCCGACTCGCACCACTTTGCCTGGGCAGGCTTAGAGGCTTAGATCCTCTAAGCGGTTTACCAGTACTCGTGTGTGGGTCAGTTTCAGCTCTGCGTGTAAGCATCGTGCAGCCCATCTATTTCTTCAAGCCCCGATGGGCGGGGGCCTGTACAAAATGGGTTAACGCCTACATACACCTACACTTTAAGCAAACACTGCAGACCTATAAAGCCCAATTTTCCCAGTATAAAATGGGTTTTACCAGGATCTTGCACGGAACTGGTGACGTGATAGATGTTTGCTGTAGTATTCTGCAAAGATGAGTATGCGAAAGTATGACACATTTATATTTGCGTGTTTTGACGGGGCGTGGGGGTTGGGCAGGGGGATGGCAACAAACGTTACCTCTGCCTATTGGGCAAACGTCGGATCGTCATCGATACGATCACGGGCCAACGCAGGATCGTCATCGATACGACGATATATATATATATATCGTTTAAATCAGTCAGATTTCTTTCTTTCTTTTTTTTTCAGTAAACAAAATTAATTGTGCTTCCTTAACGTTACAAGTCTAAATTAAACCTTAGGTACGTCTAATAATATCTTTTCTACGCCTGCATCTTGATAAGAATAGATAGTTAGAAACCCAGCTGGGACTCTGACGAGTCTAAGATTACATTAATTGATTTAACAAACCGAAAGTTAAATACGATGGAGTTTCTGAATCCAGTTACTCAAAACTAACGATGGGAATAGTTATAACTGACTGTATCATTTAGGGGATAACTGTATTGAAAATTGTCGTCTGGGGAGGTAAATCGGTGCTTTTACGGTCGAAAATTTCTTTTACCATCACGAAAACATGCCTATATAATTTTGACCCATTGAACCCCACTTTTATACAGTAAACCTGGGGTTTACAGGGTATGCCTCATTTTTCTTATTTCTGCTCTAAAATAAAGATAGTGGGTACTCGTTAGAACCGCCTCGATGAGGCGGTTCTAACGAGTACCGACAATATATTTTGAGCAGAAATAAGAAAAAAAAATCATCTTAAAACTTTCGTTTTTTTAGACGATATAGTTAACAAGGTATTTGTATATGCGTATTTTCGTAATGCGGCGACGCATTGGCGGAGACGCAAAACGCAATTTTCGACCGTGAAACCGATGATTTACCTCCCCACATGACAATTTTCAATACAGTTATCCCCGTTGTAATGCACTTATTAACTTGTTTTGTTTTCTCTATGCCCAAAACGGCAACCGCAGTAAACCAATACCAACCAAATGATGTCAGATTCCCGGCAGTGTCGTATATACACTAAAATTCCGCTATTAAGACCACCTTAAATTAAGACGAATTCTGCTTTAAAAAGCTTATTTAGTAGGCTGCAGTTATTCTTTCTTTGTGAATTCTGCATGTAGTGTCCTCTGGTCAGATACCACCTTTGGGACTGTTCAAAAGTGGTCTAAAGTGGTCTTTAAGACCACTTTTGAACAGTCCCAAAGGTAATCTTTAAGACCACTTTTGAACAGTCCCAAAGGTGGTCTTAATGTAGGAATTTTACTGTATATATAAAATTATACTGCCGCAAATGTTTGACGATATCCGATCATACGTCTCTTTACATACATATACCCAAATGCGTTAGAATATATCATGACATATGCGCTTATATGTTCGCTGAAAAAAATGTCAGCAAAGACTTTGTATGAAACCTTCTAGACCTGTTAACGACAATTTCGTTAAAGCTAGCAATTTGGTGAACAACTAGGCAAAGAACTATTTCGTCATGAAATCATTGTCTCGCCCATGCGAACGCTTTAGATACATATTCAGTGCAACAGCAGTCTCTTTCTCTGCTCTGGTTGTTGATGGTTGGTCAGAGAGAGAGAGAGAGAGAGAGAGAGAGAGAGAGAGAGAGAGAGAGAGAGAGACTTGCACACGTGTAACTGGTGACTTTAACATGTTTTTTACTCATGTTCTTTGCTGCTCGTTTAAGACTTTGACCCAGATATGTGTGGAATTTTAGTCGAGGAGGAGTTCTAACATTTAAGCCGCTAAGGTGGAAGTTGGCGTTTTATACGGATGTTGTATTACATGTAACCGTAAAATGTTCTTAGCATGTTAGATAGTTATCACATGCCATTCACTATTTATGACAATTTTATGGCATATTCAGACCAATTTAATACCAATTCTAATACACAGACAGTGACTTATCGCTGTTTTGGCCGAACTTATCTCGGAAATATTGTAGAATATAAGTCTGAAACTGTGGATTTATTTCCGTCATAATTATTGGCAAGTCAAGGTTAATCTTTCACGGCAGGTCCGAATCAAAACTGAATAATTTATGTTCTGTTCTTGATAATTAATACTGACGTTCTCTGACTATGAACGTTTAAGTCTGAAGCTGAGGAGTAGTTATGACTTTTGCATTTCTTCATTGCGTACTTATTCCCACATTTCATCGATTTCCTTGCTTACTGGTCGCAGATGCTTCAAGATAGGCAGATAGACAGACAGACACCCGCTGTTGTACTGCAAGTAATCAGTTTGAAGAACAATAAGCGGGCGGTTCTAACGAGTACACACAACCTTTATCTTGGAGCGGAAATAAGAGAAATAATGTATACTCCCGCAAAGCCCGGTTGTCTCTATATAAAATGAGGTTTGGAGGTGTGTTCATTACACGGACTTTTCAACATGATGCATAAATATAACATCAAAATCTGAAGAAATAAAACAGACCCTCTTTAAATCCGATTTTGGCTTTCCTTTAGTATCTCGGGTGTTAGTAAATCCAATTTCATGTTTAACCCACATAGAACATTGGAATCTTCCACCTTACAGCTTGGGGTGTCAGTGTTGCAAAAATACGTGTACTCTAAGCAAATCGTATAGACCTAGTTTAGAGACAGCGTTCTGTCGCACTTGACCTTGGTCAGTCTACACTGTTTGCCAAAGTCCCGATACATATACGGGTTATTTATTTCAAGTCTATGAAATGCCTTGTCTGTTGTTGACTGAAACTGGCTAAGCCGGCCAAGAAAACATTTTCAATTTTCGGTGTGTGATGCTCAAGCTATGGTCAGAACGTTTTGGTAAGAGAAACATGATAAATCGTTTCTCACACACATGTATTTACATGTATGGGTTTTGTATACATTTATAAACAGTGCCAGAAACTGTGCTGTACTAATGACCAAATCATTACTCTGATGAAAGACATGTGTCAGAGATCATTAAATGCTCACCTTTGCTGCTACACGAATTAATATGGTTCCAATGGCATGTTAAAATGTACGCGTGCCACCCCAGCTAGCAAAGAATGACGGGCCAACGTCGGGCCGATAGCGATACGACGTGGTAACGTCGTATCGCTATCGGTCCGACGTTGGCCCGCTGTTTTGTGTTTGTTTGGATGTGATAGTCTAGCTTAGGAGTTGGTTTGGCAAGGGAGGCGTGCATGAATGTCCCTCATATACAGTTAAAACTTCAATGGCCACCGTGAAGCCTCCGTGGTGTAGTGTTTATGCTTGCAACTCGCCTTGTAAACCAGGGGTTGCAGGATCGATCTTGGGCTTCTCCAGACTTTCGGATGAGTCTTTAAACCGAGGTACCGTCTCCATATGACCTTAGCTGTTGGTGGGTCGTAAAACTCAAACACTCACTCAATGGCAATCGATGGCTCTTTGACCATGTTAAGTCTCTTGACTTCACTAAATGGTGTGGTTTTTAAACGTCATAGCTCCAGATGGATAGGATAATTCGCTGTTGTTTTTCCTTATCTTGAAAAGGATTTTTTGTGTACTCATTACATTTGCCTCAAGGAAGCGATTCTCGTGAATACGCACAACATGTTTGAGGCGATTCTTATGAGTACACATAACATGCCTTCATTTTATATAAGAAACAAATATTATCTTTATTATGCCCCATGATCTTGCACCCTAATTGAACTTCAATGGCTCAACGCCCAAATTATCATAGTCCAAAAGATGTTCATCGATTGTATTTCATTAATGTGTATGTACAGTACCTATATTAAGACCACCTTTGGGACTGTTCAAAAGTGTTCCACTTTTGAATCAAAAGTGGTCTTACAGACCACTTTTGAACAGTTCCAAAGATGGACCCTGACCAGCAGAAAAGACAGAGAAAGAATAACTGACCGCTTTGCTTTTAAAAGCAGAATTAGTCTTAATTTTAGGGAAAACTTAATAGCGGAATTTCAATGTACATGTATGAATATTGGAAGAAAAATATATTGTTACGCACAAGAACGACGCATTTTTTAAAGGAGAGGGGTTAATCTTAAATGAGATAATTCTCTCAGGATAAGGAGACAACAACTGACTTTAGAGCAGACGAAAGTCACCAGTTAGATCGCTGAGATCCGAACTCGGGGCATTTAACAAGAAATGTCGTCTGCTTTGTCGTAAAAGTCATTTTTGCAAACTGTGTGGACGTAGATCAGAGCAAAAATATAATTGAAAAGTTTGCAAGAAGACGCAGCAGACGACATAAAAGACGACTTTTCAGATGTATCTAAAAGGTCAAACGATTTAGGATGGACTTAGACGGACACCAGGTGTTATCTACTAATGAGCAGACCATTGCTCTGATGAAAGACATGCGTCAGAGATGATTAAGTAACCCTTTGCTGCTAAATGAAGGAATTGGTTCTGGTTTTCTTGATCATTTCAAACAACATTACGATAACACACCCGAGTAACATAGTGCATTTTTCTCATTTCTAAAATGGCTACTTTTCTGATGAAAACCGTGATACGGTTCTTACTTACGCTTCCAACATATGTTATGGGTGCTCGTTAGCACCACGGGAAAGTAACTGTCCTTTTGGCTTCCCGCTATTGATGTTTCCATTAGGGTTTGTTGTTTCATGTTAACTTTGTGTTTCTTTCCCTTTGGTGTCTCTGATGGGAGCTGTGGGTTAATTGTATCGATTCCTGATCATTGCCCCCACTTCTATTATGCTCTCTGAACAAGTTGATCGAATGTAGTAAACTAGTGTTATTGCCGTTGTTAATCCACAATGACCGAGGCTATTGTCATACTTTTCGATACCTGTGTACCACGTGGTGCTCAACACATGTACTGATGACAACAGCAACGAACGCTCTTAAGTCTTTCCAGACTGCGTTGTGCCAAACGTCTTTCTCTATAAGTGTAGTACTATAACTTATCCATCTGATATTAATATTGCGATAGTATGTTTCCTTTTATGGCAGTAAAGCTATCATAACGTATTTATCGTAAAATTTGTCGGACACCACCATACTTGTTCTGAAATCTGAGTACAATTTACTACACAATGTTGTGCCTAAAAATAAAAAACAACGAAGGCCCGTCTCATCTAGCATGTCTGGCCGAATGCATACGGTAAACACGGTAGCTTATTTCCCTCCTGGAAACATGGGCACTGGGTGCTTGTTAGAACGCCCGAGTACGCCGATTTTAGCGAGTACCCACGCATCACGAAAACACGTCTATATAATTTGGACCCCCTTGAATAGAAGTGAAGGCAATGCTCGGGAATCGATACAATTAACCCACAGCTCCCAGCAATGACACTAAATGCAATCCCTGAGGATTGGAAAAATAAGAGCATTAAATGCATGTACGGGGAGAACTTTTACAGCCACCACACGGACCCCACTTTTAAATAGTAAAACTGGGGTTTATACGGGTAAACCTTATTTTTCTAATTTCTGCTCTAAAATATAGATTGTGGGTACTTGTTAGAACCGCCTCGATGAGGCGGTTCTAACGAGTACCCGCAAGCTATATTTTCAGCAGAAATCAGAAAAATATCACAATTTACACGGTAAAATTTTCATTTTTTTTTCGGCGGTAAAGTTTACAATGCATTTGTATAGGCGTGTTTTCGTAATGACAAATACTGTTTACACACGGATGACCACAGTTTTCACAATATAAAGTGGTGTTTTACAAGCGAATTCATAGCTCCAGTGAGCTATGTCTTGTGATTGTGGCGTGAAGCTTCCACGCAGAGCTGAAACTGACCGCACACGAGTACTGGTAAACTCCTCAGAGATTCGAAGCCTGCCCAGGAAATGTGGTGCGAGTCGGTCCGTCCATGCATATAAACCCTATTGGTTTCATTGGACGGCAGGGCTTGAGATGCGATTTCATCTCAATGTCGGGTAAAAGTCCCACAAAATTGGAAGTTACGTTTCCAAAATAACCTATACAGTGTTGACGGGGACGTTTAACATCAAATCAAACAAAACAAACAACTCCTGCTATAGGTTTGGTTCATTTAAACACTACAGGAAGGTTGCTTAGGTGACCTTCTTGGTTATCAAAATAGCTTTGGTAACGAAGAAAATGGATGGCAGATGTAAAAGCAGAAAAATCTTTATAAATGGCAATTTCTCCTAATTTCTTAAGCAAGTTTCATTTAAACTTCGCAAGAATGTTGCCAAAGTAACCATCTATCTTTGTGCATCAGTTATGCTACAAGGAATAATGTGGCTGTCAGTTAACCAAGTGAATGCCAGAAGCTATGTGACATCTTGAAACCAGGTGAGCGATTCAGGATCATCTTGGACCTCTTGTTTCTTTTTCTCGTGGTGCCAAGAATGGGCTACCCCTTGTGATTGTGGCTCACCCTGAATTTTTCTTTTAAATTTTAGACCCTCTAAGCGACTAACCAGACTTAGTGAGATCGCCCCCGACAGAAGAGAGCTATCTAATGATAAGCGCTGATTTTAATAAAGTTTTTACTTGTGTGTCCTAATTTAGGAAATATTTCTTTAAATATATCGTTCCCAACATGCTTTTAAACTGACTGTTCCGCATAAACAATTCCATCACGACTGTCTCTTTCGGAGATTGCATTAGCCGAAACTACGTATTTCCATTTCATGATTCGGTAAACAGGTAGGATAATAAGAATCTGAGGGTCACCGTCTTGCAACACCAGACAGGCCGAGTGATGCCGTACTGTGATCCAGAGGGACGGATATTTCTATTTCCCTTTACACCATGTCTATACTTACATGGCATCCATGCCAGTGACACAGTGACATACATGTAATTACAAGCAAGAGCTCCATCCAGAGGACACTATATGCAGAAAACTGAAAGAAAGAATAGGTGCAAGCTACTAAATAAGCTTTTAAGGAGAATGGGAACACCTTGCAGATTTTTCTGCCATTTTTCAAAGGGAGCCAACTTTCGGAACTTCTTGTTCCCTTTTCTGTAAGCCATGTCCCACTGAAAAAGGGGTCTACTCTTAAAGGAAAGAATTTGCTCCTCAGGAGCAAATTCTTTCCTGTAAGAGTTGACCCCTGTTATTATTCTTAATATTAGGTGGTCTTAATAGCGAAATTTCACTGTATGATGATGCCAACATACTGAATGGATAATGTGACAATCCAATTAAGCCACTCTTTCCCAAGTAAAATAGAAGTAGAGGCAATGATCAGGAATCAATACAATTAACCCACAACTCCCATCAGATACACCAAAGGGAAAGAAACACAAACATGAAGCATCAGACCCCAACGGAAACACCAACAGCGGAAAGCCAAACTTTCCCACAAAATGGCCAAAAGGCTATCCAAAATAAAACAATATAAGCGACACAAACACCCAAAGACAAACCATAACAAAATAAACCGAGACAGAAGAACCGCCTTGGAACGGGGGGGGGGGGGGGGGGCTTAAATCAAATTTACGTGGCCACAATCCTCGCCCTTACTTCCGTCGCGATTAAGACAAATAATTTGTTCGGTCCGCATGAAAGCCTCCTAACTCACCAGTGCAACATCTCCGTGAACACAAAAATCAACAACCACAGAGATGAAACAACGGTGAGGACTCGACAGCAAGAAACCACTGAAATGCTGGAGCAAAAGAAAACCAACAGTTAGACTCCGGTGGGCCCGACCAGAGACAGGAGCATCAGGTACCAACCAACATAAGCCTTTACGTTGGAACCGTCATAGAATCTGAGGCCTGACCCACCGCCGTGCAATTAAAGAGGGAAGCAAAGTCGTCAACCGTGATTGGGTTAACTACCATGCATGCAGTCTGTCGTATAACATTTATGTTGTACCCTATCTTTTTATATCGAAGAATGATTTTACGAAATTGGGTGCTGAAGTCATTGCGGTTATAATTTTTTTCTAAATTTATATATTAAGTCACCATAAAATTCGGGTTCCGATAGACCCTGCTGCAGAAGAGATCAAAGTTCAGCACTGAATCCCGAAACCAAATCAGAATGACGTCTATAAAAGTTTGAATAGGCTTTGCGTAGTTTATGGTACCCATAACCCCGAATAAGAAGCCCAGCCGTTAACAATTTATTACGAGTGTTGAAGTCAGTTACATGACTACACACTCTGGCAAATCGAATTAATTGTGAAATATAAACGCCATAGGATGGCGCACGTGGAAAATCACCATCCAAAAAAGGAAAGTTTACAATCTCAAAATCAAAATCATCGCGTTTAACATAAATTTTGCAAGAAACAAACCACAATAGATGTAAATCCAAGACGGGGCCTCGGTATCAGAATAAGTTGCTTTATTTAACTGAAGTTCTGGGGCGGGGGGGGGGGTGTTGGTAAATTTGACTACTCATCATTATTTAATAAATCATCCAAATATCTAGAAGTGGAGCTAAAAGCTTCAATGATTTCAGACATTTCAGTACTGGTCATGAACAGACTCAATAAAACCGAGTCTGCTATTTTCGTTTATTTGGTGTATTCCCTGCTTCCAAAGGATCTAACTTCAGAACTTATTTATTTTCACTGTAGCTGGTGTTGTGCCGTGTGGTGGCCGTAAAACGTCTCCCCGTACATCATCATAGTGCAGATTATATTTTCTGGTCCTTTTGGATCATTTAGTTCATTTGGTAGCATTTTGAAAATAGAGCTCTGCTTAAGCCGTTGCTAGAGGGCGTGGCCGGTGTTGCACATTTCGGTACTGGTCATGAACAGACTCAATAAAACCGAGTCTGTTATTTTCGTTTATTTGGTGTATTCCTTGCTTCCAAAAGATCTAACTTCAGAACTTATTTGTTATCAGCAGAAAGGGACAGTTGTAGCTCAGTTACCCAAACCTTACTTGAATGGTAGTCAAGAAGCAAGGACGGTCCCTTTCTCACCAGAACTGCAACAAACAGTGAATTCTTCAAGCGGTTTCACAGTATAACACTTTACAGCGACATGTGACAATCATTTAGTGGGCTCGTGCTACAAGTACAAGTTCAAGACACTGTTTTTAATTAGTAGGGCAGTAAATACGTGATTGTAACTGAGGAGATTGTCGAGTGTGCGTTTTGCGTCCAACCAACAGCTAAGGGCATACAGGAGGTACCTCGGTTTAAAGACTCATACGAAAGGCTGAAGAAGCCAGGACCCACGACCCCTGGTTTATGAGGCGAGTAGCTTATCCACTTCACCACGGAGGCTTCTGTAACTGGGGTAGTAACTTATATGGATGTATACCAAGCTCTTGATTTACATGTAAGACAATATATGCCCACAATGAATATGAAAGGGCTGTCATTTTTTTTATCTAAAATGTATTTAAGAAGGCAGATGAAATGCGAAATTTTATTTATTTAGTGAAAATTTGGTTGATTACTGATTTAAAGTCAAATATTTTGATTAGCGAGTGATCAAATGGCCGAAATTTTATTGATTGCAACTCCCCATACCTCCACATCCAGGCCCGCTTAAATGTGATGGAGTTTAATTAAATGTATAAAATGAAGTATTTTAATCAAAGTTAAAGAGCATGCTGGGAGTTCAACAAACTATGGTTTCTTCTTTCAGCAAACCTAAAAGGAGTAAACGTGGAAGATTAAAAAGACTCATTCCGGTTCTTTACAAATGAGTAAAAGAGATACATGTGATTGATCTAAAAGCAATCTGATTAGATGCTACTGTTTTTCGTGTAATTGAAACCCGGATTAAATGTCAGATAAAACAATAAATTCTGATCGAATTAAAGTTAAGAAAGAAAAGCTGTAATTGGTAGAAGTTCATTTAATCAAGAAATGCATTTAAGGTATTTCTAGGATACCTTTGGAAAAGACAATGTTAGCGTTTTGAAACGATAGAAATCACCTTTTAGTCAAATGTAGTCTGGCTCCCGCCGAACCGAAAATTCAGTCACAATAAAATAATAAAATGTTTTTTGTTTTTGTTTTTTGTTTTGTATTATTATTTTATTTTATATATACAAGTTATTTTCTTTGCAAAGGATTCATTACGAAACCATGCCTATATACTTTTGACTCCCTTCAGACCCCTTTTATATAGTAAAACTGGGGTTTACAGGGATAAACCTTATTTTTCTTATTACTGCTCTAAAATATAGATTGTGGGTATTTGTTAGAACCGCCGCATGGGTACCCACAATCTATATTTTGAACAGAAACAAGTCAAATATCACAAATCTTCATCTTAAAATTTTCTCTTTTTTTTTTTTTGGCGGTAAAGTTTACAATGCATTTTCGTAATGTACTCGCAGATTTGCATCACGAAAACACGCCTATATAAATGTTACCCCCTCGAACCCCACTTTTATATAGTAAAACTGGGGTTTGCAGGGGTGAACCTTATTTTTCTTATTTCTGCTCTAAAATATAGATTATGGGTACTCGTTAGAACCGCCTCGACGAGGCGGTTCTAACGAGTACCCACAATCTATATTTTGAGCAGAAATAATAAAAATATGCGATTTTTCATCTTAAAATTTCCATTTTTTCTGCGATAAAGGTTACAATGTATTTGTATAGGCGTGTTTTCGTAATGGGCTGTTTGACTGTGAGTAACTGCCAGATATGTTTTTGTTTGATTTGAGGTTTAACGTCCCCGTCAACACTGTAAAGTTCATTTTGGAGACGTTGCTTCCAATTTTGTAGGACTTTTACCCGACATTGAGATGAAATGACATCTGAAGCCCTGTCGCCCAATGAAACCAATAAGGTTTATCAGCATGGACGGTCCACCTCACACCGCGGTTCCTGGACAGGCTTAGATCCTTTAAGCGGTTTACCAGTACTAGTGTGCGAGCCGGATTCAGCTCTGCGTGGAAGCATCATGCAGCCCATATATTTCTTCAAGCCCCTAAGGGCGGGGGCGCTCTGCCAGATATGTGAGGTAATATATATGTGAAGACAAATAGTCCATATCTTTGTTACAATCTTATACCAATGGAGTCTAACTGTTGGTTTTCTTTTGCTCCAGCATTTCAGTGGTTTTTTGCTGTCGAGTCCTCACCGCTGTTTCATCTCTGTGAATGTTTGACTTCCATGCGGACTGAACAAATTATTTGTCTAAATCGCAACGGAAGTAAGACCGAGGATTGCGAGTGTGTGTATCGCTTATATATTGTTTTTGGTTTGGATAGCCAATTGGCCATTTTGTTGGAAAGTAACTGTCCTTTTGGCTTTCCGGTACTGGTGTTTCTGTAAGGATCTAGTTATTTCATGTTTTTGGTGTCTCTGAAAGGAACTGTGGGTGGATTGTATCGATTCCTGATGATTGCATTCACCTCTATTTTAACTTTGTTATAAATTTATAATAATATACATGTACATGTATAGTAAGTCTTTTTCAAAATTTAGGAGTGTCTGGTTGGGTTATTTTTCATTTGCTTATTTAGAAAATGGTTGAACAATTTGCATACACTGAAGGCCCTGAACACATGCCACAATCCGTGTCCCCTTTTAGAGTGTGCCGTATAAAAAGGGCTAAATACACTTTTTCAGTGAAGAAAACAAATAGAGTAATCTGAAAACGTTGAATTTAATCCTTCTCTTGCTGAATATTCAATTTAACCACACCCATTTCTGACTTTGAACCAATGAGATTACTTGATGTAATTTATTCTTACCAAGCCATAAACTCAATGTCAAACAGTGTAGATCCTGTTCAGAAGCCATCTGATCTGGATCTACACTGTTTCCAAAGATAGGGGTTGTCGTGAACAGCATGATAAGAGTTTAATGTTTGGCATGGACATATTTTCTGACGCTATAATACCTACGACGGCTGTAAAACATTTTGATGGTATTTTTGTTAATGTTCAGCATCCATGCTTGAAATGATCGTTGGGGTAAAAGGGTGGATAACAGTCCTAGGCCAAACGTCAAATAAGTGCATTTTGGCCTAGGATTCAAGGTAATCGATATCTATGCAATCCAAAGGATGTAATGCACATCAGACGTGTTGTTTTAACCCATAAGACGCCAATCACGACAATTGTCATCTGCTTTGTCGTCTGCCAGTTACTTTAAAAGTAATTTTTGCAATCAATGTGATCACGTATCAGTCTGATCTGGGTTCACACTGTTTGCCTGTGTGAAAAAAAAAATCTGAAAAGTTTGTAAGAATATTCAGCAGACGACATAAGCAGACGACATTTTCAGAGGTTGCTTTCCTCGGCAGTTTAAGGGTTAATCTCCCAGATCTGCTATAGTCTATCCATTCATTCTTAAAATTTATAATGGGATAGAAAAAAAAAGATACAAAAGTGAAAAAAAAGGCATGATTTGTGTGTATTTCTGTGCCATGTATGATTTTGACTATTGAAGATATTTCCTATTAAGTCCCGTCGCCATCATCACGAAAACACGACTATATGATTTTGACCCCCTTGAACCCCACTTTTATATAGAAAAAAACTGGAGTTTACAGGGGTTAACATTATTTTTCTTATTTCTGCTCTAAAATATAGATTGTGGGTACTCGTTAGAACCGCCTCTGGTTCCAACGAGTACACACAATATATATTTTCTGCAGAAATAAGATAAATATCTCAATTCTTCATCTAAAAAAATGTTTTTTAGGCGGTAAAATTTACATTGTATTTGTATAGGCGTGTTTTCGTAATGATCACTAAATATATTTCTAGCGCTGAATCTGGCTGACATGCTGGAATTTTACTGCAGGATATCAAACACTCGTAATCAATACAAAAATACAATAGACAATATGCAATCGTCTCCATAATTCATTTTGTAACTCACTTTCGTCTCTTTGGTTTAAACTTAATTTTATTTGCATGATACATAATAAATATACAAAACAGTATAGAATACGATTACAATACAATCACTATACAAATGGGATTCAGAAAAAAGTCAAGTGATTTATTCGAATCTGTATCCTAAGTGTTTGCAATACTATTATGTGTACAATCATATTGTAATTGTCATTCAATAATTGTGAAATGAATCACACTTTTATTACTGATTAAACATAAATATAGTAGATAGTTGGTAGGGGCTCCACGGAGAGAGGAATATATAGCCATTTTTGTAATAGTTAAAAAGTCATTATGTTATGGACACCATTCAACAATAAACCTGTAAATAGCTGGATTTCATGCTGTCCGATATATGTCCGACATGTGTGTGTGTGTACCCGCATTTAAAATTAGCGCATCTAAATTTCCTTTAGCTTAGTTTATACCATATAAACGCTTGTGTTCAAAACTAATTAATTTTAAATTAGTTCGAACGTATGAACAGCCGCACGATCTAACAAAAGCGTTTAGATTTTAGTATATAACCAGTGCTTCAGCTGAAGTGCACGACCCGCCGGATGCTTTTAGCTTTATGAGTGTTACCATATATGGGTTTGGCGGCCATTTTGGTCATGTGACTTGGACCTAAAACGGTTCCCCCAATAAATGCGCCTTATCGTAAGGAGCAAAAATATGTCTTATACTTTAGTACTGTATTCTGAATCGTTTGCAGGATAAAATGCATTCTTACTTTTCCAATACAAAAGAATATGTGTCAAAATTTGATCTAGGCACAATTAATTTGTAAAGGTCAAACCAGGGTCACCATTTTAGCATTTTATGATGGGCCTACGTCCCAGATGCTATTAATCAAGTTTCGTGGAAATCCGCCCAGTGGTTCTGGAGAAGACTATTTTTGAAGGGCTTTTACCATATATGGCTTGGCGGTCATTTTGGTCATGTGACCTGGACTCAATGAGCAAATTTTGGTTTTACCCATCCCATAGAGGCTCCATATGAAATTTGACTTCAATCGGCCCAACGGTTTCCGAGGAGAAGCTGTTCGAAAATTTTCACATTTTTCGCCTCGGCGAGGCTATACTAAATGGAATGTAATATTTGGCAAGTTCATTGGTTAGATCTCATTGATATCTATCAGTATGCCAAAAATTATTTAAATATTCCAATCGGTTAAGTCACCATCACCAATTTTCACAAACGGGTTACGGACGGACAGACAGACTGACAGAATGACACGGTGATTTTAGGGCACTCTTAGAAAATCAAGCGCTTTTTCTGCGGGGGGGTGGGGGGGGGCGTTGCAATCTTGCAAAGCTAAAAAGATGTCTTCATTTTGAACGTTTGGCAGGTCAGTACTACCGTATAAGAAAATGTCGTCTCTTTACACCGAATTACCGCTAATAAATGTTCATAGCACACGAATCTTTCTTTCTTTCTACTTATACTGCGATCGGTCACATCTGACCATTACTCGCAGGTGTACATTACATACACACCAGGTTTGCAGGATGAAAGCCTACACAGCAATCATGTTATTACAGTAGGGGTCTTTAACCTGCACAGGGGATGACTCTCCCTGCACAGGGGGCCTCAAGTTAACGGTCCGATCCGAAGGACGGTGCACTTTATGACATTCATCCGAATCAAATACGAATAAAAAATATATCGTGTACAGACTTATTTCATGAGCAATCAAAGGAGTCTTTTAATGTGCAAACAAAGGAGCCAATTGGTCATTTTGTGGGTTATTTTGTGTCCTTTGGGCTTTGTTTCCATTAGAATGTCTTAGAAAATTTAAATCAGATGTAATAAATTATGTTAAGGTCCAAGTGTTAAAAAGTTGAACTTATTATTTCAAGATTTACGAGACCTGTTCAAAAATAATGTCACATTCATTGTGTCTCCTTAAAATCTTCTTGACTTGCTCTGTGCTCCATTTACCTGAATATACCTTTTTAGCCATTTTTGGAAGCAGTTTTCATACTTTCAATAGGGACATGCATCAGATACATCTTGTTTGGTTCCAAACTTAGCAGTTACAGCCACCCATAAGGTCCCCTTTTCCCGGACGGGTCACATAATTATGACAATGAGTGTGTGTTTTTGAAATTTACGTCCCACCAACAGCTCAGGTCATACGGAGACGGTACCTCGGTTTTAAAGACTCATCCGAAAGTCTTAAACGGCCCGGGATCGAACCCACGACCCCTGGTTTATGAGGCGAAGCGCTTATCCACTACACCACAGGGGCTTCTAACATATGACAAGATCATCACGAAAACACGACTATATAATTTTGACCCCCTTGAACCCCACTTTAATAGTGTAAAACTGGGGTTTAGAGGGGCAAACCTTATTTTTCTTATTTCTGCTCTAAAATATAGATTGTGGGTACCCGTTAGAACCGCCTCATCGAGGCGGTTCTAACGTGTACACACAATCAATATTTTAGAGCAGAAATAAGAAAAACATCACAATTTTTCATCTTAAAATTTACGATTTTCGGCGGAAAAAAAAATTCAATGTATTTGTATAGGCGTGTTTTCGTAATTTCATGAGATGAAAAGTAATACGGATGTACAGCAACTAGCACCCTCTTCCCCACGAGAGGTGATCGCGGTACACATTACGCAAACACGCCTATACAAATACATAGCCACCTTTATCGCCGAAAAAAATGAAAATTTTATGACGAAAAATTGTGATATTTTTCTTATTTCTGCTCAAAATATAGATTGTGGCACTCGTTAGAACCGCCTCATCGAGGCGGTTCTAACGAGTACCCACAATCTATATTTCAGAGCAGAAATAAGAAAAAATGAGGTATACCTCCGGAAACCCCAGTTTCATAAAACTGTGGTTCAAGGGGGTCAAAATTATGTAGGCTCAAGGGGGTCAAAATTATGTAGGCGTGTTTTCGTGATGCAACAGGCACAGATAAGAAAACTTTAGGGGAATGGGAACACCTTGCACATTTTCCGCCATTTTTCAAAGGAGGACAACTTTCTGGACTTCCTTTTCGCTTTTCTATAGGCTCAGACCTGCTGAAAAAGGGGGTTTACTCTTAAAGGAAAGGGTTTGCTAAGTCTTTCCTTTATGAGTTGACCCCTATTGATATTGGCTGCGGATCTGCCTCCCCTAAAGGTGTTCCCATTCCCCTTAGATAAATAAATAAATAAATAAATAAATAAATAATACAACCATGGACACATACAACATGAAAACCCCCGTCGGAAAATCTGACAAAGTTCATGCAGTTAGAATAAACAACATCTCAACTAATGGACCACAGATTTAATCGATACCATGGTACATTTTATACTCCAAGTCTATAACATACAGTGTAATTTAACAGTCTTTCAAAACGCAGTGAGACGTGCCTGCACTTTTAATTTTGGACTAGTCCGCGTTTTAGGTAAATCGCCTTCAGTTGAGATTTTATATTGGACGATATAGTTTTACTGAGGATCGTACTGCATCATATTTAGCGCTTGGCCACGACTTCTACATAATGGCATTATCAAAAAACTTATTTATAGTTTTAAAATCCTGTGAAAAAAGAAATCCGAAACCTGGCTTTCCCTAAAACATGAAATAGTCTTATCACGCTTGAACTTTGAACTCTCAGAGGTCGTTGATAAACTATATCTTCACTATGTTTTCCTCAAATGACCAAAGGCTTTTAATTAATCCTATATTTATATTCTTTCTGGCGCTGGACAGAACGTCTATGGTATGTTGCCATATGATATGTTGTCATTAAATCATTTGAGACTATATGACATTATTGTTTGGTAAAGCCTTTCTTTTCTTGCATATCAAAATAATTCTTTTTGATGATATAATAATATAAGAATCTTATATGGGTGTGAGGGGTGGATGGAAAAATCCGTCCCGAGGGACACTGTCCGGCATCACGAGGCTTGCCGAGGGATGCCGGACAGTGATCCCGAGGGACGGATTTTTCTATCCCCCCCTCACACTCATATAGGATTCTTTTTCTTGCACACCTTCCAATTCTTAGCTCGGATTTTAATGCTGCAGTCACTTCGGTTACCGACGTCCGCCATACTGTGATGACACTACAAGAATGTTTAGTGACGTCACGTTACGTGCTGTGACATCAACCTTAACGACGGCGCATACAAGGTCGTATTCAACCAGTGCATTTGTCAATCACGCGATTATATTCGATTTTGGGTCGGAACACCAGGGTCAGAACATAAATTTCTATCCCGGGGTAAAATCACGGATTTCCTTGTCTGGTGTGCAAGAAATAGGCCTACATTTCCGTATTCACTCGTTCATTTTCACTGGGATGACGCGGCAATACGGTCTGTGTATATTATACAAAATATTAATTATAAGAAGCTGAATGAGTCATGTACCACATGTAAAATATAGTTGGTTTGTTTTGGTTCTGGTTTTACGTCCCCGTTAACATTATTTAGGTCATTTTGGTGACGTTGCTTCCGATTTTGTGGGACTTTTACCTGATATTAAGATGAAATGGGCCCCGTCAAGCGATTTTGGTACTTATCGCCTATGCGAACAGCGAAGGTTCAAGCGAGCCTGCGCATCCGCGCAGACTGGCCAGAACCTTCGCTGCTCGCTCATACAAGCAGTGAATCAAGAGGAACCTTCAGACAGAAAGCCATATCCCTGGCCCCTCTGAATGGCTGGGCATGCGCAGTTAAAATTTGTCATGACGGAATGCTCGAAGACACAAATTCGCTTGGCGGGGCTCAAATGACATCTCAAGCATTACCGCTCAAAGACACTGCTAGGTTTTAAGGCGTTTCTTCTGGGTTGGCACAGAAAAAAAACTTGCACAGTCTACAGTTTTCTGTCTGTGTTGTAGTCATTGCTTCAAAAGGATTACCATTTTATAGAACATATTCAACCCTTTTCACTCCAAATAGAATATTCAACCTTATCTTTAACAGAATGTTGCAAACAGTGTGGGCCCTGATCAGACGCCGCGTTCTGCGGCGTTTGATCTGGGAATGCTCTGTTTGCCAACTACCCGTTTTGGGGTTTCCGGTACTGAATGGGTTTACATCACCACAGCTGCTGTTAAGGGAAAGTGTGGCGGCCGTAAAAGGTCTCCCTGTCCTTCATCATCGTGTGGATTATATTTCCTAGTCCTTTGGGATCATTGATTCCACTGCTGAATTTCGAAAATATCTGAAGGTCACTGATGAGGCCTAATTGGCCGAAACCAGCTAGTCGGGTCCAGAAAAAAACTTGCACACTCTATAGTTAGTTCTGTTCTTTGCTGTAGTCTTTGCTTATAAAGGATTACCTTTTTATAGATGGCCCCCGCCCATAGGGGCTTGAAGAAATATATGGGCTGCATGATGCTTCCACGCAGAGCTGAATCCGGCCCGCACACTAGTACTGGTAAACCGCTTAGCGGATCTAAGCCTGTCCAGGAACCGCGGTGCGAGACGGGCCGTCCATGCTAATAAACCTTATTGGTTTCATTGGGCGACAGGGCTTGAGATGTCATTTCATCTCAATGTCGGGTAAAAGTCCCACACAATTGGAAACAACGTTTCCAAAATGACCTTTACAGTGTTGACGGGTACGTTAAACCTTAAATCAACCAACCAACCCTTTTACAGAACATATATGACATAACGGCTTAGCAGTACTCAAAAGTTCGGTCGGTTTCAGCTCTGCGCGGAAGCAGAATGCGACCAAAACTATTTCTCCAGGCTCTGATGGAAGGGGGTGATCTAACGTGTACCCCAAATCTATATTTTGAGCAGAAATAAGAAAAATATCACCATTTTCATCTTGAAATGTTCGTGTTTTCCGCGGTAAAGTTTACAATGTATTTATATAGGCGTGCTTTCGTAATGTGATGTATGTCATGGTCTCAAGAAATTATTTTACACGAGTTTGTCTCTTCACAAGTAATGTCATCAAAATTATAGCAATATATTTAAAATTCATGTATTCTCTCATTATTTTCTTTCCCATAATGGGTCTACGATCGGTAACTTTGACATAAAACGTGTCCGTCTGATCCAGTTAGCAAGTCCAACAAGCATTAAAACCTCGTTACTGCGTAGATAATGGATGTTCTTGGACTTTTTTGCTCAAAATGCATCTGTTTGACCTTTGAAGTCGCTTTTCTGGCACAGATGACGAGCATTGACAAGAAATACCATCAATGTTTACTTGCTACGTTTCAGCAGGCAGTCTAATCTGCGATGACTTACACGGTGCTTAATCCGACAGCGACGAACTCGACAGTGAATGATGGTACGGACACGGCTTTAATGGAAGCCACAGTCACTTGCTGTGGGAGAGACACATTATTATCGTTAATATGTTGATCTCATGATTAATTGATGACAGTTATTTACTTGATTGATTTTTATGCCTCAGGCCACCTCTAGAGTCTCCTTTCTGAAAGGCTTCTCAACGGCATTATCGTAAAATACTCTACATTTACGAGCAGCGTGAGGACAAGAGCTTCGACTCTGAAAAATTGTTACAGTAATATCCCACTAGACATGCAACATGAGGGCAACAATGCAACGTGCCGTTAACGTAATATGCACAGTGGGACTGGGAGTATGCTTACGGAATTGTTCTGGGATTTATATCATCCAGACAACGCTCTTGTGGTCATGTCGAGCTGTCATTTACGCTAATTACAATGAAACTGGGCATATTTAGACATTCCATGTGGTTTATATATAGTAGTTGCAGATAAGATTGACCAGGCGTAGTTATTCAGGTGCATTCCATGTGGTTTATAAGAATGACTAGGCGGAGCTATTCAGGTGTTGTCAATATATGTCAAATTCGCTGAGTCCACCAGAAGATGCGGTAGAGTGCCATTCGCATGTTTTATGCAAGCGGGCCAAATAGCCATATACGCCACATTGTGTTGTTTGTATTACAGCTGAAACCACATAATCCGGTGACTTGGTTTACCTTATTGTTAGTAGAACATTCCAAAGGCAGGTGCAAACGATAGCTCCGCCTAGTCAATCTTATCTGCGACTACTTGTACTTATACTTGGCCATCCAGCAACTGGCAGTTTTTATTTTTTTAACTTTTAATAGCAGAAGTGAAGGAAATCAAGGGCCCGTGTCTCTTTCCTCACGTCAATGCTTTGTTCGAAGATTCAGGAAGATTTTATTAAACCTTACAGAATAGTTTTCATATAAACATAGGTATACGCAGTATAATGCTTCAGAAACAGCATTGATTTCAGATGGAAATTAATTTCTCTAGCCATATTCTAAAGATAGCCTACGACGCCATCATCTATGTTGTAAAGTAGAAATTAGACAAACATTGTATCCTCAGTTAATTACACTGTTCACTTTGCAAAGTGGGGTTTTACCGAAAACCTCGTACTTTTCATGTGGTTCTCAGTCTGGTACCTCCATTCAAAGTGTCTTTCTCATTGTAATGATTGTCAGATAACCCTGCAACCTAAAAGCAGTCTGAGACATAACGGTGCACGCGCAATGAGTACTATCTCATAAAATCTCATAAAGGCATAATTCTTGAATTGATTGTCGAGCACCATACTCAATTATGGATGATACTTTAATTAAAACACTAGATTCAAAGAATTACACGACTTCCCCACGGAACAGTTTTCTTTCTGAACTGACTTATGTTTTAGTAGTTTTTTATGACCCAAGATTTCTATGCGTAATTTATTTCTTGAATCTGAACAGCGAGATAATAGCTTAATGTTTCTTATCAACCCGTGATCAAGATAGCAAAATGTAATACCAGGCAACGGTTCCTACAATGTTTATACAAGAATTCAATGTTTGTAAACAGTGAATTATGCCTCTGAAACTTTAGATCCATGTTTGTTTCTTTGTGCATTCTTTAAGTGCATAAGTTATATGGCTATTGAACCGGTATATTTCAAAAAGCAATACTTTATCAGTTTAACCGTATAGTGTCCATTGGGCGGTAAAGTTAAACCGCGCGCAAATATAAAAATAAACTGAGCGCAAAGACCCCACAAGTACATGGCTCATAAGATGGGTATTTTGTGATGATTGAAGGCTAGTTTTCCTTATTTCTCCATATAAACCAATTTTGTGGGTATTCATTAGAACCGCCTCGCCAAGGCGGTTCTAATGAAAACCCACGACATAGGGTTTTATGGAGGGGCGAGGCGGTTCTAATGAATACCCACAACATAGGGTTTTATGGAGAACTGACAAAAACAATCCTTCAATTGTCACAAAATACGAAACTTATCTGAATCTGTTGCTATGCTCCTATACCTAGGATACCAAAATTGGGCATTGACATACAGTGCAGACACACGCGGCGTCTGATCAGGACCTACACTGTTCGCTTAAAGTACAGAATCTTATGGGTACACATCCAGGGTCAGAACCATTCGAGCCACAGTACGTCCCACCAAGCGAAACTCGGATCAGTCCCCGCACACCCGAAATCTGATCAGAGGTTCGTTCTTCAGTCGCTGAAAACTTGAGTCTGTCGTCATGATGGCTGCATCAGGCTAAAAGATGTTGGCGCTGTTTCACTTGAAGTTTCAAAATAGAAGCGAATGCAATGATCAGGAATCGATACAATTAACCCACAGTTCCCATCAAAGACACCAAAGGGAAAGAAACACAATCATGAAACAACTAGACTCTAATGGAAACATCAATAGCGGAAAGCCAAAAGGTCAGTTACTTTCCCACAAAATGGCCAATGGGCTATCCAAAACAAAAAATATAAGCGGTACCCCCGCTCGAAGACAACTCACAGTGTGCACATGCTTGAGATCCGTCTTCAGCAAGTTAGCATTATACAGTAGAACTTCGATGGCTCGAACACCGATGGCTCGTTTACCATGGATGAGTCGAACTAATTCTTGAGCCCCTAGAGAAATCCTCTACATAAGAAAAAGTGGGGATTAATTTAAGAGATTTTAGTCTTCTATCTTGCAAATGTATGCTGTGTGTACTCATTAGAATCGCCTCGATTAGGCGATTCTAATGAGTACACACAGCATACATTTTCATTATAGAACACCGAAAAGATGTCCAAAAGTATTTCGTTATGCCTTCTGACAGTAACCCTCGGTGGCTCGAACTACCCCTGTCTCGAACAGATTTTCGAGGTCCCAAAGGTGTTCGAGCCATTGAAGTTCCACTGTATACGATACATAGCGCATTCTTTCATGTCTCCAAAACGGTGATCGATCCCGGGCTTCTCAAGACTTTCGGGTGAGTCTTTAAACCGAGGTCCCGTCTCCGTATGACCTTAGCTGTTGGTGGGACGTAAAACTCAAACACTCACTCACTCTCCAAAACGGTTAATTTTCTGATGAAAATGTGTTTGTACTTTAAACATAGGTTGTGGGTGCTCGTAAGAACCGCCTAACGGGTATCCACAACCTATGCATTGGGGCAGAAATAAGAAAAATAATGTATACCCTTGCAAACCCTTTTTTCTCCATATACAGTGGTGTTTAGAGGGGTGTTTATTTCAAGGACTTGTTAACCTGGCGGTCTGCTCAGTTACACAGACTAGCAATTCGGATATCGAAACTAGGGGTACATGTGCTGTATAGTAGTCGCAGATAAGATTGACTAGGCGGAGGTGTTCAGGTGTTGTCAATATATGTCAAATTCGCTGAGTCCACCAGAAGATTCGGTAGAGTGCCTTTCGCACGCTTTCCTAATGCAGACGAAATGGTCATATACGCCACAACAATGCCTGTGTTACAGTTGAATTCACACCGTCGGGTGACTTGGTTTACCTTTTTGTTAATGGAATATTCTTAAGGCAGGTGCAAATGATAGCTCCGCATAGTCAATCTCAAACGCTTTACGTTGGGTGCGTTCTTTGACTACATGGCATCTTGAGCGGGGTATGGGAGAGGTGGGATTGACCTACTTCTTACGTCCTCCGCGAAAAGAAGTCACCTAACTCCCAATCGGCTAGCTGATAACCGTCAAGCAGACAGGAGTCAGCATATTGACAGCCTAGGGAAAAGAGCAGTACCTACAACTAATCCCAGCTGGCGAACTGGGGGTAGCCCCTATGTGCCCTTGGCGCCCGGTTACCTGAGAAACAGCAGTCAGTCTTATCTGCGACTATACTCGAACACAAAGGTACTGATCAGCTTGCGCAAAACGCAGGCTGATCAGTACCTTTGTTGTTCGCAAATGGCACAAAAAATTACAGGTTTTCTTCATAGCGTGGTTCATTTAGTGAAAGAAAAGGAATTTTCCATTGCAAGAAAATTCCTTATCCATATTCTCTTAATATTGGCTGTCTAGGCCCCTGGGCAAAAAAAAGTTGTTGTTCATTCCTGATTTCTGCCATGCTTCATTTAAAATACAGCATTTAAAATACCACCTGGTGTACTAAATCTGGCTGTAGATGTAGGTGTTTGTTTTGTTTGAATTGAGGTTTTATGTCCCTGCCAACTAAATTGCGGTCATTTTGGAGATTATGGGGCTTTTACCCAACATTATCTCAAGCTCTACCGCCAAAACAAACAAATAGGGTTTATATGCAGGAACGGTCCGACTCGCATTACCTTCTAAATGTTTTACCAGAACTCACGTGCGGTCGGTTTCAGCTCTACCTGGAATCAAAATGCAGTCCAACATATTTCTCCAATTCCCGGTGGGCGGGGCCGTATACATGTACATGTAGATGTACAGCCTGTCAAAAATTAAGCATCATCGTCATTAAGTATCAGTATATTTTATATGTAGCCATTTAATTAAGGAATGAAATTTATTTTTCTGCAGTTCATGGAAGTATGAACGCAGTGGGTCTCGTGCAAAGTAATTGAACCCCGAAGGGGTTCATGTAAACTTTGGTAGAGACCAACTGCCTTTCATACTTTCATGAAAAGCAGAAAAATTAAGTTTATTTTTTATATTTACATTTTTTGCCCCTCATCATCACTGGGCGAAAAAATGCTTGTAGGGCAAACTTTTAAAGCTGAAAAAACATTTACACGCTGTTTTTCTACAAAGAGCGGAGCAGCGTTGACGTCATCAACGCCCGTAGAAAACAATGGTTTAGAATGACGTCACATAATGTCATTGAAAAATCATGTGATTCGATGCGTTCATGGAAGTATGAACGCAATTGTTTTCTATAGATTTACATGAGACTTTACACTGGAAATGTAAATGTTTTTAAATGTAAGACTCTCATGACGTCGACTGAATTCAAATTTAAATATTTTTCAGAAACAGTTGAAAATAAACGGTAAGCAAAGTGTCTTTCTCTTTTTTTCCGAGCAAGCTTTGATTACAAGACAAAAATATAAC
This sequence comes from Lucinisca nassula, assembly GCA_963580285.1. Lineage (NCBI taxonomy): Eukaryota > Metazoa > Mollusca > Bivalvia > Lucinida > Lucinidae > Lucinisca > Lucinisca nassula. Next base: position 119,313,126 of record OY757012.1, read on the forward strand.
CACACGACCCGCGACCAATGAAAAACATAGAGCTTCTGTTAAAAAACATAGAATTGACCAATCACTAATTGGTAGTGAAGGCAATGGTCAGGAATTTATACAATTAACCCACAGCTCCAATCAGAGACACCAAAGGGAAAGAAACACAAACATGGCATGACTAGACCCTAATGGAAACATCAACAGTGGAAAGTCCAAAGGACAGTCGAATTGGACGTTTCTTCAAAACGGATAACAAGTCGGTTTGATTACTGAGCACTTAGTTGCCAAAATTGGCCTGACGGGCCATGCAATTAAGTTGTGTATGTAACCAGGTTATTTCGTCTGTCTGAAAAAAAAAAGTTTTCCTTCGTCTCCCCGCTTGAGTTTCAAATAGAAGGGTTTTCTGACACGTAAGCTGTGTATCTCTTATTGACACTGCATTCAATGTATTTGAGATCTGTGATTGTAAATAAACAGAACTCAGGCTCAAACGCTACAACTAATTACTGGACAGGGGCTTGCAGCCATTTTCCTGTCATAGCTGAATTTGACCGCACATTCGAGTACCGGTAAACCACTTAGAGGGTCTAAGCCTGTCCAGGCAAAGCGGTGGGAGTCGGACCGTCCCTACATACAAAACCCTTTTGGATTGTTTGCAGGGCAGACCTTGAGATGTCATTTAATCTCAATGTCGGATATAAGTCCCACAAAATTGGAAGCAACATATCTAAAATGACCTAAATAGCATTGCCGGATACTTAAAACCTCATTTCAAACAAACAAAATTACTGGACCATTAAAATAGATTCTAAACGACTTTCGTCCGAATGAATCTCATTTTTGTGACAATAGTTTCAAGTTATATTACAGTTACAAGGTTAATTTCTGTAGACAAATAAATAGTATAAACACTATTCCCTTGGGAAACTAAAATCACTTTTAATTTGTTGGTCTAGCATTTATATTTTATGTTCTTTCAGAAATGGTCCTTAACAGAAAAGTACACTTGTGCCAGATCATGAGAAAAAAATACTTATGACGTAGGTGAGCAGCCAGGGCTCTGACTCGCCCGAGCCTTTGCTCCTCACAGGCACGTACAGGAAACCTTAAGGTCGCTTCAGGCACGAAACCATGCGTTTAACCCCTTTATAATTTCCCGTGCATGCGCATTTTAAAGAAAATAAATTGGACACCGTTAAGGTACTTTTTTCTCACTTTTAGCCCGTTTGATTTACTCTAATAGAATTATGACAGACATATTTCGTAATATGACTTCTAGACAATACGAGTATACTCGTACAAAGCTTTATGAGTCCCTTGTTTAATATATTATATAAATTTGCATATAAGGATAGACACTGACATACATTATTTATACGACGATCTTTATGGCGACATCCAGGCGGCCACATCATAAAATACGCATTTGCAGTTCCTGTATACAGCAGTATGAGGACTGATCCAAACGTTGTTGGCAAGTAACGAGTACCAACAATCTATGTTTTTGAGCAGAAATATGAAAAAAATAATGTATACCACTGAAAACCACAGTTTTACTACATAAAAGCTGGGGTTAAGGGATCGAAATCATATTGGCGTGTTTTCATGATGCTGTTAAATAGATTAAGCGCAATACAATTTAAGGACCCGCAAGTGACTGGATAAGCCATATATGCCTAGAATCACCAAACGGAATCGTTGATTGGCAAACACTGTAGACCCAGCAGAGATGCCATAAAACGCGGCGTGTGTTCAGTGTCTACATTGCTTGCATAAATAACAGGACAATAAGGGTTACATGAAACAGTTTAATATGTTCTATAAAATGGTTTTCCTTTGGAGCAAAGAATACACTACATAACTTAAAAGTATAAAGTGTAAAGTTTTCTGGGCCAGACAAGCTAGTTTTGGCTAAGCAGGCATCACCAGTGACCCGTCAAATATTGTCAAGGTTCCACAATGGAAGTCATTGCAGCCTACACACAAAGACAATATACCACAAGTTGTATCGGTGCTATCCCGTACCACAGTATCGCACCGATACTACTTGTGGTATATACGAACATGAGGTGTTTTGAGCAGCCCTCTAATTTGGTAAGCGCAGCACTTCGTGTACCGGTATTTCTACTTTATACCATTTTATATCCACTGGGTTTGCATTTTTATGATCCAATAAGGTTACAGTGTTTGTGCAATCAGAAACATATCCTAAATTGTTTTGGCATTTTTCGTCCTTTGAGACACGGTATAACATTTCCAACATTGCCAGCTATAGAAAATGCTTATCTAGCATCCCCTTGGTCGTAATTTCGAAAAAAAGTAAACTATGTTGATATTTCTGCAAATAATCCTCAATCCCGACAGTACAGCACTGGCAGCACATGTGGGTCGCATCACGAAAACATGCCTATATAATTTTGACCCCCTTGAACCACACTTTTGTATAGAAAAAACTGGGGTTAACAGGGGTATACCTTATTTTTTCTTATTTCTGCTCTAAAATATAGATTGTTGATACTCGTTAGAACCGCCTCGATGAGGCGGTTCTAACGGGTATCCACAATCTATAGTTCAGAGCAGAAATAAGATCGCGGCGGTTCCAACGAGTACCCACAATCTATATTTAAGAGCAGAAATAAGACAACTATAACATCTTTTCATCTTAAAATGTTCGTTTTTTCGGCGGTAAAGTTTACAATGTATTTGTATAGGCGTGTTTTCGTAGTTGATTGTCTCCGAGTGTAAGCAGAAAAAAACGGCCATGAACGAGGACCATCGTTTAAGCCTAAAATTCCTGTTCTGTAAATAAATAGTGCAGTTCCTGATAAGACGTTCTGCGGCGTCCGATCCGGGTCTACATTCCAGTACACGAACCCAGTACAGATTTTACTTTATACGTAGCACTCTAGTGCCACAGGAGCAGACAATCGACCCAAAAACACTTGTAACAATTACTCGACGTCTGATTGGATAGCACACTAGTACTGGTAAACCGCTTAGAGGATCTAAGCCTGTCCAGGAACCGCGGTGCGAGGCGGACCGTCCATGCTAATAAACCCTATTGGTTTCATTGGGCGACAGGGCTTGAGATGTCATTTCATCTCAATGTCGGGTAAAATTCCCACAAAATTGGAAGCAATGTCTCCAAAATGACCTTCACAGTGTTGACAGGGACGTTAAACCTCAAATCAAACAAAAACAAACAAAACTGATTGGATAACGTGTTTTGGGACAGTATATTCTACTGTTTGAAATACAGTGAATCTTTAAAAGCTCGAAAATGGTTACCTCGTTTGCCATAAATATCGAGCCCTTTCTTGAGAGCTTCTTTCATTGCTTCAGATATCAGTATATTTAGGATAATATAGGCATGTTTTAATTTTTTTATCTTGAAAATAAATGTTGTGAATATTCATTAGAATCATCTCGACAAGTTGATTCTGATGAATACACACAACACACCTTTTTGTTAATTTGTTCGTATTATGCCTCTGTATCTAGCGCTCTATTTAACTTACCTTAGTGGCTCCCTTTTTCGAACGAATTTACATGGTACAAAATGTGTTTAACCCTTATCCTGCTGAATATTTCAATTTGCCACATCCATTTCTGACTATACATAATATAATGTTTTCGTTCAAATTCACAAACGGGATGCCAAACAGTGTAGCTCCTGATCAGATGGTTCTTCAGAAGCCATCTGATCAGGATCTGCACTGTTTGCAAAGGTAGGGGTTGTCATGTTCAGCAGGATAAGGGTTAAGCCATTGTAGTTGTAATGTACGTCATCTGTAGCGTCTCTTTTTATAGGTGGACGAATGTTTCTTGCACACCAGACAAGGAAATCCGTCATTTTACCCTGGGATAGAAATTTATGTTCTGACCCTGATGTTCCGACCCCAAATCGAATATAATCTCGTGTTTGATAAATGCACTGGTTGATTACAACCTCATGCGCGGCGTCGTCATGCGTGACGTCACTAAACAGTCCTGTTGTGTCATCACAAAATGGCGGACGTCGGTAAGTGACAGCAGCATTAAAAATTCGCAATATAAATTGAAGGTATGCAAGAAAAAGAATCCAATATGGGTGTGAGGGGTGGAAAGAAAAATCCGTCCCTCGGGAACACTGTCCGGCATCACTCGGCAAGCCTCGTGATGCCGGACAGTGTCCCTCGGAACGGATTCTTCAATCCACCCCTCACACCCATATAAGATTCTTATATTCTGCACTGCTGACAATTTTTCCCTGCTGTGCAAAGAAAAATACTTCTAAAAGAAAACAAATGAATAAGTACAGTAAAATTCCTATATTAAGACCTGCTTTGGGGCTGTTCAAAAGTGGTCTTAAAGACCACTTTTGAACAGCCCCAAAGGTGGTCCCTGACCAGGGGACGTTGTAGGCAGAAAATACAAAGAAAAATTAAGTGTACCCTTCAAAATAAGGTTTTTATAGCAGAATTACTCCTAATTTTAGGTGGTCTTTTCACTTCATTTATGAGTTGGGATAACCAATGTATCGAAAAAGTCATTTGGGGACGTAGAAAGTCAGTTTTAGCGCTTCGCTGTATAACATACCTCCCCGTAGGCCGCTGAATTTGATCGAAATGTTATATATGTCTGGTATTTTGGTGATCTATACAGCTGCGTGGCGATTCGTACAGACGGCACAGTTTAGACTTCTCATGAAATGACTTGGTTTAAACAATATTTATTTCAATAAAGTAAGAACATGTTTAAATAACATAAACTGTAAATACAATTTTCATGACAGGATTTGAAAAAAAGCCATAGGCTTATGTGAATCAGTTCCTGTAGTTGTAATGTACGTCATCTGTAGCGTATAGAAACGACTTCTTTAGTCAAGTTCTTCTCAATGGCAAGTGCCCGAATTGTACATCCTGACAAAACCATCTTATTTCATTAGGATCACACACACCTGTGAGAATTTTTTTTCTTTCTCGTCTCTGTATGAAAATGATATTTTTTTCTGATATTAAAGCAATTTCGTATTGGCCCACTTACAGATCCGAGGTCTCCTTTATTGGCCCGGGGCTGATGGCCGCCACCCAATACAGCTGACCGAGAACCTGTAGCTGGGCCAATTGATGAAGATTTTAGTAATTGATTAATGACAATTTTATTAATTGACTCAATTAAAAAAAAAAACATGATTATTTTTTTTGACCTCACTTGACCTGTGGTTAATATTGATTAACCTGGTGTTAATACTGATGACCTCGGATCAACTCAATTGATAAAATAGCATATGAAGTGAGACCACCTAAAATTCTGCTTTGAAAACCTTAATTAATAGGTTTTAGTTAGCCTTTCTCTGAGTTTTCTGTATGAAGTGTCATCTGGTCAACGACCTTTGGGGTTGTTCAAAAACGGTCTTAAAGACCACGTTTAAACAGTCCCAAAGGTTGTCTTAATAAAGGATTTTACTGTAGTTTATATCTCTGTAGCAAACATATAAAGTGGGCGCTCTCGTAAGTCATGGAGACAGTCATAATTTATTTTGAAGAAGCAAAAATTATGCAGATATAGTGTACCCGGGGAAACCTTCCTTTTTTTTCTTTATAAAGTGGAGTTCACAAGGGCATAACATCACGAAAACACGCCTATATAATTTTGACCCCCTTGAACCCCACTTTTATATTGTAAAACTGGGGTTTACAGGGGTAAACATTATTTTTCTTATTTCTGCTCTAAAATATAGATTATTTTGAGCAGAAATAAGAAAAATATCACAATTTATTATCTTAAAGGTTTCGTTTTTTTTTTCGGCGGTAAAGTTTAAAATGCATTTGTATAGGCGCGTTTTTCGTAATGGCACGTTAATGTGCTGTCTGGGAAGACTGGGTTCTTGTTGCTGCTGTTGTGTACACCAAACGGGTCGCAATTCATTTTTGGATGATACAAGAAATAATCGTATGACAATGCTAAGGTCATCTTAAAGGCGTATATAGAAACTAAGGACCCGGTTTCCACTACTAATACTATCCAAGTTCATTTGGAGCGTGAAAGGTATTTTTGATGTTACGTGTCTGGAATTACTGCTCTTTGCCATTGACCCATACGTGCCTAGCTTCCCAAATATGGAACATTGTCAAACAGTGAAGACCAAGTTCAGACGCATGTCTGATCATGTACTAAACTGTTTCCTTTAAGCGCACGTGTATGTCAAACTTAAAACAAACAAAACAAGCCTGCAACCCCTTAAATTAGAAATGGACCTATCCAAAGCTGTTAAAATGGATGATGTTGGTAAAATGGTCGGTGTACAGCTGATAATAGAATTTGTAAAAAAAAATAAAATAAAATAAAAAAATAAAATAAAAACAAGAAGGAAATGCCGTTGGCAAACAACACACGCCTACACAAGTACATTGTAACCGTAATCGCCGAAAAAAAAATGAAAAATTTTCAGATGAAAACTTGTTATTTTTTTCTTATTTCTGGTCAAAATATATATTGTGGGTACTCGTTAGAAGTGCCTCATCGAGGCGGTTCTAACGAGTACCCACAACCTATATTTTGGAGCAGAAATAAGAAAACATAAGGTTTACCCCTGTGAACCCCAGTTTTGCTATATAAAATCGGGATTCAAGAGGTTTAAAATTATATAGGCATGATCTCGTGATGGGCAGAGGAGAGCAGGCATACTTTTTTGACAATCTGAAGCCAACCAAAGGCGTGAATAAAGAGTGTACAATTTCGGCTTGGCCAGCTTTATTCCATTCAGCCTAATTAAGAAATTAAATACACGCATATAAACTGAAACATGCACTCTCTAACTGTCACCAGGTCTGTTCTGTTCCTAACTTTTTTTTTTAACTTTTGCGACAGAAAGTGCTACATGTTCGATACAAATTGTCAACGGCAAACGCTACATGCATAATAAAAAATGCACTTCTTGAAATAATATTGGGATCACTAAAAGCTCCAATACAACTTGTCTGTCTATCTTGGAAAAATAAAACGAGGGTCGCGTAGTAAAGCTTTTGAATATTTTGTTCGCCTATCTTGAAACCGAGAACCATGAAAAGCTTTAAAATCTTGCGAGAATGGGAATTCTGTCAACCACTGATGATAGACGTTGATAAGCCATGTTTTGGGAAGGTAGGCAGCATGCGGCATGGAAAGTGAATGTTGTTATAAAACAGTTTTGTGTTTTATCAGTTTGATTTGTTTACCCTCTTATTTATGGTTTATATGGCGAATCAAAACTGTGTATGTGTGTAACTGTTTACAGCTTTTATGAGAACTTTTCAAACCTTAATAATTTTCTCATACATTTTTTCGTGAATATTAGAAAAACGGCGACGTTGAAAACATTTAAAACTGTCTCTGTCAGTGAAAACATTTAACAGAAATTCAGATTTTAGATACAACCGCCTTGTATTTCACGAAAGCTATTTTCACTGATAACAATTTCTGATATAACAGCTCTTGCATTCACAAATAAATAGGTCTTTTTTGAAAACAGAAGGTTCTTTGTATAGTTGTGAATACTGACCGGAGGACGCGAGCTTGCTTCGATACATGAGCAAGATGGCTTCCATGCGCATATGAGGTAAAAACATTTCAAAAGTATTACGGCTAACTTTTTGTTCAGCCATACCACGTTTCAATTCAAATCTCGTTTTCCTGCAATCGTCTTTGATTATTCCTTTAGAGATTTAAATCGCAGAGCCGTCATTAGCTGTTTGAATAAACTGGAATCATATTATTAAGACGAGCTAGAATTCTGACTTATTCTTCTTTTAAAAGTATTTAAGGGTTCAATTACCCTTTCTTTGTGTTTTCTTCACCCAGTGTTCTTTAGTGTAAGAGACTACTTTTGGGACTGTTCAAAGGTGGTTTGAATTGTCCGGAAGGTGATGTTAATGTGGATTTTTACTGTATTTTTGTGGAATGCTTTCCCCATTTTTTTTTCTTTTCATAGACATAATACAGTCGAACTTCAATGACTTGGAGACATTTAGGACAATGTAAATTTTACAGCCATTTTAATAACACTGCCAATTGTCAATGGACAGACATAACTGACATCTTTTCAGCTACTTAAATAACCTTGTTACTTGTCACTGGATAGACACACCTATTTTCAACCATTTTAATAACTTTGTCAATTGTAAATGGATAGACATACGTGGGGTATATTTTCAGCTTTTTGAATAATATTGTAAACGTTCAATAGAAAGCCCCTATGTGCTTTTAGCGCCCGGTTACCTTAAAAACTAATAGCAGTCAGTCAATAGATAGACAGGCCTGGCATATTTTCAGCTGTAACCTTGTCAGCTTTCAATGGATAGACACACCTGATTTATTTTCAGCTACCTAATAACTGTGTCAATGTTCAATGGATAGACACACCTGACCTATTTTCAGCTATAACCTTGTCAACTGTCAATGGATAGACTCAACTGACATATTTTCAGCTATAACCTTGTCAACTTTCAATGGATAGACTCACCTGACATATTTTCAGCTATAACTTTGCCAATTTTCAATGGCTAGACACATCTGACATATTTTCAGCTATAACGTTGTCAACTTTCAATGGATAGACTTACCTGACATATTTTCAGCTATAAGCTTGTCAACTTTCAATGGCTAGACACACGTGACATATTTTCAGCAATCTTAATAACAGTTACTGTGTCAATGTTCAATGGATAGACACACCTGACATATTTTCAGCTATAACCTTGTCAGCTTCAATGGATAGACACACCTAACTTATTTTCAGCTATCTTAATAGCTGTGTCAATTTTCAATGGATAGACACACCCGGCATATTTTCAACCGTATTAATAACTTTGTCAACTTTCAATGGATAGACTCACCTGAGATATTGTCAGCCATTTTCATAACTGTGTAAATTTTCAAGGCATAGATACATGTATGTTTGGAATTTTTATCTTTCTGTTAACTTTGGCAACTTCCAAATGATAGATACATATACACCTGGCACATTTCAGCTATCTTAATAAATTTTTAAATTTTTCAGTGGAAAGACTCATTGGCATATTTTCAGCTTAATAACTTTGAAAACTTTCACTGGATAGATATATGTTCACTTGATATCTGTACACTTGCTAGTGATGTTTGCATCAGGATTTAGTTTCTTCATGTTCGGGTTTCTCTCCCTTTGGTGTGTTAGGGTACTGTATCGATTTCTGATCATTACCTTATTTGGCGTTTTTTAGATTTTTTTTCTTTTTGATAACTTTTTAACTTTCGCTTATTTCCGTTTGCCTTCTTGAAAACAACGCCGTCTGTAGATAGTGTATACCTTTTTCCAGAATGTGCAGTGTATAAGATGGCAAGCAGAAAGGCTAACTCAAAGCAGTAGATGCCTACTGAAAACGAGTTGCCTCCCCGAATATGGCATGTCTGATTATGAGTCATCTAGTATGCTGACAAAGCGTTTGTTCAAGTATGATTTAAACCATGTCGATATAAATACATGCCATATACAAACTAATACCCCTTAAAAGTATATTGAAGTCCGACAATGCACCGACCAGATAAACTGCGTGCATTGAAATCTGCTTCCTCCAGTTTAACCATTTTCTCTATTAACTCTCTGTCTGTAATTTAATGGGTTTTCATGGTATAATTAAAACCTAATGCACTAAAATAGTCAAGTTTGTTGCAGCGATATTTTACCTTGTCAGGCACAGACCGCATGCTAGGAATCTTGCTGTCATCCATCGTACAAAATTGATTCTTTATGAAGCATAATACTTGAAAATAATTGTTTTCATTGTGGCCCATTAACTTTAATAATAACTGTGGATAAACTTAATGTCAGTTGACGCAACGAGTCACTGAGCATCAAATCCGTTTGAGCTTTTCATCGCAAATTTATTAATAAATAAATTGTCCCTAAGGAATATCGTTTCGTTTTCAATACCAGAAGATGACATTTATCTAATCAATTGCACTCGCTCAATAAATGTCTGTTCATTGGCACATCAACCGCAAAAGCACCGAGTTCCGTCAGACAGTGGCCACGTGACAATATCAGAAAACAGTATTCTTACTTTGTGATAGCACGCTCATGTTACATTATAAAGCGCGTTACCAAGTATGGACTCAATATTAGGGTTTCCATCCCGACGCATGTCCCAGCCAATCGGCCCCAAGGTTTTTTAAGGTTCAAACCATGATCAAACATTGTAAGCTATTCCTTATCCAGGCTCCGAACAAAGATATTAGTACACGTAAGAACAGTCACAATCGGGCACCACAATCTATGTTTTAGAACAAAAATAGGGAAACTAATGTTAACCATTGTTAACATAACATTTCTCTGTGTACAACGGGGGTATTTCACGGACGAACCATCGGTAAGTCGGTTGGTGCCTTATTAACTTTGTATGTAGGTCGGTTGCTGTCTGATGATCTGTCTCTGATCAGGCCTACCTGAGAGAGAGAGAGAGAGAGAGAGAGAGAGAGAGAGAGAGAGAGAGAGAGAAGGGGGTAGTAGATTGTGAGATAAAGAGATGGAGAGATGAAGAAGCGCATGACTGAAGAGAACAGCAACAATTCATGCTTTCTTACCACAGTTGTTGACCAGGTTGTCCTCATCTCCTCTCACTACGCCGCAGAACATGGTATGTTGTTTGCCAAACCTGGATATACCTTGACATAAGTTTCATGTTCCAGTCAAAGGTGAAGAGATGCCAGTATTGTCGTTAAGGACTTCCACACGAGCAAGGCTCGAACCACACCGGTGAGAGACCTAATGATTAAGCGCTCGTTAGAACAGCCTCATAGAGGCGGTTCTAACGAGTACCCTAGAAGCCTCCGTGGTGTAGTGGTTATGCCACTCGCCTTGTAAACCAGGGGTCGCACGATCGACCCCGGGCTTCTCACGACTTTCGGTTGAGTCTTTTAACCGAGGTCCCGTCTCCGTATTACCTTAGCTGTTGGTGAGACGTAAAACTCAAACACCCACTCACTCTAACGAGTACCCAAAACCTATGTCTTGAATCGGAATATAAATAAAACCTTAAATCCCAGTTTTCTCTCTATAAAGTGGAGTTTAGGTGGTGTTCATTTCAGGGACTTGTTCACATGATGCAGAGATAGCCACCGTGGGTTAGTTATAGCGCCAGAATAGGAGGCACACTGGGTCAAATTTGAAGCAGTTCTAATGCGTACACAACTTGGCATACTTTTCAAGCTGAAATAAATTATCCACAGGCTTTGTTTTCTGGGCGGGTAAGCCCCCTACCTTTGCAAACAGTAAACAAATCCTGTCAGATGGCTTCTTCAGAAGCCAGATGGCTTCATCTGACCAGGATCTACGCAAACAGTGTAGATCCGATCAAATGGCTTCTGAAGCGTGCATGTACATCAGACGAAAAAGCGTACATCAGACGAAAAAGGCATCTGACCAGAATCTACGAAGTTTGCCATGCAAATTGTGAAATGAATGAATGTGTTGTGTCAAGCATTTTGATTGGTTGATAGTCAAAAATATGTGTAGCTAAAAATATTCATTCAGTAGGATAAGGGTTAAGGAGTCAAAAATGAGTTCGAATTAGCAATGATAGTTTGCCGGAGTCATTGGAATTTCATTGTACAACATTATGAATTCTCCAAATTAAAGAATAAGCTGAATTCTACTTTTACAAATTCGCATCTTAAAAGCACTGTATCTCAAACCACAACGACGAGTGCTTGGTAAGGTGAGAATGTTAAGTCACAGTCATTCGGCATAAGGGTGGCCAGCAGTACAGCTGCCAAGGTTAGATGTTTATTAAGTTTGTTTTGGCTGTATCTCCAAGGTGTCTACTCATTACGATAACACACCCGTGCGACATATTGCATTTTTCACATCTCCAAAATTACTTCTTTTCTGATGAAAAATCCTTGATATTTTTCTTATTTATAATGCAAACATTGGTTGTGGGTGCTCGTTAGAACCGCCTCATTTAGGCGGTTCTAACGAGTACCCACAATCTATGTGTTGGAGCAGAAATAAGAAAAATAAAGTTTACCCCCGTAAACCCCAATTTTCTCTATATAAAGTTGGGTTTAGTGGGGTGTTAATTTCACGGACTCGTTCACGTGATGTATATCCCTTATTTCAATCTGTTCCACTTGCTCTTCTGCTTCTTTTTTCCCCTTTATCTGGAAGACGACGCAAAAAGACACTCAAGATATGCAAAAATGATCCTCAAATGTTGCCACAACACAATGTAACAGATGAATCTGCGCGTGACTTTGTATGACCGGATCAAGACTCAAGAGTATACCCCTTTGTTTTAGACACAGACTTCCTAAGGCCTAAAAAAATAGTTGTGTTTCCGCTAACCCAACCGACCCTGATTTGTTTCTGCCGACCCTGCAATTTTATGGCCATCCAGAAAAAATAAATATGTTCATTACCATAATATGTTCTAGCACTTTTGATAAAATATCATGAAACTGTCAAAATGCAAAACTAATACTTAAAATCCTGTTCATTTGCTTCCTTGATGCTCTTAAATATGCTCTAAATCTCGTTATTTGAATGTTTTCTGGTAATATGGTTGGAATTAAGCCCTTTTAAAGATTCTGCTCTTTGTCCATCAAAATTTAATAAAAACTTGGCAAAAAGAATAAAAAGTTTAATCGACCTATTGACCCTAATTTATTTCGGCATGTTAGCGGAAGCACAGCTAATTTTTAGGCCTATTTCACAAAAATTAGCACGAATGATTATTGTATATATATTATTGCTCAGATCCCATCAAATGTATTAATAATTTAACATCGTTTCGCCCTGGTTCTCGACAACAAATATGAAATGGTGATACAGATACAGTATTTTGAAATAAGCGATATTTTTTCTGCCATACGACGACTCAGCCAAGTCCTATATTGAAACCCCCTTGGCGACTGTTCGAAAAAGGTCTTAAAGACCCATTTGAACAGTCCCAAATGCCGTCTCTCATTGGAGGACACTGGATGTAGGAATAGAAAGTAACAAAATATAGCTTTTTCAAAACAGAATTAGCTATAATTTTAGCTGGTCTAAGTCAAGAGCGGAATTTCACTTTCCATGTAATGGTGCATTCCATGGCTCTGGAACTATCTTTTTGCCTGAAGTGTGAGAATCATTTCGATTTTTAGTTTTTAATTTCAAACGCTTAATGTAATATTATTGTCTTAAATAATCATTACAAGTCAAATTCCGGTTGGGTGTCAATATGATCTTACGAGTTCAATCTTATAACTATGCATACACTGGCATATGACACTTGGAATATACTTTCCGTTATACTTGACTTGACTTTACTTTACTTGATTTTACTTACTACTTTAGCCGGCCCCGGGAAGTCGCGGGTTCGATCCCCGGCCGCGCCATACCAAACGCATCAAAATGGAATGGCTGACACCCGCATTATCAGGGGTTGTCCTAAGAAGGTAAATGAAGTCAGCTTGGTATTTGTTTAAGGATACTTTATTCTAAGTAAGAGCTTCTAACATGCGACGTTAAATAAAGCTTCTTGCCCATGTCTACCCTATCTCCAAGTTTGTTCAGAAATAAAGAAATTACACGCCTATATAATTGTGACCCCGCTGACCGAGGACCTGTAATTGGGCCAATACGAAATTACTTGATTAATGACAATTTTATTAATTGACACAATTAAAAACATGATTTATGATTTTTGAATATTGGTTGACCTTGTGTAATATAGGATAATCAATTAATAAAATATAGTAAAACTGGGCTTTGCAGGGGTAAGCCTTATTTTTCTTATTTCTGCTCTAAAATATTGATTGTGGGTACTCGTTAGAACGTTTTTAGCATAAATAAGAAAACTATCACAATTTTTCTTCATAAAATTTTCATTTTTTTTCGGCGATAAAGGTTACAATGTATTTGTATAGGCATGTTTTCGTAATGAGAAGCCTGTTATGTGAGTTTATAGCACGCTTGTGTTTATACTTACCCTGGAAAAAAAGGCGTCATAGAACTGGAGGTCAATTTCTGTTTTCAATTGATAAGAAGAGATTCAAGAAGCTTAAATAACGATAGTGTCGAAACTTTTAGATATTAATTATTTCAACATGAAAGGTGTTTCTCTTATCTAAAGCCGTGATAAATCAAGTGGCAGCAGAACATAAACTTTCTGAAAATACATTCTGTAATTTGTTCAAAAGCAATTTTTTTCCAGGAAGTTTTACGCAAAAAACTGTATTTAGGTCACTTGGAAGTATCCTTAAAAAGCAATGTTATAGGAGAAGCACTGCAGTCCAGAGAGCTCATAGTGTAGCTTATATTTTCTTGACTTTTGGGATCATTTGATAAGCCTTCGGAGTTTTGGTGAGGCCTAACTGACCAAAACTTGCTAGTCTGGCCCAGAAAAAAATCTTGTACAGTTCTTTGGTGTAATGATTACCCATTTATAGAACATTTTAACATCACTAGGCCGTATCAAGTCTCCCTGCCTGTCAACATAGTGTAGTTTATCTTTTTTGTCCATTGGGATCACTGTTTCAAAAGTACTCGAAGGTCACTGATAAGGACTAATTTGCCGAAACCAGATAGTCTGGCCCACAAACATCATTCCTTTCAGTTCTGCGGTGTATTCCTTCTTCCAAAAGATTATCCTTTTATAGAAAATGTCCCTTGCTTAGGTCTATGTGTAACTATGTGCGGTTTCATTGTCTAGGCTTAAGGGAAATGACCTTCAAAAAAGACAACCCTTTCAAAATATTTATATCCCTTGTCAATTCGAGACTATTCTCAAACGGCCCCGCCCATCGGGGCTTGAAGAAATAGATGGTCTGCTTCCACGCAGAGCTGAAACAGATAATCTCGTAATTTTATTTGGGAAATGGCTGAACTTTTTGCAAACAGTATAGGCCCTGATCAGACGCCGCGTTCTGTGGTGTCTGATCTGGGTCTGCGCTGTTTTCCAAAATACCCCTTTTGGGGTTTCTGGTACAAAATGGGTTTACAAAGATACGCAAGACTTAAACCACTGAGGTTGGGTCTTTCGCCTTTCGGAAAATCGGAAGTCTGTATACATATACCACTTCGACATTTCCTCTCCTGTTAAGACAAGTGTTTCCGAAATGTCCAAAAAAAAAACACTGTATTTGCAAAGAGTGGGAAGATTGGTTCGGAAATTAACGGCCCATTCAACATTAATATGGTCGAGTCGAGCCGGTCAGTTCACCTAGCCACACTCTTATACATAAACGGTTAACAAGTACAGTTTATAAATGACAGCTGTCCTTCTTGATTCAACGGAATGGAGAGAATGACCGTAGAACATATTTCATGATCAACCTTGCCGGCCACGGCGGTATTTGAATCATTGTTATACGTGCATCCGACTGAGCCACAGAGGCCGGAAGGCATTGTGTAATCTTTCATAGTTCCAAAATGGTCATTTTTTGATGATAATTTGTGATGTCTCTCTTATTATTACTCCTTACGGAAAAATATAATATAGGTCTCTCTCTCTCTCTCTCTCTCTCTCTCTCTCTCTCTCTCTCTCTCTCTCTCTCTCATCGAGAACCAATTTGGTCAAATTATGTTTTCACTCAATGCAGAATCGATCTGACTCTCTATGGTAGGTTCGCTAAGTAATCTTTAGCATGCAATATTATTAACAGCACCAACGAAGCTTGTGAGTGCAAAATTATTACTTAAAGCAGCGTGAATTGTTCAGCCAGTTTGATGATGGATGTTTCCAACCGATAGATCAGCAATTTCTAAGAAAATAGTTACCTGATGACTGAAGGGATTTCACAGGTAAATGTGTTAAAACCATCACCTCAATTTCACAGTTATTCATGTTAACAGCAGTGTGCAAATTATCTCAGTTTTGAACAATAAGTAATATTTCTGACAACTGGGAGCCAACTTTACGGTTCGTCTGTGCCTTATGAAGAATCAGCCTACTCAGTTCCAATCTCCTGGGTCTATCATTCTGGCACAAGTATTGACATGTAAAACCTGGCTGATTTGTTCAGCATGTTTACTTGCAAATAAGAGTTTCCTTTCATATGGTTCGCGGCTAATACAGACCGTTTCGTTTTAGTACACTAATTAAATTATAACCATTATCGAAATAATGGAAAGTCTTTCAGACATTAGTCTGTCTAATATTTCAAGCGTTATAATTTACGAGTAGCTTATTCTGACAGTTGTTCACTAAAAAAAAAAAAAAAAAAGAAAAGAAAACATCATACGAAATCGTAATACGTAAAATTGCTCCTGATTTGAAGACCAGAATAATTTTGTGGGTATTAAGTACCATAGCATGTTTTCTTTAGCAAGTGAGCTATATCAGAGATTATTATTATTCTAAGAAAGACATTCTAATACAGAAAGGGGAATGAATTTCGTTTTTGTGGAATTTATCGGCGAATCACTCACAAACTGCATGAAGCCAGAAGTCAATGTGTAAACTCGGGCGAAAATCCACAAAAATGATAATCCATTCCTTATAATTCCAACTTTGTCACCGAAATGTTTAAGAATACCGCCGAAATGGTAAATTTTATAATAATAATAATAATAATAATAATAATAATAATGATAATAATAATAATGATAATAATAATACTAATATAGACTTTATTTATAGTGGGTGACACAATTATCTACAAGCTACTCTTCCTTGAGGCCCACTTAACAAAATATACACAATTTAAACAACAGCAACAAAAATAATTAATATATAAAATACGTCATACACTCACAGATCAGCAAGCTCCCAAAGTCAGAGGTGAAAATGGATATCTTTATAGGCCTGCAGCTACACTTTCCCTCAAGAGAAGGGAAGTCCATCACGATCACAAGTGCGTGTAATGAATAACCCTCCAAACCCCACTGGCAACTGAGGCTCACATAGGCATACATTAGTTTTCTCATTCCCGCCAAAAGACACGTGCCGCGGGTACTCGTCAAAACGGCCTCAGTATATATGAGGCGGTTTCTAACGAGCACCCACAGCCCATATCCTGAGTTTAGGAATTCTTTCGAAAGAACTTAAGAATGAACTTACAACTGCCACGGCGGATTATTCAATTATGAAAGAATCACAAGCGAAAAAAAAAACAACAAAAAAAAAACAACAAAACAAACAAACAAAAAACGGCATTTGTCGTACAGCATATGCATTTTCAATTGTTTCCCATCTGTTGACAGGACTTCATATAATGACGTAATGCGCGGGTTTTAAACGTGCTCTTTGATGTCACATTACATTACTACCTGTCGCTGTGTGAAATAGTTCTGAGATTATTGCTCGAAGTATTAAACAACCAATCAAATCGCTCGAAATGTAAATAATGATGGAGAACTGGAATTTTTGGTATTTGAGACATTCTCCTTATTTGTAATCACGTGACCAAATCCGCGAAATGAACACCCCATAAACCCCACTTTTATAGACAAAACTGGGGTTTACGGGGTATACATTAATTTTCGTATTTCTGCACCAAGTAATAGGTTGTGGAATCTCGTTAGAACCGCCTCAATAAAAAACACCCACGACCTATGTTTGCAGTATAAATAAGAAAAAAATAAGGGATTTTCTTCGAAAAGTTGCCATTTTGGAGATGTGGTAATGCACTTAGTGTATGTCCATTACGAGAACACGCCTATATAATTTTGACCCTCCTCATACCCCATTTTTATATAGTAAAACTGGGGTTTAAGGGGGTATTCATTATTTTTCTTATTTCTGCTCAAAAACATAGATTGTGGGTACTCGATAGAACCGCCTCGTCAAGGCGGTTCTACCAAGTCCCCGCAATCTATGTTTTGAGCAGAAATAAGAAAAATATCACAATTTTTTATCTTAAAATTTCAATTCTTTGGCCAAAAATTGGCCGCAATGTATTTGTATAAGCGTGTTTTTCTCCAGAACCATAAGGCCAGTGGCCTTGAAACTTGGCATGTAGCATATGGTACTCAGGCCCATCATGGTTTGTACAAATGGTGACCCTGGGTTGACCTTGACCTATTTTACAGCAATGTAAAATTTGCCGACTTAGGCTTTTGCATGGGGCAAAGTGAAAATTATGGATTTATAGGAAACCATTGAAGACAGTGTCGCCAAAATTTGTAGATCAGGTAAAGTAACTGAATACATGAAGATCTATGGGTGATAAAGGTCAAGGTCATTCATTGGCCTTAGACCCAAGATGGCCGCCATGCCCATATATGGTAAAAAACCTTCAAAAATCTTCTTCTCCAGAACCATAAGGCCATTGGCCTTGAAACTTGGCATGTAGCATATGGTACTCGGGCCCATCATGGTTTGTACAAATGGTGACCCTGGGTTGACCTTGACCCATTTTACAGCAATGTCAAATTTGCCGACTTAGGCTTTTGCATGGGGCAAAGGGAAAATAATGGATTTATAGGAAACCATTGAAAAGTAGAAGTAAAACAAAGATCAGGAATTGATACAATTAACTTACTCCATCCATAAAAGACACCAAAGGGAAAGAAACACAAACATTAAGCGACCAGACCATAATGGAAACCTAAACAAAGGAAGGCCATATGGACAGTTACTTTCCCACAAAATGGCCATATGGCCATCCAAAATTAAAAGACACAAGTGATACACACAGTAAGTAACTAACAACAACATAAATAAATCGCCACGGAAGAGCCGCCTTGGAACGGTCAGTGGAAGATTTCCACTGGGGGGCTTAAATCGATTTTACGTGGCCACAATCCTCGCCCTTACTTCCGTCGCGATTTAGACAAATAATTTGTTCAGTCCGCATGAAGGCCTCCTAACTCATCAGTGCAACATCTCCGTGAACACAGAAATCAAAGAACCACAGAGGTGAGACAACGGTGAGGACTCGACAGCAAGAAACCACTGAAATGCTGGAGCAAAAGAAAACCAACAGTTAGACTCCGATGAGCCCGACCAGAGACAGTGTCACCAAAATTGGTAGATCAGGTAAAGTAACTGAATACATGAAGATCTGTGGGTGAGAAAGGTCAAGGTCATTCATTGGCCTTAGACCCAAGATGGCCGCCATGCCCATATATGGTAAAAAGCCTTCACAAATCTTCTTCTCCAGAACCATAACGCCAGTGGCCTTGAAACTTGGCATGTAGCATATGGTACTCGGGCCAAGCCCCCGCCCATAGGGGCTTGAAGAAATATATGGGCTGCATGATGCTTCCACGCAGAGCTGAATCCGGCCCGCACACTAGTACTGGTAAACCGCTTAGAGGATCGAAGCCTGTCCAGGAACCGCGGTGCGAGGCGGACCGTCCATGCTAATAAACCCCATTGGTTTCATTGGGCGACAGGGCTTGAGATGTCATTTCATCTCAATGTCGGGTAAAAGTCCCACAAAATGGAAGCAACGTCTCCAAAATGACCTTTACAGTGTTGACGGGGACGTTAAACCTCAAATCAAACAATGGTACTCGGGCCCATCATGGTTTGTACAACTGGTGACCCTGGGTTGACCTTGACCTATTTTACAGCAATGTCAAATTTGCCGACTTAGGCTTTTGCATGGGGCAAAGTGAAAATAATGGATTTATAGGAAACCATTGAAGACAGTGTCACCAAAATTTGTAGATCAGGTAAAGTAACTGAATACATGAAGATCTATGGGTGAGAAAGGTCAAGGTCATTCATTGGCCTTAGACCAAGGTCATTCAGGATCCATATTTCAGATATTTTTTTCTCCAAAACTGCTGAGCCAATTTAAGTGAAATTTAATATGGAGCCTTTGTGAGTTGAACAAATGAAAAAATGCCAATACGGTCTAGATCACATGACCACGATCAAAAAAGGGTCTTTTTTAAGTGTTTGGTCAAAAACTTTCATATTAATGGATGAATTTTAGAATGACTTGGCAGACTCAAAGGTCAAGGTCATACTTAGAGGTCAAAGGTCAAAAAAGGGTCTTTTTTAAGTGTTTGGTCAATAACTTTCATATTAATGGATGAATTTTAAAATGACTTGGCAGACATGTTATCCATCATGAGACAATTTGTTGCTCGCAAGACCAAGGTTGCTACCTCCAAGGTCAAGGTCATACTTAAAGGTCAAAGGTAAAAAAGGACCTATTTTTTTCGTGTATGGTCAATAACTTTAATATTCCTAAATTTATTTTGAAATTACTTGGCAGAAATGTTAACCATCATGAGACGATGTGTTGAGCACATGACCTAGGTTGGATCCTCAAAAGGTCAAGGTCATACTTAGAGGTCAAAGGTCAAAAAGGGCCTTTTTCTGTGTATGGTCAATAACTTTCATATTGATGGATGAATTTTAAAATGACTTGGCAGAAATATTATAGCTTTTTACCAATCTTTACACTTTGTTTTAGCTTTCACGCTTCAGTTGTGGTACAGGCCTATTCACTAAATAAGGGGTGTCGCACCTGTTTGAATTTGCATACAATGCATGGGCAATGCCATACAATATCTTATACCTGGATTAATATAGAAATGTGTATATACGCAATTACAAGTCACTATAGTATGGGAACATTTTGAGCTTTGAGCAAGGGGTGGAATGAAAGGAGTCAATGAACATTATATTGTTCACTCAGGTAAGACTTATTCAGGTATATGTGTTAATCTTACCTGCAGGTAAATATTGCAACAATAGAGTTATATCAATGGGTAATTTTGTGGTTCACTGAGCAATCAGTCAGGAAAAAATGGTGTGTTATTTGATGCAATGAGCAGCCAACCTTAACGAAAATGGATTAGTCTATAGATCCGACTCATCACAACAAAGTCTAAAGAAAGGGAATGACCTATAGCCATCATGAGACAATGTGTTGCGTGCAGGACCCAGGTCAGTACTTCCAATGTCAAGGTCATACTTAGAGGTCAGACATAAAAAGGTGGCCTTTTTTCATGTTTGGTCAATAACTCACTTTTTCCTGGATGAATTTTAAAATTACTTGGTGGAAATGTTAACCATCATGAGACATTTGTTTGAATTGAGGTTTTCATCTCCGCCAACACTGTATAGGTCATTTTGGAGACGTTGCTTCCAATTTTGTGGGACTTTTACCTGGCATTGAGATGAAATGGCATCTCAATAGGGTTTTTGTGCAAGGGTGGTCCGACTTGCATCACTTTTCCTGGACAGGCTTAGAACCTCTATGCTGTTTACCAGTACTCATTTGCAGTCGGTTTCAGCTCTGCATGGAAGTATCATGCAGCCCAATCTATTTCTTCAAGCCCGATGGGCGGGGGCCGGGGGTCATGAGACAATGTGTTGCCCCCAAGAATCAGGTAGGTACCTCAATGATAAAAAAAGGGGGGAGACATCTGTGTTTTTGTAGAAAAAACAAATTCTAGTTTTGTTCTGTTACTGCTCTTGAGATATGAAAATAAATTGGAACAAGTTTTCTTTTTGTTTCATTTGCTTCTGTATACAGTATACCATTTATGTCCAATGGACAGTTCCTCATGTTTTCCCTTTCTGTGAGCCAGGCACCGAGGTTATAAAACTTTTTTCACGCTCAACTCACTTCAGCATGAAATTTACCCTGCTCATAAGTTTTAAAATGCCAACAAATATTGAGATGGCATTTTAAAATTTATGAGCAGGGTAAATGACATTTTCTGCTGATCTAAGTAGGAAAATTGTCACCAGACATGTGAGCGGTTCAGGACCACTGGTCCTCTGGTTGTTTGATTTGAGGTTTAACGTCAACACTATAAAGGGCATTTTTGGAGACGTTGCTTCCAATTTTGTGGGACTTTTACCCGACATTGAGATGATATGACATCTCAAGCCCTGCCTCCCAATGAAACCAATAAGGGTTGTAAGCATGGACGGACCGAAGGTGTGGCTCGGTATCTCAGTCGGTAGAGTGTTTGTACGGTATACGAGAGGTCCTGGGTTCGCAGAGCTAAAACTGACCACACATGAGTACTGGTAAACCACTATAAACCACATCTTTTTTTTTTATTTGGCAGCAGGGCTTGAGGTGTTATTTAATCTCAATGTGGGTATAGGAAGCAACGTCTCAAAATGATCCAAATAGTGTTAACGGGAACGGAGATTTGTTTTGTTTGTTTTGAGATTTAACGTCCCCGTTAACACTGCATATGTCATTTTGGAGACGTTGCTTCCAATTCTGTGGGACTTTTAACCGATATTGAGATGAAATGACATCTCAAGCCCTGTCGCCCAATGAAACCAATAAGGTTTATAAGCATGTGCGGTCCGATTCGCACCGTTTTGCCTGGGCTGGCTTAGATCCTCTAATTGGTTTACCAGTACTCGTGTGCGTTGGTTTCAGCTCTGCGTGGAAGCATCATGCAGCCCATCTATTTCTTTAAGCCTCGATGGGCGGGGGTCGCGGGGACGGTGAATTTCAATATCCAAACAACCCTATTACTGATTGTAAACGATTGATCTTTATCACCCAAATGTTGAATCCGTCAGGGTGGTAATCCTTCGATTCACCTTCAATGTCTCGCCGCCGCACATCGGGGCTTGGAGAAAAAGATTGGGCTGCATGGTGCTTCCACGCAGAGCTGAAACTGACTACACATGAGTACTGGTAAACCTCGTAGAAGGACTAAGATTGCCCAGACAAAGTGATGTGAGTCAGACCGTCCAATGCACTATTAGCCTTTTGGTTCCATTAGGCGGAAGGGCTTGAGATGTCATTTCATCTCAATGTCGGGTAAAAGTACCACACAACTGGTAGCAACGCCTCCAAAATGACCTAAATAGTGTTGACGGGAACATTAAACCACAAATCAACCAATCATCTTCACTGTCGATGTTTGTCTTGCAATTAGCGCAAAACTACGCGACCATTGTCAGTTAGTTATTCGATTATTAATTGTTTTGGGTTTAACGGCACGTCAACACATGTGGGTAATTTTGTCTCGTCTCCCAGAGAAAGGAAGAACAGTATATAGAAGAGATCGTAGGTTAAAGTAAAGGACAGAGGAGAAAGAGGAAAATGAATGGAAATGTAGAAACAGAAGGAATAGGAGCACTCCCCTCTACCCTTACCTGCTGCAAGGATAGCAGGTCTTACCCAAATGCCAGCCAATATCAGTTGGACGCCACAGTGACGCAAGACATACGTCACCTTTACCCTACGCTCTATTTCAAATTGAAAAATTTAAAAAAAAAAAATTACTGCTATCGGATCAGTCTGAACAACGGTTATTTTTTGCCACACAAAACTGCGCATGCGCAAAAATACGGAATCGTGGGTTAGCATTTCCTTAGCGACCAGTGGCGTCCTAAACTCATCTATAGGCATTTTACGCATTGCCATGACGTCTGCCTTGTTCTCAACTTCACATCAGTAGTTAGTAGTATCGGGGATGCGAATCAAAATAAGACGAATTCACTAATTTTCCAGATGGCAAATCTACATTAACCTTATTGTAATGAAAACAATGAAAACAATGAAAACAAAAGGAATTGGCATTATGAACCGCATTTGTAGCTTGAGCGTGGTGCTTTAGAATTCCATAGCGTCATGGAACTCGGTAAGGTGTTTCATCATTATTCTGGCAATAAACTAGAGTCACACACTGAAGCTGGAAGTTGATCAAATCTTCACACAATGTAACTTCAAAGTTTGTTCGATGGAAATTTGAAATAAAAAAGAAAACTGGGGTTGAGGGGTGGGGGTGGGGTGGGGGTTGTGGTGCACCGACTTTACTTCGGAGACATCACAGTGCCAACTATAATTTTCAAAAATTCAGTGTTTCGGCGAAACTTTCTTGCAATATCAATTTCTTCGTATAAGAATTGTCTTTAATTATGGAAAACAATTCTTTCAGTTTCATTTCCAGTTTTGAGTTATGGTAATATTTTAATGCAAAATTAATTTCCCGTCATTTCTAAAAATGGGGAAAAGTGCAATTTGTGCCTGATGCCCTGTCTCTGGAGTCTAACTGTTGGGTTTCTTTTGCTCCAGCATTTTAGTGGTTTCTTGCTGTCGAGTCCTCACCGTGGTTGTTTGTTTTTTTTTGTGTGTGTGTTCACGAAGATGTTGCACTGATGAATTAGGAGGCCTTCATGCGGACTGAACAAATTATTTGTCTAGATCGCGACGGAAGTAAGGACGAGGAAATCAATTTAATAAATAAAATAGAAGTGAAAGCAATGATCAGGAATCGATACAATCATCCCACAGCTCCCATCAGAGACATCAAAGGGAAAGAAGCACAAACATGAAACAACGGACCCTAATGGAAACATCAGTAGCGGAAAGCCAAAAGGACAGTTACTTTCCGCCATAATGGCCAATAGGCTATCCAAAATAAAATAATATAAGCATCACAGACAACCAAAGACAAACCATAACAGCGACAGAAGAACCGCCTTGGAACGGTCAGCGGAATCGAATTCAACTGGTGGGGGGGGGGGGGGGGGGTGTTAAAATCGATTTTACGTGGCCACAATCCTCGCCCTTACTTCCGTCGCAATTTAGACAAATAATTTGTTAAGTCCGCATGAAGGCTTCCAAACTAATCAGTGCACATCTCTATTTTGTTGAATAAAACGAAAATTGAAAAGGGAAACGATTAGGAATTGATACAATCAAGTCCAAAATCCCCCAATCCGAATAATATCACAAGAGAAAGAAGTTGAAAAGTACCGGTAAACCAAATCCGAATCAACAGCTATTTCCCAAACAGTTCGTGATTCAAATATGCCAAACGTAACTAAAAAAGAACAAGATACATAATTTGGGGAAAGAATCAGAATCACCAACATAACAAACATTAGCCCATATATGCATAGCTTCCATTTTTTTGGGACGTTGGCATATAATGTAGACCAAGGTCTGATCTGGCTCTACACTGCTCAAAGAGTATATATTTTTGTTCAACTTAAATTAAACAAAACAAACCCAACACCCAATAATTAAAAATGGACCACTCCAAACTTATAAGGTGGGAAATTCCATTCTTGCACACCAGACAAGGAAATCCGTGATTTTAACCTGGGATAGAAATTTATGTTCTGACCCTGGTGTTCCGACCCAAAATCGAATATAATCGCGTGTTTGATAAATACACTAGTTGATTATGACCTCATTTGCGCCGTCGTTAAGGTTGACGTCACAGCACGTGACGTGACGCAACTAAACATTCCTGCAGTGTCAATATAATATGGCGGACGTTGGTAACCGAAGCGACTGCAGCATTAATATCCGCGCTAAGAAATGGAAGGCATGCAAGAAAAAGAATCCAACATGGGTGTGAGGAATGGATAGAAAAATCCGTCCTTCGGGATCACTGTCTCGTGATGCCGGACAGTGTCCCTCGGGACGGATTTTTCCATCCATCCCTCACACCCATATAAGATTCTTATATTCTTGTACACCAGACAAGCAAATCCGTAATTTTACCCTGGGATAGAAATTTATGTTCTGACCCTGGTGTTCCGACCCAAAATCGAATATAATCGCGTGTTTGATAGATGCACTGGTTAATCATTACGACCTCGTATGCGCCGTTGTTAAGGTTGGCGTCACAGCACGTTACGTGACGTCACTAAACATTCCTGTACTGCCACCACAATATGGCGGACGTTGGTACTCGAAGTGACTGCAGCATTAAAATCCCCGCTAAGAAATGGAAGGTATGCAAGAAATAGAGTCCTATATGGGTGTGAGGGGTGGAAAGGAAAATCCGTCCCTTGGGATCGCTGTCCGGCATCACTCGGCAAGCCTCGTGATGCCGGACAGTGACTCTCGGGACGGATTTTTCCATCCACCCCTCACACCCATATAAGATTCTTATATTGTCATATAAGGGTTAAACTGAAAGGAACCCCAGAACCTGGAAGTGATTGGAAACTCGTACTGAGCTGCCACTTGTTCTGCTAGCTTGTGGTCTGTGATTTTGTTGTTGTATATTGTCCGTCTTTCATTTTATGTTTGTGGTAGGCGTTAGGTTCAGATTCGATCAGTTCCTCATTTATTTTGTGTGTGCTTTACTGATTCTTACTTGGATTCTTACTTGGATATAAGGGATTGGTGAATCCTTGTAGTTCTTCTTCCCTGTCATTTCTTCTTGCACACTATGCCATCATTGCTTCCGGTGTCATAGTTAAAATAATAAGTCCCTCTCAGTGAATGCTGGATTAAGGCCGGTTATAATGTCTTTAGTCTTTAGAGTTACATGTAATATTTGATCCAGTTATAACTAATATATACCAGTATCATCAAACCTTTTATCAATCCACAATTTGTCCAATTTCGATTTAAACTGGAATACAGTATATGAAGACACCAGATCCTCTGGTAATGAGTTCCATTCTTTAATGACTCTCAACGAAAATGAATGCTGACGGATATAGAGGATATTTGATTTTTTCAGTGTAAGATCGAATTTTATTTCATCGAATGAACACCAAAACTGTTATTTTCACGAGTGGCGTAGCCACGAGTGAAAATAGCAGTTTTGGTGTTCATGAGTGACTTGCACTGAAAAAATCAAATTTTCTGTTTCTTACATGCTTCAAAAGGCAATATTTAGCGTCTTTAATGGTGTCGCTCACATTCGGAGAAATTATCTTTGTTCCTGTTCGTTTCGCGTCAATTTAGTGGTGTCCATCGTGTTTAGTGGGTATACTATTGGGTGTAAACTGAAAGTTTGCACCTGAGAAATGGCCTGGGATGGTATTATTATGAATGATTAATGAAATAATTGAGAGAGTAGTTTTCCAAAGAAGTTGCTGGCAAGTCTAACGTCGCGCGACAAAAGACGTGACGTCAGCGTCATAAATGACGTCAGTAACGTCCCCGTCACACATGAACGGGCTATGCGTCAATTAGAACACATTTCAGTATTGTTCAGTTATCTGACAAAGATAAAATTGAAATTAGAGTTAGATTTGAAGAAAAAAGTAGTCCCAAACAGTGAAAAATAAAAAATCGTATTTTCACTGTTTGAAACAGTGAAAATATCGATTTATATTTCACTGATAAATCTCTATCATTCATTGAAAAGCATGTAAGAAAGACTTATTGCATCTTGGTTTATAGGTAATGTCCTCTAGTAGCTGAATCAGAAACTTGAAAAAAGTCTTCAACTTGAACATCATCAACCCCTTTCATAATTTTGAATACCTGGATCATATCAGCTCTTTTACGTCTGTACAGCAGGGTGGGTAAATTAAGTTCTTTCAGTCTTTCCTTGTATGTTAAGTGACGAAGATCAGAAAGTAGTCTGGTAGAACGACGTCGAATATTTTCGACCATACGAATGTGTTTTTTTGAGAATAGGAAACCAGACTAAGTCTCCATAGTCAAGATGAGAACGAAACAATGATTTGTATAAACATAAGAAAGATGATCTATCCAAGTATAAAAACGACCTTTTAACCATGCAGTCCCAGAATTCGGTTGGCAAAATGATGATGTATCACATGTTCTTGTTACTTTTTGGGAGGCTTCTGATGGCTTAAAGCTTTGATTGGGGCGTTTATAGTGATTATCTCATATTCGCATCATATGGCTTATTTACATGTACATATTTGACTGCAGGTCTTGTTCAGAATTTGGCATGCAACACGACTTTATACGACAACAGTATGCAAAACGAAAGCTGGTCATGTCAGCAATATTCATTAACCTTTTTTGTACCAAATGGAATCTTCCACCTTATGTATACCAGGAGTCCATTTCAAAATTTAGGGATGTCAGGTTGTATTTTCATCAAACTTTATTTGGAAAGTGGGTTAACTTTTTGCAAATAGTGTATGCCCTGATCTGGGCATGCACTGTTTGCCAAGTACCCCTTTAGGGGTTTCCAGTGCTAAATGGGTTAAATACAAAGATTCGACCGATCGACAGATATGCAGTTACATAATAAAATGACATTGAAAAGCTGCTAGTGAATATTGTGAAAAGATGTTTGTCATTTTATATCCCTAACGGGAGCAATATCTTCTCGTGTCAGTTCAACGGCCTTATTATGCGGCTTCCCTGTTTGCAGTACGTTGGAAGGCAGGTACCTCATAGTGTAGTTTATATTTTCTTGTCCTTTGGGATCATTGATTCCGTTGTTGAATTTTGAAAATATTTGGGGGTCACTGATGAGGCCTGGTTGGCCGAAGCTGGCTGGTCTGGCCCGGAAAACATGTACACACTATATTTTCCAGTTCTGTGGTGTATTCCTTGCTTCCAAAGGATAACCCTTTCTAGAACATATTTAACGTCACTACAGCTGGTGTCTGGGAATGTATGGCGGCCGTAAAAAGTCTCCCTGCCCTACATAATAAGTGTAATTTATATTTTCTTGTCCTTTGGGATCATTGATTCCATTGTTGAATTTTGAAAATATTTGAGGGTCACTGATGAGGCCTGGTTGGCCGAAGCTGGCTTGTCTGGCCCGGAAAACATGTACACACTATATTTTCCAGTTCTGTGGTGTATTCCTTGCGTCCAAAGGATAACCCTTTCTAGAACATATCTAACGTCACTGCAGCTGGTGTCTAGGAACTTGTGGCGGCCGTAAAAAGTCTCCCTGTCCTACATCATAGTGTAGTTTATATTTTCATGTCCTTTGGGATCATTGATTCCATTGTTGAATTTTCAAAATATTTGAGGGTCACTGATGAGGCCTGGTTGGCCGAAGCTGGCTGGTCTGGCGCGGAAAACATGTACACACTATATTTTCCAGCTCTGTGGTGTATTCCTTGCTTCCAAAGGATAACCCTTTCTAGAACATATTAAACTTCACTACAGCTGGTGTCTGGGAATTTGTGGCGGCCGTATAAAGTCTCCCTGTCCTACATCATAGTGTAGTTTATATTTTCTTGTCCTTTGGGATCATTGATTCCATTGTTGAATTTTGAAAATATTTGAGGGTCACTGATGAGGCCTGGTTGGCCGAAGCTGGCTGGTCTGGCCCGGAAAACATGTACACACTATATTTTCCAGTTCTGTGGTGTATTCCTTGCTTCCAAAGGATAACCCTTTCTAGAACACATTTGTATTCTTGGGTTGCTTACTCAATTCAGTTTCATCATCTTATAAGTACATGCAATGAATACCCTTGTAAATCTCGCTTGATAGAGAGAAAAGCGGACTTACCAGGGTCCACATTATTTTCTGTTTTTGCTCAAATTGATAGATTGTAGGTACTCATTGAGCCCGTTTTATCGTGTACCCAAACTCTACATTTTGAACTGTAATATAAGTTAATATTATTGTATGAATGTGTTTGATCCTGTGCTAGGTAAATTTCAATACTTTGGCTATTATTGGTTGAAGCTCAAAGGAAGTGGAGTCATGAAATGTAAAAGGAACAGATTTAACTTCTCCATTTTTTTGGTCAATTGTTAATAAATATCGATCCAAATTGTAAGTAACTGGGTAGTGTTCCCGCCCATCCGGGCTTGGAGAATTAGATTAGTCCACGCAGAGTTGAAACTGACAACACATGAGTACTGGTAAATCGCTTAGAGGACCTCAGCCTGCTCAGGCCGTGAAAGTGGTGCCAGTCAGACCGTCCATGCATTTTAACCCTATTGGTTTCATTTGGGGCGGCAGGGCTTGATACGTCATTTGTTACAACGCATAATGAAGTTATGTAGTAATTTCTTCATTTTGAAATTTGTACTTCACTATGCGTTGGCATAGTCGATGCGAAATGAAATAAAATGTAGTTTTTACTTCATTATGCGTCGATACTAAGAGGTTTGCGCAAAATGAACGAATTATTTCATTTTGCGGTGATAGGTGGCATACTTAATTTTACTTCATTATGCGTCGACAGTTTGTTTGTTTGATTTGAGGTTTAACGTCACCGTCAACACTATTTAGGTCATTTTTGGAGACGTTGCTTCCATTTTTGTTGGACTTTTACCCGACATTGAGATTAAATGACATCTCAATCCCTGCCGTCCAATTAAACCCAAAAGGGTTTATATGCATGGATGGGCCGACTCGCAGCAGTTTTCCTGGGCAGGCTTAGACCTTCTAAGCAGATAACCAGTACTCATGTGCGGTCGGTATCAGCTCTGCGTGGAAGCATCGTGCAGCCCATCTATTTCTTCAAGCCCCGATGGGCGTGGGCGAATATGCGTCGACAGTATGAGTTCGGTTCTAAATGAAAAAAATGCACATGTATTTTGCTTTGAGAAATGGCACACTTTTTCAAACATCACAGAAACAAAAGTAACCCAAATATTTAAGGCTAAAACAAGCATGTGGAGACTTTTATAAGTAGAATGACGGTGCATTATCAACAGAAAAGGGGCGAGGAAGGTCGAAAACATGTGGTGAGAAGTTTATATAAAAGTATGCAGTTCAAGAAGCCAGTCGTTATGATATATTTTTTAACTCTACTAATATAATCAAATACAGTGAAATTCCGCTATTAAGACCACCTAAAATTAAGACAAAATTTTGTTTTTAAAGCATATTTTGAAGGTTACAGTTACATTTTCTTTGTGATTGCGACATTCAGTGTGCCCTTGTGGAAGACCATCTTTGGGACTGTTCAAATGTGGTCTTAAAGACCACTTTTGAACTGTCTCAAATATGGTCTTTATATTGGAATTTACCTGTATTGCTTCCTAAGTCTTTGGTCTCCTTTCGTAGACAGCTATGTTCTTCCATCATTACTTCATTTTGCGTCGATATGGTGCATATCAACGCGAAATGAAATTTTTTTTTACTTCATTTCGCGTCGACTACGCCAACGCATAATGCAATAAAAAAATCAAAATGAAGAAATTACTACATTATGCGTTGTAACAGTCATTTCATCTCAATGTCGAGTTAAAGTCCTATAAAATTGGAAGCAACGTCACGTTTGTTACAACGCATAATGTAGTAATGTAATAATTACTACATTTTGATTTTTTTTACTACATTATGCGTTGGCATAGTCGACGCGAAATGTAGTAAAAAAATTATTTCATTTCGCGTTGATATGCACCATATCGACGCATAATGAAGTAATGATGGTAGAACATAGCTGTCTTCGAAAAGACTTAGGAAGCAATACAGTTAAATTCCTACAATTTAGACCACATTTGAGACGGTTCAAAAGTGGTCTTTAAGACCACAGTTGAACAGTCCAAAAGACGGTCTTCCACAAAAGCACACTGAAGGTCAAAATCACAAAGAAAATGTAGCTTTAACCTTCCAAATATGCTTTAAAAACAAAATTTGTATTAATTTTAGGTGGTCTTAATAGTGGAATTTCATTGTATTTGATTAAGCCAGTAGAATTAAATCTCAATGTCGGGTAAAAGTCCCATGAAATTGGAAGCAACGTCTCCAAAATGACCTAAATAGTGTTGACGGGGACGTTAAACCTCAAATCAAACAAATCAAACAAAAGACAGACAGGCAGACAGACAGACAGACAGACAGACAGACAGACAGACAGACAGACAGACAGAATGGACAAAAACTATATACCCCCTTGCATACTTCGTATGCCGGGGGTATAAATAGATGGGCTGCACGATGCTTCCACGCAGAGCTGATACCGCCCGTACATGAGTCCTCGTAATCTGCTTAGAAGGTCTAAGCCTGTCCAGGAAAACTGCTGCGAGTCGACCCATCCATGCATATAAACCCTATTGCTTTTAATTGGACGGCAGCGATTGAGATGTCATTTCATCTCAATATCGGGTAAAAGTCCCATAAAATTTGAAGCAATGTCTCCAAAATGACCTAAATAGTCTTGACGGGAACGTTAAACCTCAAATCAAACAAACAAACTGTTGACGCATAATGAAGTAAAATTAAGTATGCCACCCATCGCCGCAAAATGTAATAATTCTTTCATTTTGCTCAAACCTCTTAGTATCGACGCATAATGTAGTAAAAACGACATTTTATTTCATTTCGCGTCGACTATGCCAACGCATAATGTAGTAAAAATTTCATAATGTAGTAATTATTACATTACTACACTATGCGTTGTAACACACGTTGCTTCCAATTTTATAGGATATTTACCATACATTGAGTTGAAATGACAACTGTTACGTCTCCAAAATGACATATACAGTCATTGTATTGATCGGGACGTTAAACCTCAATTCAAACAAACAAAAACGTCCAAGGTTCGATTCCGAGCTTCTCCGTACTCTCGAATGAGTCTTATAAACCGAACTCCAAACTCAATATGACCTTAGTTGTTGGTGCTTCAAGACCACTTTTGAACGTGCCCAAAGGTGGTCTTAATATATGAATTTTACTGTATACAGTCGAACTTAAATGACTCGGACACCTTTGGGACCACGAAAATCTGTTTGAGACAGGGATAGTTCGAGCCACAGATGGTTACTGGCAGGGGACATAACGGGGTTAATTTTGGGACATCTTTTCGATGTTCTATAAATCTTTGTGTACTCATAAGAATGTGTACTCATTAGAATCGCCTCATCCAGGCGATTCTAATAAGTGTACAGTATACAAAGCAAACATTGGCAAGATAAAAGTCGAAAATCTCCTTAAAACATTCTGTACCAGAAACCCCAAAACGGGTACCTTGGCAAACAGTGCAGGTACAGATCAGACGCCACATAACGGCGTCTTATCAGGGCCACCACTGTTTGCTAAAAATTCAGTCATTTACCAAATAAATTTTGATGAAAACACAACCTGACACCCCAAACTTTTGGAATGGACTCCGGCTATATATAAGGAGGAAGATTCTATTTGGTACAAAAAGGGTTAATTATCCCGCACTATTTCTTATGAAGAGGAACTTTTTTGAAATTCAAGAACGGGCTCGACTCCGTCATCTTATACGAGCTTTCGATGTTTGAGTCATCGAAGGTATTCTTTATCTAACATGGGTGTGTTATTCTTATCATCACGTGAACAAGTCCGTGAAATAAAGACCCCCTAAACCCCACTTTATAAAGAGAAAACTGGGGTTTACGGGGTAAACATTATTTTCCTTATTTCTGCTCCAAGACATAGGTTGTGGGTACTCGTTAGAACCGTCTCATTGAGGCGGTTCTAACGAGCACCCAAAACCTATGTTTGGAGTATAAATAAGAAAAAAAAAAACACAAATTTTCATCCGAAAAATTACATTTTTGAGGTTTAAAAAATGATCTATATCACACGGACGTGTTGTCGTAATGAACATTGTTTTCCGAACGACTGAAAACGTGAGAGAAATGCTGTGTCAATAAATGCAGAAACAATTCCTTTGCGCTCGTATTTATACTCATAATATCATCCTCGCGTGAGATAATTATTTTGCTATTGGATATAATTTCCTCATTTGATGATTATGATTAGCCAACCTGTAAAAGATATATCAAGAAGTCCTTGAAAACGCTATCATTTAGACTTATCATGCCCATGTTATATCATATTTTCTTTCACTGTTCTTATCCAGACACTGAGAATTCTGTAGGATCGATTGTACTCAGAGACATAGACCATTCCACATTCATTACGATAACACACCCGTGCGACATAGTGCATTTTTCACATCTCCAAAATGGCTACTTTCCTGAAGAAAACCCGTGATATTTTTCTTATTTAAACTGCAAACGTATGTTGTGGATGCTCGTTAGAACCGCCCCATTGAGGCGGTTCTAACGAGTACCCACAACCTATGTCTTGGAGCAGAAATAAGAAAAATAATGTATACCCCCGTAAACCCCAGTTTTCTCTCTATAAAGTGGGGTTTAGGCGGGGGGGGGGGGGAACATTATTTCACGGACTTGATCACGTGATGGAAACACAGCACTCAGAGCACTGGTGGGTCGATTGTCTCTAAGTGTATTCAGGAAAAATGAACGGTGACTTAGACTGTTAACATTTCGTTTAACCTGTACTGTTAACATTTCGTTTAGCCTGTACTATAAATAAACAGTGTGGCTCCTGATCAGATGTAGTAGCCCCATCTCTGTTCAGTGTGATGTTCTCTGCGATGCTCACAGATGTTTTCAGGACGGTGACAACGGTATACCTATTAGGTATCCCTTTGATGGGAAGCGTTTCAACCTAAGAAGGTTGCAAACTGGTAAAAAAGATCTCTTAGAAAAGGTCACAATCAAATGACGCAGCCATCTAAAGTAACCTTAACCCTTATCTTGCTGTTCACGACAACCCCTATCTTTGCAAACAGTGTAGATCCAGATCAGATGGCTTCTGAAGAAGCCATCTGATCAGGATCTACACTTTTTGGCATTCAGTTTATGAATTTGTAGCAATAAATTACATCAAGTAATTAGATTGGTTGATAGACAGAAATGGGTGTGGCTTATTTGAATATTCAGCAAGATAAGTGTTAAGAAATGAGCGACATTTAGGCACACACAAAAACATAAGACGAAACATGAACAAACGGCACAAAGCCAATTAACGTATAAGACACTGCAAAAGAAGGGTCGGCCAGTAGTAAAATAGAAGTGAAGGCAATGATCAGGAATCGATACATTTAACCCACACCACCCAATGAGAGACACCAAAGGGAAAGAAACACAAACATAATGTAACTAGACCCTAATCGAAACATCAATAGTGGACAGCCAAAAGGACAGTTGCTTTCCCACACAATGGCCAATTGGCTATCCGAAACAAAAATATAAGCGATACACACACTCAAAGACAAACCATAACAAACATAAACCGCGACAGAAGAACCACCTTGGAATAGTCAGTGAAAATAATTTCACCGGGGGTGGGGGGCTTAAATCGATTTTACTGGGCCACAATCCTCGCCCTTGATTCGGTCGCGATTTAGACAAATAGTTTGTTCAGTCCGCATGAAGGCTTCCTAACTCACTAGTGCAACATCTCCGAGAACACAAACGTCAAACAACCACAGAGATGAAAAAGGTGAGGACTCTGCCGCAACAAACCACTGAAATAGATTATGGGTACATGTTACAACCGCCTCATTGAGACAGTTCCAACGAGTACGCACTATCTATATTTTAGACCACAAATAAGAAAAATAAGGTTTACCTCTGTATACCACAGTTTAACTATAAAAAGTGGAGATCAAGGGTCAGAATTATATATGCGTGTTTTGTGATGAAGAATTGATACAGGAAACACATTTTGTGTATTTTTGGGGAAAAAGTTACATTCCCAGAATGTGTATCCGATCCCCGACAATGAGCTGGTAACAAGACATGTTTTGTTTGTTTATTATGAGCTGAGGTTTAGCGTCCCCGTCACACAATATGTACCACCTCCAGACCCCCTCTAAAAAAAATTTTTTTTAGCTTCTTTAGACCACCCCTAAAAAAAATTTTTTAGATTCTTCAGACCACCCCCTCTAAAAAATTTTTTTAGCTTCTTCAGACCCCCTCTAAAAAAATTTTTTTAGCTTCTTCCAGACCACCACAAAAAAATTTTTTTTAGCTTCTTCAGACCACCCCCTTAAAAAATTTTTTTTGCTTCTTCAGACCACCCCTAAAAAATTTTTTTTAGCTTCTCCAGACCCCCTCTAAAAAAATTTTTTTTGACCTCCTCCCCAGACACCCCCAAAAAAATTTTTTTTACCTCCTCCCCAGACACTCCTAAAAAAAATTTTTTTAGCTTCTCCAGACCACCCCCTAAAAACAATATTTAGCTTCTGCAGACCACCCTAAAAAAATTAGCTTCTCTAGACCACCCATAAACAATTTTTTACCTCCTCCCAAAACGAGTGACCTCGGAAAAAATAAAAATCCGACAGGAAACAATTTGGGGTAATGGAATGAGAGAAAAAAAAAATCGATCGATCGTATCGATGTTTGGATCTCTAACATTAATTCAGATGTGCTTGATAACATATTAACAATTATAGTACTATTACGCTGTAATACAATTACATTGTGTTACTGTTACGCTGTAATACTATTATGCTTCCTTTCTATTAAGGGTTTACCATAGTACTATTACGCTGTAATACTATTACGTTGTAACACTATTACGCCGCCTTTCTATTAAGGATCTACCATAGTACTCAGGGGCGTAGCCAGGCAAATGCTGAGGTTGAAGCCCCCGCCGAAGTGACGAAGGCTCGAGTTGGGGGGGGGGGAGCACGAGAGGGATGTAACCCCCCTCTCGTTTTCCCCCGGGAAAATTTGGAAATTTTAATACAATTTGGTGGCCACTGATGTCATCTGGAGGGTTATTTTTACTTATCTCTTATCCGACCTTTTCGCCAATTTGTTTGAATTTTTCGGTTACTTTTACGTTTTATGGAAGTCACACTTCAACAAAGCCAACACTCTGATTAGGGCCTTTCTATGGTTTACTTTTGTGGTTTCGTGCATCTGAGTTGTTGGAGTAGTTGGTTGTCGCAATATGATCTCCTGTTACGGGGAAGGAGTTG
The DNA here is from genome assembly GCA_963580285.1 of Lucinisca nassula. Taxonomy (NCBI): domain Eukaryota; kingdom Metazoa; phylum Mollusca; class Bivalvia; order Lucinida; family Lucinidae; genus Lucinisca; species Lucinisca nassula. The sequence goes on from OY757012.1 coordinate 119,349,406, forward strand.
GTTGTTTGCTGCTAAGTTTTGGGGTTTGGTGGTTCATTTATGAAGAAGGGCGCCACGATACGGACCGAACATTAAAATAAATTAAATTAATTTGCTGGTAAGATGAGCTGCATCAGAACTACAACGAGGGTCAGGTACTAAGATCTTTTAAGGCAGCCCTCAAATGATTTTGTTGCTCACCCTTCTAATGTGTGTTCTCCCATCCCGTTGTTGGCTTGGATGGTTTGTGTCCTTGACTGTGGCATGTCCTGGGTATCTTCATTTTTTTAACTTTAAGTGTTAATTTCGTATTCATTCTTCCTCCTGATACATGAAATGAGCTGTGTTGTTTGACTGTGGCTGTTTCTTTGACTTTCTTTTTATCATTGACAGACTGTTCAAGGCTTTGCACGCTTTGCAAATAAGTAATTTTAACTGTATGCATGAAGCGCATTTATTTCATTAACATGCTCTTGAGATGCGATGACACAATGAGCATGTTCATGTTATAAATGGACTGTATGTAAAGCAGACTAAGGACCTGCTGGACTGCGGGCTAATGACAAAAATACACTTTGAGGAATTTATTTCATGTGGTTATTCTAAAGGTCATTTCATTAAAATGTTGCTGTAATCATGCAGTGCAGACAAATATTGTACACTAAAGATTCCCGACACTTCAAGATAAACTGCAAACTCGAAACACCTTAGAATCGTCTCTGACAATAGCCATTTTCGATTATATACTGGAGTTTATTCAGGTTTTATGATGTACAAATCGCAGGTGCCTCTGAAAATGTGACATATTTTTTTGTAAATTCTTATGTAAATGCATACTTGGCAAAATATTGTTGAAGCCCGGGCTTCCGGGCTTCCGCCTGGCTACGCGCCTGGTACTATTACGCTGTAATACTATTACGTTGTAACACTATTACGCTGTAATACTATTATGCTGCCTTTCTATTAAGGATTTACCATAGTACTATTACGCTGTAATACTATTACGCTGTAACATTATTATGCTCCACAGTACTATTACGCTGTAATACTATCATATTGTTAACACAACTTCGAGTGGACTTACAAATAATTTGACATAAGAATTAGAATGGAAATAAAATCTGCATAAGTTTAGGCGCGAAAGTTCATATCTTATAACCAGGAGGCGGCTCATTAATTATTATAACTTTATTAAATAAAATCAAGCATTTCCATTTTTTTTTAACCTCGGCTAAAGCCTGGGCCTTACCTTCCTCAATAAGTTTTTTTCTTTCCGTTTCACTTAATCCTGTTTGTTTTGAATGTATGCAATCTTTCAGTTTGTTATATTTATCTAATTCATCTAAAATCAACTTAAATTCATTTTCAGATATCTGCCCATCTGTCAAAGCCTTAGAAATCAAATCTGTTATACTATTCAACTAACTATCAGCAATAGTTTTAATCTCATAATGTTTTTGTGTTTTTGCATGTAATCTACGTCTAACGAGTTTAACACAAACTCCTAAACATCCGCACACAACAGCGGCAATTTCCAACGGCAACATAATCGGAACAGTTAAACCAACACCAGCCATAATAACACTTGAAGAAATTAACGCAGTATCAACACTATCAGTAATGTTAATCCCCCGATTATACTTTTTATATAATGCCTTTCTTACATCCCTCTCTTTCATTAATTGTTTTTCTATCTCTGATATCTTCTGTAATATATAATTTTGTCCGTCTTCATTAGGCAAATCTGGATATAAATTCGGCGCCGTAGGTTACTTCATTTTTATATTTATTTTTTGAATTCAATTAATAACGAGACAACAGTATTAACTCTAGTTTTATTAGTCTCTAGACTAATAAAATTAATAACACTTCCAGCTTTAACTAAACAAGGGGTGACAAAATTAAAATGTGTACTTTTTTTTTCACTATCTAAAGCGAGGCCGCGGCACCCTTCCAAACGTTCCCCAATCACCAACACGCCAACTTTCACCTTACCAAGCGACGATACACTCGACAGGCTAATACTTTTAATATAACCATCCTTCATCATAACATAACCAACCGCTCCCTCTTTACCTCCATTTCCAAATGAAAATATTTTACCACTAGTTAGTGGGCCATTTGATTCGGCAGTTATTGTAATGAATTCATTTGTATAAACGTTTTGCAATCTATTATTTAAATTTCCTAATTTTTTATGTTATTCATCAATACGCAAAGTCAAATTATTCTTATCTGTTTTTACACCAAATATACTCATTTTTATATATAATTTTTAAATTCAATTAATAATGAGGCAACAGTATTAACCGCAGTATAATTATTCAGTACACTCAAAAAATTAATAACACTTCCTGCCTTAACTAAAAATGGTTTATCAAAATCGCGATGTACACTTTGTATGTCTTCCAAATAAACTATACACCCACTCAAAACTTCCCCATCCACCATCACAGTAACCCGCACTTCATCTTTTGACTTTTCACACGACAGGCCCATACTTATAATATAACCATCTTTCATCATAACATAACCGGCCGTTCGCTCTCTACCTCCATTTCCAAATGAAAACATCTTTTCTCTAGATAAAGAGCCTTTTGATTCAGCATATATTGTAATGTATTCATTTGTATGAACGTTTTGTAATATATTATCTAAATTTGATATTCTGCTATCAACACGTAAAATATTATTATTCTTAACACCAAATATACTCATTTTTAATCATAAATTTCTAACACACAACAAATTGGTAAACCATTGTTGTTTATTTTCTGACCATTCTCATCACAAACGCTTATACTTAATTCTGATATATCACCATGTGTTAATTGTTTATATGCCGGATTACTAAAACGTGTATGAACAATATCTCCAAATGATTTATTCTCAACAGAAACAACACCAAGGATATTACTAGGAGCACCATCAAAGAAATTGCAAGCACTATTTATCTGCTCAAGATGAACATATAGTTGTTTATAAGGTGCAAAATTTAACGGTATTTCTCCCTTAAATGTTTGATTTGCGTTTAATCGTCTTTTATATCCGAGGCCTAGCATCTCTTTTAACCCTTTGCTTATTTTTAAATCAACGGTCGATGTCAAAAGCACTATGCCATTTGTTTCATTTACAGATAATACAATATTATTACTTTGAAATATATCTGCTATTTGTTGGAAACTGTAAAATCCTGAAGCTAAACGTATTGGTCTATCTGTTCCTTTTTGGATAGATTCATCAATCAAATTATGCCAACCTATAGTATAAGTAAAACTCTTCAATCCAATTCTCTTAATACCACATTTGTTATCTATATATTGTTGCAAGTGTATTGTCTTATTAATATCAGAAATTGTATGATACATTTTTAATTAATAAAAAATGATACCTAAAAAATTCAAATATAACCCCGAGGCCCACTATCAATCTGGTGGTGGTTTCAAAGTTAAAACAGTTGATATTATTAATCAAAATATAATGGTTACCTCAGATGGCAAAAGCTTCAAGGTTTCTTTTCCAAATATACTAGAAAAGTATATCCTACCACATGTAAATTCAGATGCAATTGTTGTCAAATGGAGAACCGATTGGATGTCTTTTTGGCAGAATCAGTTACACTTTGCAATCTGGTGTGCCACTACTGGATGTGGCGTTGACTTTAATGACCATCTCAAAGACAGAGGTATGATTGGTTCAATGTTCATGTTTCATATTTACTACCAAATAAGAAGAATACTCAAAGAAATAAGTGCTGCATTACCACAAGATTCAAAATGGAATGCTTTTGATAATAAATATGACCGAAGTGCATATGAAAGAATCTGCAATGAATTTAATGTTGATGTTAAAACTGACTGGAGGAAAAAACAAGACGATAATCAAGGCCTTGGTAGAATATACCAATGGAAGAAAGGATGGAAACCATATGCATGGAGAAAGAATCCATGGATTGGTGATGAATATCAGGCATTTGACTGGGGTGTGGAAAATGACAAGTCAAGGTTTACTTTTACCGGAAAACAAACCAATCAAATAATACATATTTATTTTATAGCACAAGGCGCCCCATCAAAGAATGCCTGGTCAACATTTATAATTGATAAGGCCAAAGGCTTTACCAAAGCAGGCGTCGAGCGCATCAACGAAAGTATCAGAACATATTGCTGGGCAATTTTAGGTGTCCAATCACAAACTAGAACAGACATCTTAGGAACTGGTAAAGCCTTTGATGCACAAAAACAGTTTCTTGCTAACGTTGAGGATGCAATTAATAACCCTGTGGATTTACCTGGTCAAATAGCAAAATATCAGAATACACTAAAGTATGCCAAAAGTAAAGTTGATTACACATATGGAATTGGATTATACATGACACCAAGCAATATGGAATTACGTATTGGTACAATACAAGATTATAACAATGAAATTGTCATAGCCACTGATGCTCAGGATCTTGGGTTAAACAATGGTGTAAACACGAAACATGTCGCACCTACTACACAACCTGCAACTATACAAGGCACACCAACAAAGAAATCTCTACCAGAACCTGTTAAACATCAAACTGTTCAAGGTACAGAAACAAAGAATCAACCCACTGTAATATCCACGAAAGAAGCAAAACAACACGAAGACAACAAAACAGCATTAATAGTAGGCAGTATAGTAATAGGTATTATTGCACTCAGGATTTATTAATATACTCTCTTGCAGCTGCATACAATAATCCTACAACAAGGACAAGCAACGCCCAGAGATGTTCGCCAAACCAGTTAACCACTTTGCCAGTAGCAGAAAGCAACCAAGACACAATGGTACCAATAATACCCGGGAGTGCTGCTGCTGCTTTTCCTGCAAGATTGGCCAATAGTTTACCAAGATTACTTAATTGTTTTTTTATCCAATTTTCTTTTGACGGTGGTTTAGGGGTTATAGAGCCGCCACCAGCAGTAGGAATAACAGCCTCAACAATAACGCAAATAATCATTCCAAAAGCAGTTAAAACACTAACTATAGTTATTCCTTGTTCTCTAAATAATGTTTTAATTCTCTCACCAAGAGTAGTATCTTCTTTCAAAACTTTATTTATAGTTTCTTTTATTCTGTTTACCTGGGTACGTAATGCTTCCCTATTTGTACTAGCAGCCTCAAGTCTTACAGCTCTCTCATCTTCAAGGTTTTTCAAACGAGCTGTTATGTCTTTTCTGCTAATTTCATCTTCAGCTTCTTGTAATTTTCGTTTTTCTTTGGCTATGTCATCATCAATGTTTGTCAGCTTTGCTAAGTTATTTGTAAGTTCACCGCGAATAGACTGTAGTGTCTTATCTAGACATTGCAGTCTCTTAATGTTAGACCTTCTGTTTGTGTGTGTGCATTTTTGACTTCTGGCAACTCTAAATTATCAAAAAGAGATGTAACAGTGGTCTCAGCCTTTTTTGCTGTGTCTACTACATTTTGTACATCTTTGGTTGAAGACAAATCTTTTAGTGGTATTTGATCTTCAGCATTTAGCAAATCATTTCGCGTACTTCCCAGAGCCCTCCTTGCCTGTTGAGATACCTTTGTTTTGCTTTTATATTCTGGTAAATTTAAATATTGTCTGATTGCCCGTGTTCCGCCACTACCTACTACACGGTTGTATTCGTTTGCTAAAGTACCCAAAGAAAGAAATTCTGCTTGGCCTTGCCATGCAGTAATTCTGATTTCTTTGTCGCCGACAACCCAATATAAAGTTTTATCATCGGATAATCTAAACTGGTCATAATCTATTTTGTCTGGCGTAATTTGGTAGCGATCGATTATTTCATCATAAAACGTCTTTACAAGTGTTTCTTTATGGCGATGAAGAGCAGACTGTTTGAGCTCTCCTCTTAAGTCATCAATCGCATTACCCTGATTTAGAATAATACTCCGATCAAGATCATCAGGGACCATAGGTAATTTGGAATCTATATCCTCATCCTCATCATCATCATCTATGTCAATTGTAGGATTCTCAGGATCAAATGCTTCAGCCATTTTTAATTATTAATTTTTTCCTTAAAAAATGTCGACCTATGGAAATAAATTAAACCCTTACAGAAAAATAAGAGAACCACGCGGTGTGAGAGGAATCCGTCAAAGTGTAGTGACAACCGATAATCCATCAACTATTGACCAAAATCAACAGTTATTAGTGCGATTTCCTAATCTAAGTGGTAATGATGTTATTGTTCCCGGAACGGTCAGATTAGCATTTGAAATTGAACTTATCTCTAAAGATGCAAATGCAACTATATTTCCAAACATAGGAAGATCCATAATTAAGAAAACAACAATTAGGATAAGTGGAAATGAAGTTATGTCCATTAATGATAGCGACATCTATCATTGTTATATTGATTTATGGAAGACTCCTACAGAACGAATAAATATGGCATACCAAGGCGTTGGCAAAGCAAACATGTTGAAACTTAGAGTGGGGGCAAAAAATGCAACAGCAGATAAAGAAGATCAGGCAATAGCAAAAGCATATGGAAACAGGTTTTGCATCCCGCTTGATTTTGAATTATTGGAAACCCATATGCCTTTTTATCAAGTAGGACTCGGGGATAGATGAGAATATGAACTTACATTTAACGATTACATGAAAGTTATTAATTCAGCAGATGCAACTTCAACTTATACAATCAAAAATATTTGTTTAGAATTCGATATTGTTTCTGATACTGAATTAGCTAGACAAATAAGACAGCAAGTCAGTGACAAAATGGTTATTTTATACGATAGAATACTTAGGCATAGAAAAATAACGAAGAATAAATCTGATACTCTTTGGAATATTAATTTAAATGTCCCGGCAAGAAGTATGAAAGGTATTCTTATGCTATTCGAAGATCCTGAAAGGACCAGCACAGAAGAATATTATAATCCAGAAATTACAAAAGTGGAAATGACAATAGAAGGGATTCCGAATCAGCTGTACAGTCAAGGAATGAAATCGTACCAACAGTGGGACGAAACAAATAAATTCTTTGCCCTAAATTCAAAAATAAACAAAGAAACAAGTATGGTCATTAAAGATTTATATTTTACTGATACAACAATAGAAAAATATCTGACTACTAATTATGCTTTATGGTTGGATTTACGTTCAACTGATGATAATACACTTCATGGTTCAGGAAGAAGAATAGAAAATGCCTCAGAAGGTATAACAATACAAATTACAAAAGAAGCAGGAGGAAATGAACCAATAAATGTTTATCTGTTTGTAATACAAGATGCTCAAATTAATTTTGAAGAAGGTAGATTCAAAGAAGCTCATTATTAAACAATAGAAATGGAACTACCTAAAGATCCACACTGTGCAATTATTTGTGGTCAAACTGGCTGCGGTAAGACTGAATTTGTTTTAGACTTACTTGAAGGTGTATATAGAGGTGTATTTAGACATATTGTTATACTTTGCCCGACCATTCAATGGAACAAGGCATACAAAAATAGAAGTTGGATTGGTGATGTTAAAAAACCAAACACAAAAAAAATTATAATCGTAAATCCTATAACGTCAGATGGAACAGAAAAGCTTCAAGAACTATTACGGTTGTTTTTTAAAACATATGCCAATTCCCCTACATTATACATCATTGATGATTGTAGCGCAACAAAAGAATTAACAAAGAAAAAAGACATGTTGTCTGAACTCGCTTTTTTCAGGCAGACACGCAAAACAAACGGTATGGGTTATATCGCAAAGATACAATTCAGTTTTGAAAGATTTGAGAGAACAAACAAAGTGGTTATGTATGTTCTACACAAAAGATAGAGATAGTTTTGAAAATTGTTTGAGAGAGAATGATGTTATTCCCACATTAGAAGAACGTCAAAGAATAAAGGAAGAATTAAAGAAAAAGAAACATCGTAAATTAATTTTGAAAACCGACCAACCTACTGATTATTGGGTTGTTAATTAAGTAATGCTTTAGTAATGCTTAAGTAATGCTTTAGTAATGCTTAAGTAATGCTTAAGTAATGCTTTAGTAATGCTTAAGTAATGCTTTAGTAATATAGCAAAAATAAGTAATGCTTTAGTAATATAGCAAAAATAAGCTATAATAAAAAGCAATGCTTCTTGAAACACTAACAATTATAACAAACACTGCAGTCTTATCGGTAAATGGATATGTGGTATATAATTATTTGAAAATAAAAAAATAAATTATATAAAATGGATGCTGAAAAACTACTTAATGAAAACAATACATGTGATAAAAATAATGAGCACAATGAAACAAAACGTGAAAGACTATCAGCCATTGTTGCTGCAGGTGGTAGTAAGCAATATTTAGGTAGAGATGTTGAATTGTCAGACATTGATACAATGACACCAGAACAAATAAACAAACTGTATTGTAGATACGAAGCAAGACTAGGGGCAAGTATGACGAAGACATTGGGTAATTCTTTTATTAACTTATATGTTATGGGTGTGACAAAGTATTTAAATGTTGTTAATCCACCTAAACTAATACAAGACTTAGAGGAAGACCCTTTTATCAATCACGCTTTGACTAGCACATGTTGTGAATTATATTATAGATATGGAATGTATCTTGCTCCTATTACTGCAATGTTAACAACAGCGAGACATTTTGATTTTACTGATCTTAATAAAAAAGACATAAAAATGAAAAGTGAAATAAAAGCTTCCCATGATGACGAAGTCACAAAATATGCCCTTGATGACGAGGTCACACAAAAGAAAAACCCAAAAAGAGTATCTGCAGGTAAAAAAGGTGCAGAAGCAAAAAGATTAAAAGCTGAATTAAAAAGAAAAGTAATGGAAGCAATGAAAAAAGAAAACATACAATTAAAATCTATAACAAAAGATGATGATGAAGTTAGGGATGATGTTAAAAAAGTTCAATACAAAAATTATATACCTCTATGTATAGTAGGTGTGATTGTTGGATTGGGTTTATATATTTATAATAAGAAACCAGTTACACCTGCGCAGCCCAAACAACAAAAAGAAATCGATCCATTTGAGTTTAATTAATCAAAAAATTCTTATAAAAAATGGCAACACAAATTGATGGAAGAGAAATTGCAAACATGTTATATCATGCAGGAGTAGAGACTGTATTAACGGTTGGATATGCAGAATTAGGAAGAAAACTATTGAAAAGGCCACCACCAAAAGTAGATTTTAATATGACTGATATTGGTATGTTATCTATTGATATATTACTCGCAATGGCGACGAGAGATATGTTGGTTAAGCAAGGAATTATTCCAGAAAATATTATGAAATAATTATTTTATAAAATGGCTAGTGCAGTGGCGATGATGCTTGGTGGAGCAGTAGCGAATGCCTTTGCTTTTTCAGGTAGTAATTATTTATTTTCAAATATAGGTAAAAATAAAGATGCAGAAAAAGAGAGAGAAAGACATGATAAGGCAATGGAACAATTAGGAGCAGCAACAACTGCGTTGAATGAAAAAAGAACACAAAGATTAGATTTTCTTAATGAACAATTACAAAAAGAACGTAATGCAGAAAAAACCTTTGATGATGTTGACCAAGCCATGAAACAATATTATTATATTACACATAAAAATTTACAGGCATTACCTCCGAAACCTACATTAAGTGATTTTTATACTCCATCAGAAGATCAGAAAAATAGAGAGATTGCATTTGTTGTTGGTGCAATGGTATTAACTGGATTTGTTGCATGGAAATTAAATAAAATATAAAGATTCATTGAGGAGCTGGTTCCTCATAAACATATTCCCAAACTAAATCTGGTCTACTAAAAGCATCCCACCCTGCAGGAAACTTTGATAATTTTCTACCCTCAAATTTATTCATTATTAATTGTTGTGCATCCGTTAAATAACATTTACCAGTATCCTGTAACATTCTTTTTTGGATATAAGATAACAGTATTCTTCCTAATATAACTTTAGCATCAGGGTCCTCTGCATCGTAAGGGCTAATAGGTTTTTAGCTCACCTGAGCACGAAATGCTCAAGGTGAGCTTTTGGGATCGGTCTTTGTCCGTCGTCCGTCGTCCGTGCGTCCGTGCGTCAGTGCGTCCGTCGTCAACTTTTGCTTTAAACAACTTCTTCTTCAAAACTGCTGGACAGATTTTGATCTAATTTCACAGGAATGCTCCTTGTGTGATCCTCTACCAAAATTGCTCAAACTGTTCCGCTCGGGTGAAAAAGATGGCCGCCAGAGCTAAAAATAGAAAAAACTTTAAATGACTTCTCCTGCTTAACCAGTGGATGGATTTTGAAATTATTTCACAGGAATGTTCCTTGGATGACCTTCTACCAAAATTGCTCAAACCGTTTCGCTCGGGTGAACAAAATGGCCGCCAGAGCTAAAAATAGGAAAACATTTAAAGGACTTCTTCTCATTAACCAGTGGATGGATTTTGAAATTATTGCACAGGAATGTTCCTTGGGTGACCCTCTACCAAAATTGCTCAAACCGTTCCGCTCGGGTGAACAAGATGGCCGCAAGAGCTAAAAATAGAAAAACCTTTAAACGACTTCTCCTGCTTAACCAGTGGATGGATTTTGAAATTGTTCCACAGGAATGTTCCTTGGATGACCTACCAAAATTGCTCAAACCGTTCCGCTCGGATGAACAAAATGGCCACCGGAGCTAAAAATAGAAAAACCTTTAAACGACTTCTTCTCCTTAACCAGTGGTTGGATTTTGAAATTATTTTACAGGAATGTTCCTTTGGTGACCCTCTACTAAAATTGCTCAAACCGTTCCGCTCGGGTGAACAAAATGGCCGCCAGAGCTAAAAATAGAAAAACCTTTAAAGGCCTTATTCTCCTTAACCAGTGGATGGATTTCGAAATTACTTCACAGGAATGTTCCTTTGGTGACCCTCTACCAAAATTGCTCAAACCATTCCACTCGGGTGAACAAGATGGCTGCCAGAGCTAAAAATAGAAAAACCTTTAAACGATTTCTCCTCCTTTTGATATAACTTCACAGGAATGTTCCTTGGGTAACCCTCTACCAAAATTGCTCAAACCGTTCCGCTCGGGTGAACAAGATGGCCACCAGAGCTAAAAATAGAAAAACCCTTAAACGACTTCTTCTCCTTAACCAGTGGATGGATTTTGAATTTATTTCACAGGAATGTTCCTTTGGTGAATCCTTACCACCTTGCTTGTACCGTTCTGCTCGGGTGAACAAAATGGCTGCCAGAGCTAAAAAAAGAAGAACCTTTAAACGATTTCTTCTCCTTAACCAGTGGATGGATTTTGAAATTAATTCACAGGAATGTTCGTTTGTCGTCCCTTTACCAAAATTGCTCATACTGTTCCGCTCGGGTGAACAAAATGGCCACCAGAGCTTCTCCTGCTTAACCAGTGGATGGATTAATAGCCCTGGGGCCAAAAACGGCCCCGCCCCGTGGCCCACTGGTTTTACATAGGCTTATATAGGGAAAACCTTTAAAAATCTTCTTGTCTGAAACCAGAAGGCCCAGGTCTTTGATATTTGGTTTGTAGCTTCGTCTAGTGGACCACTACCAAGATTGTGCAAATTATAGCCCTGGTGCCAAAAACAGCCCCGCCCCGGGGCCCACTGGTTTTACGTAGGCTTATATAGGGAAAACCTTTAAAATTCTTCTTGTCTGAAACCAGAAGGCCCAGCTCTTTGATATTTGGTATGAAGCTTCATATAGTGGACCTCTACCAAGATTGTTCAAATTATAGCCCTGGGCCCAAAACCGGCCCCACCCCGGGGCCCACTGGTTTAACATAGACTTATATTGGGAAAACCTTTAAAATTCTTCTTGTCTGAAACCAGAAGGCCCAGCTCTTTGATATTTGGTATGAAGCTTCATCTAGTGGACCTCTACCAAGATTGTTCAAATTATAGCCCTGGGCCCAAAACCGGCCCGCCCCGGGGCCCACTGGTTTAACATAGGCTTATATTGGGAAAACCTTTAAAAATCTTCTTGTCTGAAACCAGAAGGCCCATGTCTTTGATATTTGGTAAGTAGCTTCGTCAAGTGGACCGCTACCAAGATTGTTCAAATTATAGCCCTGGGGCCAAAAAATGCCCCCGCACCAGGGCCCACTGGTTTTATATAGGCTTATATAGGGAAAACCTTTAAAAATCTTCTCGTCTGAAACCAGAAGGCACAGGTCTTTGATATTTGGTATGAAGCGTCATCTAGTGGATCTCTACCAAGACTGTTCAAATTATAGCCCTGGGGCCAAAAACGTCATCCCCCAGAGACCCTTTGGTTTTACATAGACTTATAAAGGGAAATTTTTTAAACTCTTCTTCTCTGAAACTGCAAGGCCCTTTGGTTTTACATAGACTTATATAGCCCTGGTGCATAGGCTTATGTAGGGAATATCTTTATAAAAATCTTCTTCGCTGAAACCGCAAGGCCCAGGTCTTTGATATTTGGTGTGTAGCTTCATCTAGTGGACCTTTGCCAAGATTGTACAAATTATAGCCTTTGTTTTTGTTTGGTATGAAGCTTCACCTTTAAGACCTCCCTCAACATTATGCACATTAAAGCCCTTGGGCCAATAATGGCCCTCCCTGGGGCCCACTTGTTACACTATGGATCAGGTGAGCGATCCAGGTCCATCATGGCCCTCTTGTTTATTTCCATAAAGATGCGTTTTCTCTTCATTTTTATACCCCTAATTTAGTAACCATAAGGAAAACTTCTAATTACATTTACATTTTCATTATGTATCATTCTTTTATCAAAATCATAATCATACATTTTAACTCGTTCTACAGTTTTAAAATTTCTATCTTTCTTATTTGTGGTAATTTGATTATATGTAATTGTTTCATGTGATTCATTTTCATCAGTAATTAGTTTTACTTTTTTATCCATTGTAATCTTTTCGTCTACTTCTGCATTTAATCTAAATCCTTTACAACAACTAACTATTTTACCCGTATCTAATTTCATAGAATAATCTTTTGGCCCTGATGATGCAAATTGTGTTATGTGATTAGCATTATGTTTTGAAACAATTTCATCTGTTAAATCACCTAGTTTATTACCAAACATAGATTCTATCTTTTTACATGCTTCTGAGGAATCATCATGATAAATACATGAAATGGTATCAAAATACAATACTCTTTCTTGTAAGATATCTAATAGTTCATAAAGTTTAAGTCTTGCATGAGCTGTTGTAAATAAAGCTATATAAACATTTACACTTGGATTAGGTTTAGTATATTCTTTTTTATTCTGATATTCTGTTAATACTGTATCATTATCTAATATCATAATATTTATATCTTCATATTTCTCATTAAAAACCATATTTGTTAATTGATCTGAATTATAACAATATTCCTTTTTTGTAAAAATATCTTTCATTCCAAAGTGACCCCATAAAGAGTTCAAACATATTTTAGCTATAAATCTTAAACCAGCATTATGCTTTACTTTATCAATATCTAAATCATATGATGCATTATCTATAAGATATTGTATTTTTGTTTCACAATTATTATCATTTTTACATCCAGGTTTACAATATTTAGGATTACATTTGCAGCCCGAGGCTTCTTGCTTGTACTTCATAAATGTATCAACATATTTTTTAAATACCTTTGTGGATGTATTTTCAAAATGTTCTAACTCGTATATTTTTAATAGTTTATATCCTTTTTCTATTGCTTTATTTATTTCAATAGTTGACCAAGTTCCTATAATAGCTCTTTCTTCATCTAAATGTTTACATTTTTCATTTCTAATATTTTTACATTCTTTACAATGTTTTATAGCATGTACTTTATCATGTGATGAATCAAACTTTTCTGTTATATGATCACATTTAATTTCTAATCTAGACATACAAGTTTTACATAACCCAAATATTAATTCATGAGAATTATTACATGTTTGCTGTTTATAGGGTAAAACAGGATGATATAACTTTCTTGGGGGTAATATTTTACATTTCATTATTCCAAAGTATTTATTCTTTTTATAATGACCTACAGATACATCAATGTAAGTAACTGGATGACCTATTGGATATTCACAATTTTTATTAACCCACGGATATAATGAACAAAAATCTACATATCTTGCTTTTAAATTAGGAAGATTATTATATAATTGTATAGTTTCAGTTCTACCACCGTAAAATGCATCTCTTTTATTAATAGGTTTTAATTCAATGTCTACCTCTGGATATTTATTTTTATCAAATTCACATTCCCAAATTGTATGAATTTTAACTTTTTCTTCTGAGAAAGTATCTTTTATAATTTGTAGTCTATTCATTGTATTAACGTATAATTCTTTCATTGTTTTCTTGGATCCCATTTTACAAATTTCATTCGGTGAATAACATTTTGTGCATCCATGAAAATAACAACCAAAGAATTCATATATATGATGAATTTTATTTTCTTCATCATAATAATAACCATCAAATTTATATTTTTTTAATCTTTTTTCTTTACCTCTTTTAGCATGTGGAATAACTATTTGGTCTTTCTTAGCTAAATATTCTAACCATTGAATAGCTTTATTAGAATGAATATCTTGAAAAGTAGAACTTTTATGAATACCCAATGTGTTTTCTTCTAGCATTAAAGTTTTAAATATTCTAGTACAACACTGAGCAGTAGTTATAGACTGAAAAGGGTCAATATAATTATTTGTTATTTTTAAAAATAGATCTCTAAATATATTACAACCTTTAGTTAAAATTAAAACATCTAATAAACAATAATAAAATATTTCTTTATAAAAGTTAAATTCTTTTTTTTTAATAGTATTATACCATATTTGAAAATAATACCATTTATCAAATAGCTTTTTATTTTTATTTGTCATAGTATTATATCCGTAATATCTTTTATCAGGATAAACTCCTTTATAGTTTTGATTATCTGTTGTATTAAAATAATGAGGAAAGTAACCTTTGTTACCATTAAAATCAAATGTTTTTGGAAAGGCAGCTAATCCACATAAAGTAAAATTAATAGAATCTATAAATCTTAAATTTATTCCTTTAACATTAATTGTTGTTATTTTTAACCCTGATGAAATATAATTATGTTCTATTTTATTTTGTACCATCCATCCTGAAATAGGCTGCATGTCGTAACCTTTTCCATAATGAGAAATAAATGTATAGTTTTTATAATTATCTCTTATAAAATATTCACAAAAGTTATTAGCAACATCTTCAGATTCACATTCTATTTTTCTATTGTACTAAAAATAGTATCTATATCCAATTTTGATAAGTCTATATCATTAATATTAAAATTACATTTAAATATTTTTATGTAGTTTTTTTCTAAAACAGTAAATATATTCTAAATCATAAGCTATACAAAAGTTCATAATATGAATACCTGTTTCTTGATTAGCTTCAAAATCAAAATAAATATATTTTTTATCTTTTACATCTTTAGGCTTCAGCACCCAATTTCGTAAAATCATTCTTCGATATAAAAAGATTGGGTACAACATGGATATTATACGACAGACTGCATGCATGGTAGTTAACCCAATCACGGTTGGCAACTTTGCTTCCCTCTTTAATTGCACGCCGGTGGGTCAGGCCTCAGATTCTATGACGGCTCCAACGTAAAGGCTTATTGAAAATTAAAGAGATAATGTTGGTTGGTGCCTGATGCTCTGTCTCTGGTCGGGCTCATCGGAGTCAAACTGTTGGTTTTCTTTTGCTCCAGCATTTCAGTGGTTTCTTGCTGTCGAGTCCTCACCGTTGTCTCACCTCTGTGGTTCTTTGATTTCTGTGTTCACGGAGATGTTGCACTGATGAGTTAGGAGGCCTTCATGCGGACTGAACAAATTATTTGTCTAAATCGCGACGGAAGTAAGGGCGAGGATTGTGGCCACGTAAAATCGATTTAAGCCCCCCAGTGGAAATCTTCCACTGACCGTTCCAAGGCGGCTCTTCTGTGGTGATTTATTTATGTTGTTGTTTGTTACTTACTGTGTGTATCACTTGTGTCTTTTAATTTTGGATGGCCATATGGCCATTTTGTGGGAAAGTAACTGTCCATATGGCCTTCCTTTGTTTAGGTTTCCATTATGGTCTGGTCGCTTAATGTTTGTATTTCTTTCCCTTTGGTGTCTTTTATGGATGGAGTAAGTTAATTGTATCAATTCCTGATCTTTGTTTTACTTCTACTTTAATGGTTTCATATAACAGAGATGTTCTTCATTAATATTATAATTGTCATAACAACTAAACATGTTTTTTCATCACATATATGTTTTTCAGGTTTTTGATATTGTATAGAAAAAGTTTTATTACATTTTTCACATGTCCATTGTTTTAAGCGTGATTGTAATTTTTCATCTTTACACGTGTGTTGATTACTATATCCTATTAAACATGTTTTACAAAATCTGCGTTTAGCTAAAAATCCTGTTACATTAGTAATTACATTAAAATGATCATCATGATAATATAAATATAATTGATTATCAAATTTTTCATTACCGCTATATAAAATATTTTCAATATTATTCGATGTAAAAACAATTTTCTAACATTAAGATAATTTTCAAAAATCTTTAAATCATCTAAATCGCTACCTTCTTCTTTTATTTCTACTTTTGATTTTTTGTGTAAATTTAATGCTAATCTTTTTTGTAATTGTCTACCTTGTTTAATATGTCGTAATTGAGAATCTGTAAAATCTATTAATAAGTTGTTAGAAGCTAAAGCAGTAACAATTGCTCTTGCTAAACAAATTGTATCATTATTTTTTATTCGTATAATACTTATTTTATTTATTTCATCTAATATTTTTAAACCTTTACCTTTACCTTTTTTATTAGGTATAATAGATACTTCAAAAATAACTTCTTCTAATTTCATTTCTTCAGCACTGTTTAATAATCTTTCCATTCTATTAAAAAAGAATTCTTTAACATTACCATATGTTCTTATAGGCCATTTATCATGTTTTGTATAAATAATTTCATGTATAGGAACTATTCTAATTCTCCCATTTGGAAAGTCTTTAATAGAATTATCAATCATATTACTAAATGCATTCATGAACACTTCTTTTTGTGGATCTAGTATTTTTATCTTATACTTAAAGACATTAATAGTTGTATTATGTTTATATTTTTTTAATAAGATAACATAATATTTCTTATCGGATAAGGTACTAGTAGCACCTTTACCTGATGTACTGCGAGATTTTTTACCATCCATTTTCTAAGAAACAATTTTAATTATATTAAAAATGGAGCATCCAAAAATATATTGTTTACGTTGTAAAAAGCATACTGAAAATGATTCAGTGAAACAAGTAACAACAACTAATAATAGACAAATGTTAAAAGGTAAATGTTCTGAGTGTGGATCTAACAAAATAGATTTATATCCAATAGAACAAATAAATTAGCAGATGAATTACATCATAGAGTTATAAAATATTTTTCTAAAAGACGTGTTTATGTCGATTCAATAGATCAAACATGGGCAGTTGATTTGATAGATATGCAACAATATTCAAAACAAAATAAACACTATAAATATTTATTAGCTGTTATAGATGTTTTTAGTAAATATGGTTGGTTAATTCCATTGAAAAATAAAACAGGAGTAACAGTAAGTGAAGCATTTAAAACATTATTTAAAGAAAGGAAACCGATGTATATTTGGTCGGATAAAGGATCTGAATTTTATAATCGTCAAGTAAAAGAATTGTTAAAAGACAATAATATAGAGTTATATTCAACTGAGAATGAAGAAAAATCTAGTGTAGTAGAACGCTGGATAGAAACAATGAAACAACATATGTATAAACATTTTACTGCAAATGAAACTACTAAATATTATGATATATTAGATAAATTAGTTGAAAATTATAATAATACAGTACTTTCTTCTATTAAAATGACACCTGTTGAAGCAAGTAAAGTAGAAAATGAATTAACTGTGTATAAAAATTTATATCCAGAAAAAGAAAAGAAAACTGAAAAACCTAAATTCAAAGTTGGGGATAGAGTAAGAATAGCAAAAAAGAAAGGTAAATTTGAAAAGGGTTATACTACTCGTTGGACTAGAAACATATTTGTAATTGAAGAAAATTTAAATACAAATCCTGTTACTTATAAAATAAATGATTTAAAACGCGAAGAAATCAAAGGTAGTTTTTACGAACAAGAATTACAGATTACTGAGTTTTAAGTATTTTTCGAGGGGCCCCTATAGTGAATGTTTTTTTTCTATTTTACACCTCCCCAACAACCTCTATCCCGGAGTTGGCCAACTCCGACTGTTTTTTTATTTTTCACCATATGTGTTAGACCCACCCGTATCTCTCTCACATTTTCACTTTTTTTAAATTTTCAGATTTTTTCACTTTTTTACATTTTTACAATTTTTCGATTTTTTTCTATTTTCATTTTTTCAGATGGTTTCCATTTCATATTCTTTTCAATACATAATAATTTATCATCTTTTTCTTCTTTTGATATTAAACAATGTTTATGAAAAAAATCTTTTTCTCCTAGAACAATATCACTATTGTCTTCTCTAGTATTCTTTTCGCAAATATAACATTTTTTATTAATTAAAAAAGTATTTCTTTGAGCGCATTTTTTGTTTTATAAAATAGTTACCATTTTTTTCTCCGCTAAATTTACACCAATGAAATCTAAAGTTTTTACATTCACTTCTAACAAATAATACATCTTCTCCTCCTGGGAAGATATGATATTCCACACAATTTATTTTTAGTATTTTTACAAAAGAATCTTCGGGAAATGTTTCAAAATCTACTTGTAAATCATATTGGTCCCAAGTGGACCAACAAAATCCGCTACCGCGATGTACAATAATAGTCATTCCACTATTTTCTAAAAATATTTTCAGTTTATTTAATTTTTGTCTTAATCTTCTATTTTGGTATTCTACTCTTCCTTTATGTTTCAAATATTTTTCATTTTCATTATCATCCATTTTTTATAGTTTTAAATTTAAAACTATAAAAAATGGATGATGATGAAAAAATATATTGGAAAAAATGGGGGAAAATAAAATACCTAAGTAGGAAATTAATACAAAACATAAAAAGAATGGAAGAATTTTTAGAAAAAAATGGACTGAATATTATTAATCGAGCAAATTGTGTAATTTGGCACAAATATGAATTCCAATTGGATTTTGAAAAATTCCCAGAAGATTCTGTTGTAAAAATACTAAAAATAAATCGTGTGGATTTTACTACACACGTGGTAGATTTTACTATTGATATACAAGAATTTACAGAATATATTGCTGGTCGTAGAAACAATGAATGTGAACGTTATTGGTGTAAATTTAGCGGAGAAAAAAAACCGAAATTGGTTCACAGAAATACTTTATCTAATCAATAAAAAATGTTATATTTGTAAAAAAAAACACTAAAGAAGACAATAGTTATGTTATTCCAGGAGAAAAAGATTTTTCTCATAAACATTGTTTAGTATCAAAAGAAGAAAAAGATGATATAATATTATTAATGGACAAGAAAATGAAATGGAAACCATATGAAAAAATGAAAATAGAAAAAATGAAAAACATAGAATTTGAAAATGCCAAACTTCTTTCTTTATATCGCAAATTGGAATTATATGACGACATTTTAATGAACAGTACGATGGAGGATTTGGTTGCTATAAACAGTGAAGAGGTCTGGAGAAGCTAATTTTTAGGGTGGTCAGGAGAAGCTAAAAAAAATTTTTAGGGGGTGGTCTGGAGAAGCTAAAAAAATTTTTTTAGAGGGGGTCTGGAGAAGCTAAAAAAAATTTTTGTGGTAGTCTGGAAGAAGCTAAAAAAATTTTTTTAGAGGGGGTCTGAAGAAGCTAAAAATATTTTTTTAGAGGGGGTGGTCTGAAGAATCTAAAAAAAATTTTTTAGGGGTGGTCAGAAGAAGCTAAAAAAAATTTTTTTTTAGAGGGGGTCTGGAGGTGGTACATATTGTGTCCCGTCAACACTATATATATTTTCCAATTTTGTGGGACCTTTACCAGACACTGAGATTTGTTTGTTTCAATTGTGGTTTAACGTCCCCGTCAACAATATTTAGGTTGTTTTGGAGAAGTTACTTCAAATTTTGTGGGTCTTGATGATATCTTAAGCCCTGCCACCCAATCAAACCGATAGGGCATTGGACGTTCCGACTCGTGCCACTTTTCCTGGGCAGGCTTAGACCTTCTAAGCGGTTTACCAGTACTCAGGTGCAGCCCGTTTCAGCTCTTTGGTGGAAGCACCATGCGACCCAATCCATTTCTGCAGCCCCCGTTGGGAGGGTCCCCAGAAATATTGTTAAATTGCATGATTAAACGTGCTTTGAACAGGCAATCCGGAAAACACGAATATAGACGCACACTCCATTAATTCGACACACATCTATGGCTCGAACACAGAGGGCTCGTATATCATAGCTGCTGCGTTCCTCAGTCCCTGGGAAAAATTCACATGACTGCAGTTATTAACCCTTATCTTGCTGAATATTCATTTAAGCCACACCCATTTCTGTCTATCAACCAATCAAATTACTTGATGTAATTTATTGCTACAAATTCATAAACTGAATGCCAAACAGTGAAGATCCTGATCAGATGGCTTCTTCAGAAGCCATCTGATCTGGATCTACACTGTTTGCAAAGATAGTGGTTGTCGTGAACAGCAAGATAGGGGTTAATACATTTGAGACAATTCAGAGAGAATTCTATTTTGAAAATGTATGTTTTGTGTACTCATTAGAGTAAAGACGGGCCTCCTTGGCCTAGTGGATAAGAGCGCCGGCTCTTAATCATTAGGTGGCTCACCGCTGTAGTTTGCGCCTCGCTCGGGCCACATGTGAGATGCCCAGTTCGGTGGTTTTTATCCAGGTACTCCGGTTTTCGCCAACTTCTGATTAACGATCGGCTCGAAATGAGTGAAAATCTTGAAAGGGTCGTAAAGCCAAAAACAAACAAAAAAATCGTCCCAAAGTATTCTTTGTATGTTAGTATGTAAGTGACTTATAGCTTATAAGGGAGAAAGGAGAAATGGTTTGAAGTAACTGAAATATCAGCGCATTACAATGCAATCACAAGGGAATCACTTGATATGACAGAAAGTGAATTGTATTGTTCCGATGACCCGCCTACAATTATCATTCGACATAAACTCGTGCGGAACGTGCTTTGTAGCGACCTATTTATTTCCCACGTGTTTACGCTACTTGACTTTATGAATGGAAAATAGTGTACTACGAGCAACAAATCTTAATACTGGAGTACT